>CM076572.1:2527592-3127592 GCA_034641835.2 Pinus albicaulis
TCATGTGCAACACTATTACCGATGAAATAGGTAACCTGACCTCAAAACGGGAACTCTAGCCCAAAAAGACTCAAAAAACATGAAAAAACACCCCCAAAACAAAAAAAGTGTATTCTAGAACGCACTGGGTTTTTTTTGAAGTTCAAATTTCAACATTTTATAAAATTATGCTAAAAACAAAACTGTTTCTTGAAAAAAGGATTGAAAAAACACCCTCAAAACAAAACCAGTTGACGCTGGAATAACCAAAAAAAATAAAAAATTGTCATATTTTTAACATTTTTAAAAATAGAAATAACATTTTTTAATTTTTAAAATTCAAACATTAAAAAAAACCTAAAATTTAAGAAAAAAATTAAAAATTAAAAATTAAAAATTAAAAAAAAATTAAAGATTAAAATCTCAAAATATATAGAAATAAAAAAAAGAAAAATAATAAATTAAAAAGAAAAACAAGTTAAAAAAAGAAAGAAATTATAAAAAATAAAATATGCAAATTAAATTTAAAAAAGAAAAAGAAAATGTTTATTAAATTTAAACAAATTAAAATTAAAAAAAATTAAAAAAAAAAATTAAATTTAAAGAAATATATATTTAAAAAACAAATAGATTTTAAAAAATATATTAAATTTAAATTATATATATATATATATATATATATATATGAACTTAAATTATAAATATATATATATATTAGATTTTATTAAATTAAAAAAAAAATGTTAATATTAAAATAACAAATTAAATTGAAAAAAAATATTAAATTTTAATAAATAAATAAATAAACAAATAAATTTTGAAATAAAAATTAAATTTTAAATATAAAGAAAAAAAAAACATTGTTAAAATAAAAATTTTAAAAACTTAAAAAATCAATTAAAATTGAAAAATTGAAAAAAATAAATTAAAAAAAAATATATTAAATAAAAAATAAAATAAAAAACAAATTAATTTGAAAATATTAAGTTTAACTTTTAAAAAAAAATCTAATTTTAAATACACAATTTTAATTGAAATAAAAAAAAAATATATAAAAATTTTATGTAATTAAAAAAATAATAATAATAAAACTAAAAATGAAAAAAAAAAAATTAAATTCAAATAAATAAATAAATAAAAATACAAAATTTACTAAATTTTAAAAAATTAAATGAAAAAACTAAACATAAAATTTAATAATAAAAAAAATATATGAAAATTAAAATAAAAATAAAAATCAATTAAATTAAAAAAAAAAATACAAAATTTAATAAAAATTATTAACAAAATTTAGAAAAAAAAAATTAAAAACAAAAAATGAATAAAATTTAAAAAATTTAAAAAAATTAAAAAATAAAAATAAAAAAAAAAAAAAAAATATATATATATATATATATATATATATATATATATATATATATATATATATATATTAAAAATTAAAAAATAAAAATAAAAAAAGAATTTATTGATTGTGGTGGCACCGCCAATCGCCTCCTGCCCAGGTGAAGGCGGAGGCCGGCCGCTAGGCGGGAGGCCGATTCTAATAATCGCCCTCCCGCGGTAGGAGGCTAATTCCGAGAATCGCCCTCCCATCGCGGGAGGGCGATTCCCAGAATCGGCCTCAGGGTGATTCCCGGAATCGGCCTCAAGGCGATTACCGGAATCGACCTCAAGGCGATTCCTGGAATCGGCCTCCTGCAGCGGGAGGGCGATTCCCTGAGTCGGCCTCAGGGCGATTCCCGGAATCGGCCTCAGGGCGATTCCCGGAATCGGCCTCAGGGCAATTCCCGGAATCGGCCTCAGGGCAATTCCCGGAATCGGCCTCTCGCCGCGGGAGGGCGATTCCTGGAATCGGCCTCCCGTGGCGAGAGGGCGATTCCCGGAATCGGCCTCCTGCGACAGGACGACGATTCCCGGAATCGGCCTCTTGTCGCAGGAGGGCGATTCTCGGAATCGGCCTCCCGCCCAGGTGGCGATGGAGGTCGGCCGCTGGGCGGGCGGGGGGCAGCAGCCGACCTCCGCCGCCACATGGGTGGGAGGCCGACTGGCGGCGCCACCACGATCAAAAAAATCTTTTATTTTTTAATTTGATTTTTATTTTTTAATTTTTTTTGAAATTCAAAAAATTTAAAATTATTTTTTTTTAATTGAAATTATTTATTTTAAATTTAATTTGTTTTAATTTTTTTTGTTTTTTTTTTTTTAATTTTGTTTTTAAATTTAATATTTTAGATTAATTATTTTTTAAAATTTAAAATTTATTCATTAAGTTTATTAAATTTTAATTTAATTTAATTTTTTTTAAATCTTTTAGTTTATTTGGTTTTTCATTTTTTAAATTTATAAATTGTTTCATTTAAAAGAAAAATATCAAATTTATGGATATTTGTTTTTTAATTATTTGCACGTGGTTTTTTTTCATTTTTTTTTGTTTTTTAATGATAGTTTTTTTCATTATAATTCTTTTATTTTAATTTTCTTTCTCAATTTTAAATTTTTTTTTTTTTTTTTAATTTGTTTTTTTTTTTGTTAATTTTAATTTTTTCTTTTTTTTATTTTATTTTTTTATCTAAATTTTAATTTTTTTTTTTTAATTTGTTTTTTTTTTGTTAATTTTAATTTTTTCTTTTTTTTATTTTATTTTTTATTTTATTTTTTTTGTAAATTTTAATTTTGTTTTTTTTTACATTTTTATTTCTTTTATATATATATGTGTGTGTGTGTGTGTGTGTGTGTGTGTTTTATCTAAGTTTTGTGTTTTATTACCAACATGAAAATCACCACTCTACAAAAAAAGGTTGATGCTGCATTAATACATTTCAAAATTAGCATGAAAATCACCGCTCTAAAAAAAAAAAAATTGATGCTGCATCAATACGTTTCAAAATTAGCATGAAAATCACTAACATTTTAAAACAAATATTCATACTTCATAAATAAAAATATTGGAGTGTCAAAAATGTGCTCAAAAAAAAAAAAGGGGTGATTCTGCATCACCACTTTTCAAAATCGGGTGCTTTTTATGCTACCAAAAAAAAGTAGGTAACAGTGCGGTTACCTATTTCATCGGTAACATTGTTGTGCTAGATGAAATGAAAATGAATGTAAAATACTTGTTGCATGTGCACATGAGGGAGGTTGGGAGAAAAACAAGAAGGGATTGGTTGGAAAGTGTTAAGTATCATGATCATTATCTTGTTGATTTGAATTGGTGTTCTTTGTGGGTAGATGCAGTTCTTGTTCTTGAAGAGGCTATTTGATAAATGACCTTTAATGGAGAGTTTTATGAGTCCATTTTTGTGGTGGGATTTCTTTATGTAAAGACAACAAAAAAGATATGTTAATTTCAATGTTTTTTTTGGTTTCACTAATGGCGAGAATTGAGTATCATTTAAGTTTATTTGTTTATTGATTTAGAATAATATAGGTAAGTAAGGTTGATTGATCACTTACGGTTTATCATAATAATATTCATGTGACTTTAAAATTCTTCTCTATTTAAAATATCGGGTCATATTATTTATTAAGCTATTTTGTTTTTAATATTGTTCCCTTGGCCTTAATGGTCCCTTGGGTTATTAATATTTTTCCCTTGGGTTCACCAATTCCTTTGGTTTATGATATTAAACCCTTGGGTTTATTAGTTCTTTTGGTTTGTAATATGAATAATCCCTTGGGTTAATTATTTGTGTTTATCAATTTCTTCAACTTGAGTATTTTTTTTATTATTTTTTTTATCCTTCAACTTTATTAATCACTTGAGTTTATTAATAATATTTGTTTCTAATACTAATTTGTTGGGTTTATAATATTGATAATCCCTTCTGTTTATTGATGTTCAATTTTTATAATATTAATGATCCCTTCGCTTTATTGATGTTTTATGATTATACTATTAATATTTCACTCTATTTGTTGATCAATTGGGTTTATAACATTGATTCCTTGATTTTTCGGATTCTTTCGGTTTGTAATAATATTCCGTTCACATTATTAAATTCAAATATTGGGGTTTTTATATTAGTCGTAGAGTTTAATACTAATTCATTGTCCAATTTCACATTATGAAAAACACTCACTCAACTTAATATAAACAGAAGGGACTATTGATATAACTTATGTTTTTAATAATGTTCCCTTGAGTTCACCAATTCCTGTGGTTTATAATATTAAACCCTTGAGTTTATTATATATATTTTTTTATATTATTAATAGTCCCTCCACTTTATTAATCTCTTCATTTTAAAATATTAAATACTATCGTTTACTAAATTCTTAGGTTTTCTGTTTAAAGTATGTTAATTTCAATGTTATTTTTTTGGTTTGATATTAGAATGTTTTATAATTGTTTTTATTGTCATCTCCTTTTTTATTTAGTATAATAATTTTTTCATGTATTAATTAAATGAATACACTCATGAGATGCAATATAGAAATATATGAGAAATTTGTTACAGTTTTTTTCGTGTTGTTCAATTTACCTCCTTTTTTTAGTCACTATTGTTCTTTTGTTTGCGATATACCATTCAGACATATACAGCTAGTTATATTAGCCATTCATTAAAAATCAAGATTGAAGTCCATATTCCTATTACATGAAACTAAAAATATTTATCAATGTGGTTTTCTAAATATGTTGTGGTTTGGTTCAATGCCAAGATATTTATATTTGATACTAATATTCGACTAAAATTAATATATACATTGACATTAATTTAAATACAAATATTGAATTACTAACATTATTAATATTTCATTTTAAACATTGAGTTTAAAATTTTGTTCCCTTCGCGTTATTAGTCCCTTGGGTTATTAATATTTTTCCCTTTGGTTCACCAGTTCCTTTGTTTTCTAATATTGAACCCTTGGGTTATTACTTCCTTTGGTTTATAATACTTTATTAATCGCTTAAGTTTGTTAATAATTTTTATTTCTATTACTAATTTGTTGGGTAATGTTTTTCCCTTGGTTCACCAATTCCTTTAGTTTATAATGTTAAACCCTTGGTTTTTTTAGTTCTTTTTGTTTATAATATGAATAATCGATCAATGTCATCCCTAATCAAACGTGAAATACTCACAAATATTGTCTCAATATCAAAATCACCCATGGCCAACCATGGTCATAGTTGGTCCAACATCGCATTTTGACAACAATTGTCTCAATGTTTAAATGCATGGTAAACCATGTTTATTCCCCTCCGTTTATAATATTAATAATCATGTGGCTTTACTAAAAAATTTTGTTTTTTATAGGTATCCCTTGGCTTTCTTGATCTCTTATGTTTTTAAAAATTTTCCCTTAGGTTCCCCAATTGCTTTGGTTTATCATGTTAAACCCTTGGGTTTATTAGTTCTTTTGGTTTATAATATTGATAATCCCTTCTGTATATTAATTAGTTGCTTTTAAAATATTGGTTCTTATGGTTTTTTATTTTCTTAGAATTTTGAATTTAAAATATTTATTCTTAGGGTTTGTTACGCTCTTCTATTTTTAATATTGATCCCTTGGCCTTATTAATCTCTTTCCCTTGGCCTTATTGATAACTTATGTTTTTAATAATTTTCCCTTTGATTCACCAATTCCTTTGGTTTATAATATTAAGCCCTTGGGTTTATTAGTTCTTTTGGTTTATAATATGAATAATCGATCTATTTCATCCATGATCAAATGTCACATTCTGACAAATATTGTCTCAGTATGAAAATGACCCATGGCCAACCATGGTCATAGTTGGTCCAACGTCGGATTGTGACAACATTTGTCTCAATGTTTAAATCAATTCCCTTGGGTTCACCAATTCCTTTGGTTTATAATATTAAACCCTTGGGTTTATTAGTTCTTTTGGTTTATAATATGAATAATCGATCAATGTCATCCATGGTAAAATGTCACATTCTAACAAATGTTGTCTCAATATGAAAATCACTCATGGCCAACCATGGTCATAGTTGGTCCAACTTCGCATTGTGACAACAATTGTCTCAATGTTTAAATCAATTCCCTTGGGTTCAATAATTCCTTTGGTTTATAATATTAAACCCTTGGGTTTATTAGTTCTTTTGATTTATAATATGAATAATCGATCAATGTCATCCATGATCAAATGTCACATTCTGACAAATATTGTCTCAACATGAAAATCACCCATGGCCAACCATGGTTATAGTTGGTCCAACATCACATTGTGACAACAATTGTCTCAATGTTTAAATCAATTACCTTGGGTTCACCAATTCCTTTGGTTTATAATATTAAACCCTTGGGTTATTAGTTCTTTTGGTTTATAATATGAATAATCAATCAATTTCATCCATGATCAAATGTCACATTCTGAAAAATATTTTCTCTATATGAAAATCACCCATGGCCAACCATCGTCATAGTTGGTCCAACGTCGCATTGTGACAACAATTGTCTCAATGTTTAAATCAATTCCCTTGGGTTCACTAATTCCTTTGGTTTATAATATTAAACCCTTGGGTTTATTAGTTCTTTAGCTTTATAATATGAATAATTGATCAATGTCATCCATGATCAAATGTCACATTCTGACAAATATTGTTTCAATATGAAAATCACCCATGGCCAAACATGGTCATAGTTGGTCCAACATCGCATTGTGACAACAATTGTCTCAATGCTTAAATCAATTCTCTAGAGTTCACCAATTCCTTTGGTTTATAATTTTTTGGGTAATGATTTTCCCCTGGGTTCACCAATTCCTTTGGTTTATAATATTAAACCCTTGGGTTTATTATTTTTTTTTGGTTTATAATATGGATAATCGATCAATGTCATCCATGATCAAATGTCAAATTCTGAAACATTGTCTCGATATGAAAATCACACATGGCCAACCATGGTCATAGTTGGTCCAACGTCACATTGTGAAACAATTGTCTCAGTGTTTAAATCAATTCCCTTAGGTTCACCAATTCCTTTGGTTTATAATTTGTTGGGTAATGATTTTCCCTGGGGTTCACCAATTCCTTTGGTTTATAATATTAAACCCTTGGGTTTATTAGTTTTTTTGGTTTATAATATGAATAATCAATCAATGTCATCCATGATCAAATGACACATTCTCACAAACATTGTCTTGATATGAAAATCACCCATGGCCAACCATGGTCATAGTTGGTCCAACGTCCAATTGTGACAACAATTGTCTCAATGTTTAAATCAATTCCCTTGGGTTCACCAATTCATTTTGGTTTATAGTTTGTTGGGTAATGGATGTCCCTTGGGTTCACCAATTCCTTTGGTTTACAATATTAAACCCTTGGGTTATTAGTTCTTTTGGTTTATAATATGAATAATCAATCAATGTCATCCATGATATAATGTCACATTCTGAAAAATCTTGTCTCAATATAAAAATCACCCATGGCCAACCATGGTCATAGTTGGTCCAACGTCGCATTGTTACAACAATTGTCTCAATGTTTAAATCAATTCCCTTGGGTTCACCAATTCCTTTGGTTTATAATATTAAACCCTTGGGTTTATTAGTTCTTTTGATTTATAATATGAATAATCGATCAATGTCATCCATGATCAAATGTCACATTCTGACAAATATTGTCTCAATATGAAAATCACCCATGGCCAACCATGGTCATAGTTGGTCCAATGTCGCAATGTGACAACAATTGTCTCAATGTTTAAATAAATTCCCTTGGGTTCACCAATTCCTTTTGTTTATAATATTAAACCCTTGGGTTTATTAGTTCTTTTGGTTTATAATATGAATAATCGATCAATTTCATCCATGGTCAAATGTCACATTCTGAAAAATATTGTCTCTATATGAAAATCACCCATGGCCAACCATGGTCATAGTTGGTCCAATGTCGCATTGTGACAACAATTGTCTCAATGTTTAAATCAATTCCCTTGGGTTCACCAATTACTTTGGTTTATAATATTAAACCCTTGGGTTTATTAGTTCTTTTGGTTTATAATATAAATAATCGATCAATGTCATCCATGATCAAATGTCACATTCTGACAAACATTGTCTCAATATGAAAATCACCCATGGTCAATTCCCTTGGGTTCACCAATTCCTTTGGTTTATAATTTGTTGGGTAATGGTTTTCCCTTGGGTTCACCAATTCCTTTGGTTTATAATATTAAACCCTTGGGTTTATTAGTTCTTTTGGTTTATAATATAAATAATCGATCAATGTCATCCATGATCAAATGTCACATTATGACAAACATTGTCTCAATATGAAAATCACCCATGGCCAACCATGGTCATAGTTGGTCGAACGTCGCATTGTGACAACAATTGTCTCAATGTTTAAATCAATTCCCTTGGGTTCACCAATTCCTTTGGTTTATAATTTGTTGGGTAATGGTTTTCCCTTGGGTTCATCAATTCCTTTGGTTTATAATATTAAACCCTTGGGTTTATTAGTTCTTTTGGTTTATAATATAAATAATCGATCAATGTCATCCATGATCAAATGTCACATTCTGACAAACATTGTCTCAATATGAAAATCACCCATGGCAAACCATGGTCATAGTTGGTCGAACGTCGCATTGTGACAACAATTGTCTCAATGTTTAAATCAATTCCCTTGGGTTCACCAATTCCTTTGGTTTATAATTTGTTGGGTAATGGTTTTCCCTTGGGTTCACCAATTCCTTTGGTTTATAATATTAAACCCTTGGGTTTATTAGTTCTTTTTGGTTTATAATATAAATAATTGATCAATGTCATCCATGATCAAATGTCACATTCTGACAAACATTGTCTCAATATGAAAATCACCCATGGCCAACCATGGTCATAGTTGGTCGGACGTCGCATTCTGACAACAATTGTCTCAATGTTTAAATCAATTCCCTTGGGTTCACCAATTCCTTTGGTTTATAATTTGTTGGGTAATGGTTTTCCCTTGGGTTCACCAATTCCTTTGGTTTATAGTATTAAACTCTTGGGTTTTATTAATCTCTATTGTTTTTAATATTGCCCTTATCCTTATTGATCCCTTAGGTTTTTAATATTTATTCCTTGGGTTCACTGATTCCTTTGGTTTATAATATTAAAGCCTTGGGTTTATTAGTTCTTTTGGTTTATAATGTTAATCACACATTCGGTTTATTACTCTCTTGAGTTTAAAAAACTAATTCTCAGGGTTTGTTAATTTCTTGGATTTTTCAGTTTAAAATATTAATTCTTAGGGTTTATTAATCTCTATTGTTTATAATATTCATCTGTTAGGTTTATAATATTTATCCCTTGGGTTCGTTGATTCCTTTGCTTTATAATATTAAACCCTTGGGTCTATTAGTTCTTTTGGTTTATAATGTTAATAATCCCGTTGGTTTATTAATATCTTATGTTTAAAATACCGATTCTTATGGATTATTAATTTATTAGGTTTTTTAGTTTAAAATATCAATTCTTACGGTTTATTAATCTCTTGTGTTTTTAATATTGATCCCTTATGTTTATAATATTTATCCCTTGGGTTCACCAATTCCTTTGGTTTATAATATTTAAACCTTTGGTTTATGATGACATTGGGTTTGTATTATTAATTATCCCTTGGGTTTATTAATATCTTCAATTTAAAATATTAATTGTTAGGGTTTATTAATCTCTTAGGTTTTTTGTTTTTAAATATTGTTTCATATGCTTTATTACTCTCTTGAGTTTAATATATTAATTCTTAAAGTTTATTACTTTCTTATGTTTTTGAGTTTAATATTATTAATATATTAATATATATTAATAATAATTATTCTAATATTTATTAATAATATTATAATATTATTCATATATATTATTAATAATATAACCAACTATGATATAATATATATTATTAGTTCTTTTGGTTTATTAATAATATAACCATCTATGATATTAATATATTAATAAATATTAAAATATTATTTATTATTAATATTATTATTATATTAATAAATATTAAAAAAAATATTAATATATATTATATATATTTCAAGTTAATATATAATATGTATATAGTTAATATTATTAATATATTAATAAATATTATACTATTTCTTTTTTCTGAATATGGCTACTTCTATATTGATACAAAATAAAATTACAATGAGGCAGAGGCCTCAGGAGTTCCAGCCCAATGCTGCGGCATTCTCACATTAAAATGCTGGCCATTGACATACAAAAACATGCTGGAGGCTGACCAAGAGAGCTATAAAACTGTAACCTTAGCTGACTCAAAGAGAAAAGAGACCTTGACGGAATGACATCAACAGACATAACCAGAGTGCCTGGAATCTTACAATTTCTACCCATTACAGAACCCAAAACTGACATGTCGAAATTATGAGTCAGCACCAAAAATTGAGTCATAAATCGAATTATGCCGCCCACGCAGGGGAACCGGAAATTTAACAAAAGAGTGAACATGAGAGCTGGGGAACAGTAAAGCAGGAGCACCTCCATGCCAATAGAAACCAAAAAAACAAGAATGAAAACCTGATTAGACTTCATGAGCAGAGGGAGGCTCTTCCTCAACGATAAGGCAAGCAAATTTGTATGGATCATCTTCATCAGGAGGAGGGCAATCCTTGCTTGCAGAGCCGCCATCGTTTGGAGCGCAGGGACCTGCTGGAATACCCACATCAACCTTAACACTAGGATCAACACTCTACCGGATATCCTTCTGGGATAAGCTGTGCTCGGCTTCCTCTTTAGTTGCCATAGGCCCGGCTTCCTCTGTAGTCGCCATAACCGCTGCAGGAGTAGCCATGACTTGACTCAAGGAAGCTTCCCGAATTTTGATGGTGACCGTGGCTAAGAGGGAGATATTGCTGAAAGTGTAGGGGAATTGAAGACGAGCATGGTGAGAGTGTGCCCTGGAGGAAAGACGAAAGTGCCTGGTAGGATTGGAGTGATCTCGACCCCTTCCACGACCCTGTCTGGAGGTAGGAAAGCGAACAGGGCAAAATTCTGAAGAGTAGGACAAAGAATCTGAGGTGGAGGGGGAGGACCTACGGTTCACTTGCACACGGGAGCTGCCTCTCCTGCAGCGCATTTTCGGGCGCAAACGAGGCATGGTATGAAGAGCAGAGGGAGAAAAAATGTCAGCAGAATTGTGGGAGCAGGGGAGAGCCGAGAGGAAACTTGCTTGAACTTGCAGAGGATAACTGGTTGAAGAGGAGGACGGGCGAAGGTGATTGCAGAAAGAGCTGTTGGTAAAATGGAATCCCGGCATAAAGTCTACACAGCCACCCAAAGCACATCACATTCCTGTGCTGGTGCGTGAGCTATGCTTAGCGACAGCATGGTAGCAACAGGTGCGAAGGGGAGGAGCAGAAATGAGATCATCGTTGGGCGCCATGACTGAAGAAGGAGCAGGAAATCGTCAGGGGATGGGATTCATTAACTCTACATTGAAGACCTGGATGGAAAAATTTAAGACCGGCATCATGCGAGGTTGGATGGCGGTGGAAATAGGCCACACGCCATCCCACCATTCCACCTGCGTACCACATGCCTCGTTACCCACCCGCATCCGGGAAATATTATAATATTATTAATATATCAATCAATATTATTAATATATATATAATATTTTTGTGATTTTAATCATAATTAATATATTAGTAAATATTCTTATTAATATATAATATATATATTTCAAGTTAATATAATAAAATTATTATATATAATATTTATTTATTGATATATAAATTAATGTGATGGGTAGTGGATATAGGCCTATTAGCCTATATCAACCACATTGGTAAATGTGGTTGTAAATCTATTTTATATACGCCTATCGACGTATATCAACCACATTAGTAAATATAATGTGGTTGTGCTAGTTAATTCTAAGCCTAAATTTGGGTATGCATAACTTCAAACTTATTATTTTTATACCTTGAAGTTTTGAAATTTTGTCATTATTATTTTTTCTATTGAGTAATATTAATAGATTTTATACCCTTTCTTTTTTTATTAACTTTGTTCAATTAAAAATTTTGTCCTTATTATTTTTCTATTAAAATTAATTTTTTTCATTATTATTTTTTCTATCAGTTAATATTAATAGATTTTATACATTTTGTTTATTATTATTATTGATCAATTAAAATGTCTATAGCAGCTTGATAGTTCATTTTGTAGAATTCATGAATATTTTTCATTATATTTAATTTTTTTTAAATAATATTTGTCAAATTTATACTTTTTAATTCTTTTCGTATTATATTTTAGAGTTGAAATTTTTCCGTACGGAATCGAATCTAAATTCGAATTTGAATTCAAACTTGATAACTATGTTGTTAACAGTCAGTTTCAATATTCATAACCATTTCTGAAAATTATTTTCTTTATATTAGCCACACCTTCAATTACACCGAAGGCATTCTATTATGTGGTTTTACCTCACGACACTCTAGCAGCCAAAGACATTCTATTATGAGGTTTTCTTTCACGAAAATCTTCCTAGATTATTCATTATTCTATTATGAAGTTTTACCTCACCACATTGTTCCTAGATTTGTCGTCCACCACCTGTAAAATAATTTTAATACTATTTGTTTTTGTCCTGCCCATGACAAGCCATCATCGAGCCATCACTGAGCCATGTGGATTTGTGGGACTTGCCGACTGTTCGGAGTAGGACTTGTGATAGTTGTTCGATCTCTCTATTCGTATTGAATTATTGTTTGGGTTGTGGGTGGAATGCACAGTGACTTGGATTATTATGCATGTGAAGCGTTGATATTTTTTGAGTTGCTTGGACCTTAGAATTAAAAAAATTTTGGGACCGTGAAGTGTTGAAATTCATTGTGTTGCTTGGCCCTCAGAACTAAAATTTTTATGGAAACGTGAAGCGTGGTAAAGGCATAGAGGCGTAGTCGTCGGTGGGAGGTTTGTCTTGTTTTCTTGGTGATTTGTGGTGGACTATTCTTGTATTTGATGGTTGTAACAAACTATTTAAGACAATATCTACCTGTTAGTTTTCTTTCTGTGACGCGATCTTCTGTCGCATCGAAATAGAAGGGATATATATATATATATGCTGGAGTGAAGAAATTGTGTGTTGTGATGTTTGGTTTTGTGAACGCTCATGAAATGCGTGGATAGCTCAGTTGGGAGCACAACATAAGTTTGGTGTGGCAATTAGCCTCCTCATGTTCATGTGCATGAACGATGTTCATGTCGTGAGCTAGAAACTTTGTATGTGTTGGAATGTGCGTTGACCGGAGTCGTGGAGTGTCGCTACTCGACCTGGTTATGGAGGAAAGATTATCTTCTTTGATAGAGTGATGGGTAAGCATTATTGATTTGTTGCAGTTGCTATGTTGAATGTTCTAAAAAGGATTTCTTGAACCTGTTGCACTACGAGAAAGAGATATTTGTTGGAGTACTGCGAGGTTGAGGCCTGCACTGTGTTTTCCAAATGGATTATGGATGCATGTTGTTATGTGGATCGAGAAGGAATCCTTTCATGCATAATCTATTGTTATTTTTTGAGATTTCTCTCAGGTTGTGCAAACCATCGCCGAGCAAGTATTTCTTCTGAATTTGCACCAAACATCACTTTCTTCTTAATTCATTCACGGGTAGCTCTGGAAAGTAAAAATTTCATTATTTGTGGCCTAGAAAATCTCATTAATATTTAGAAACATGGAAATATTTATTTCGGTACTTAAAAAATGATCAGAGGTAGTGCTTTTCATCATCAGTGGCTGTGAATGTTTCATTAGTCTTCAAAAAATGCACAAAATTATTTGGCCATTTGAGAAAATATAAAGGGGAAATGTTTATTGTTTTTAGTAGGCTTCAAGTTTTTATTTTGTTGACAATATTAATTATTTTTAAGTTGTTTCTTCAACTTCTGTGTGAAAATATTCCATGAAAAACTTCTGAAATAGTTTTGGCATTTCTTTTCATCTTGCAATTCCATACAATTCCATGGATTGTTCAAAAAACTTGGTTACCTTCCATGGAGAACTTTTGAAAAAACAATTGTGCTTCTTTTCAGCTTGCGGTGCCATGTGATTCCATGGATTTTCCAAAACACTTGATTTCTTCTCTTCTGCTCTATATTGACATGGTATGGTATGATATCTGAAAAT
The DNA here is from genome assembly GCA_034641835.2 of Pinus albicaulis. Lineage (NCBI taxonomy): Eukaryota > Viridiplantae > Streptophyta > Pinopsida > Pinales > Pinaceae > Pinus > Pinus albicaulis. Next base: position 2,541,675 of record CM076572.1, read on the forward strand.
ATAGACACCCCAACATCCAAGTACTTCTTGGGAAGTTTTTGAATCCCCTGTCTCACATTAAGAGGCATATAATGTTAAGCTTTGAGTTGGGTATTTTATGGTTTGGTTGTATTCTTGAACTTTTCTACTAATGAGATCCTAATATTTAAATGGCTTTTAGGTCCTTAGAAGATATGGCTTTGCCTATGCTGCAAAGGATATTGTTTAGGGCATACCCTTTTCCTAGAATATTTCCACCAAAAGAGTATCATATGGACTATTTTAATGTGAAACCATTCTTTATACAGGAACTACTTATAGGTGAGTTCTATGAATTCCCTATATACAAAGCTTTGAACTTTATAAAATGTTGTGTTGAAAGTGCCCGGATCTAATAATATTTTAGCTATACATAGTGTTTACATATTTTTGAGGTGAGGATGTTATAATTAGCATATTTGAAAGCTATTCAAGCTTTGGTGGATGATTATTGTTTGATATAGGTCAAAGGAATGGAGTTATGGCTTTGGTGGTTACATGAAGTCATGGTCATTCTTTCATACATATATTTTAAATTTGTACCACAATCATGGATTTTAACCATATGTGGAATCTGAAAAGACATAGATATGAGCTTTAAGCAACTAGTCAACATCTTTTAGATGTTGCAGTTGGAAATGAAAATTAAATTTATCTAATGTAATTTTACATAAATGATGTTTGTACTTACTTCCATATTCCCCACTCCTCCTATCAGCTTTTCTTTGCACCTCTCGGTGCAAATTCTAGTTTTTAAAATTCATAAAAATAATTTCAGTGGGGTATCTCAATTGGCAGTGACCATGTTATGAAGTATTATAAACCATAAGATTCAAGGTTCAAATTTCTAGCAGATCAATATATATATATATATATATATATATATATATATATATATATATATATATATATATATATATATATATATCATTTCCCTATATTAAGCATTATAAGTGAATTGACTTTGTTGAAACAAAGGAATTTATTAAAAAAAAATTACACATCATCATATCTAAATATACAGGACAATGTTGCATTTAGAGGGTGCTAAGTACAAAGAAGAAGGAATGTGTTGGCAATATGATTCCTATGTATTCATATGTTGTCCTTGATGGTAACTCTCTGGTAAAATATGGATTATATGTCTTCAGTAGAATTTCAGGAGTCCATCACAAGAAATCTGTAATGTCCAGCAGAAGATTTGGTAATATTCATTTTGAAGATTCTATATGTGGGTTTGTACACACCAACTCGTGTATACACGCAGATAAGAATGATCCAAGTCACGTATGCCTTTTTCGCTCAAAAAATATAATACCAGGGGGCATTACCATGGTTATAGCCCACAGGATTGAGCGCCATGTCATCTATTTGATTTCGTCCAAGAATATCATTGGCAGTTGCGTGGTTTTGAGTCATGGTATTAGTAAAGGCTAAATATATATAAGTAGAAGAAGATAATAGTGCAAAGGTGTTCAGGTGTAAGGGCTATCACTAAATACTTCTTTCTAAAGTATATATACATAGGATGAGCTCTGTTTTATTGATAAATATGAATTTGTGATGCACCCTTGGATAGATTGATGGTTCAAGATCTCTAGACCTGAAATGAGTATGTTCTTGCATGATCCATTGAAGAGATGATTAGATCTGAGACCTGGCATATGTTTGCTAAAGTGGAGTGAAGATATTTGGGTAAGAAGTTTTCCATATAATAAATATTGAAGATAGAGACAACAACAACACTGGTTTTCTCCTGAATTGGGTTTCTAGCTTAAATCTTGGTGTTCATGTATGTTTCTCTTGTGTGATGATTTATTCTGCTGTTACTGCACATATTTACTGCTTAACTAATAGATGCATGACTGATAATATGAGTTAAAGATTGCTTCTAAAAAGTTTTTCTAACAATAAAATTATATCATTATACGCAAGTTTCTTTTGGGATATGCATGTGTATACACGAGTTGGGTTCAAAAGGGCTGTGTATGGAATTCAGTAAAGAAAAATTTAAAATTAATATTAAGCTCTAAATACTGATTCAAACACCCCCCCCCCCCCCCCCGCTTGTCAGTATCTTTTCCCAACAGAATTTTATCAAGATAATTTAATTAAAAATTAAATTGGTGAATGATAATAAAAATGAAATATAAATCAACAAATAAATAAAATATAATAAATTTTTAGATGTTATAGTCATATATAACGAATATCCCCTTAAGTTTCATCATCTTAGACACTATAACTAATTTGAAATAGAATTTATGACTAGTTACGAAGTTTGAACATGACAAAAATATTATTCATGAGATAAGGGATAAGGGATGTAAAAGAATTATCGTTCTTAGAGAAATAAATAGAGTATGTCACTTGTAGGAATGGTGTGTCGTTTTAGCTTCGTAGGGGAGACTCTATTAGGATTTTTGCGAGTCCTTCTATTTTTTTTTAAGGAATTCGTAAGGGAACTCATTCTTTTCATGGAAATATCATCAATTTGATACTCATATAGACTTGTGACATCCAAAATAAAAGTTACATAATGAAAGAAATTAATATCACATTACAACTATGCAATCGAATAGAAAACACAGTATATAGAAAAAGTCTCCATTATCTTTTATTAAATCAGGTTGTTATTTTTCTTGAACATTATACATTCACAAAGATAATTATTATACTATGGTTAAATCTTACTCACTATCATAAGAAATAAAAAAATAAATTATATTGAAACCAATATCCACATGGTTTCATTATTGGATCCTTCATATATGCCAATTTTTTGTAGAAAAATTCTCTTATAGAGAAGAACATATATTCTTTGATCTAATGAGATCATAAAAAAAAGAGGACGGTAGATCACTACACAGAATATCTCTAGATAGAGAGTAATCAATATAATTCCTTGTTATGAGAAGAAGAGTCACAGCACATAACCTTTTTGAAGGTTTTTCTCATGTGATTTTATTGATGTAACTCTATAAATTTAATTCTCCAGCTCCTATCACTTGCTACCTACACACAGAGAAAATAAATGTCATTCTTAACCATCTAAAGATAGTAGGAATGTTGATTACAACTAAATTTAACCTATGATATTCAACAAAAATTAGATATACTATATGGAATTGAATACACACTATGATGGAGGGAGAAATCATGTAGATCCATATTAATATCAAGAGAATATAATTATAACAAGCACATTATACCTTGATCATTGGTTGATGATCCTCCTTGTTCCTTGCTCCTTAAGGCACCTTCATTAGTCAGTGACTCTATTGCAACAAAATTTACACTCTTAAATTTTAGGTTTTCTTATCTTCCAATTTGACATGTTGTTAAAAAGTTTACAAGAGATTGGAGATAGGCGTTATTGCATATGAATTAGTTCAATACAAGTCATGGCATGTGAACCAAGAAGTTGCAATTCATAGATATGTTCCATGTTAAACTATCATATTTTTTCAAATTTATAATGGATATTTTATATACTATGATCTTTTTTCTCATGTTCCCCACTGAATTATCAACTTTTCCCAATTCAATATGAATGTTTTTTCAATTATGAGTTTTTGTAATTATGAAAAAAAAGTATTTATTTCATATGAAATTGTGACAAAATCATTACTCTATTTCGAAATAGTTATGAGAAATTACTCAATTATCTATTTTTAGCCTCATATCATCTAGTAAATTCCTTGTAAGGCCTATGGTGGAAAATATTGTTATAGCATATGCCGGCTAATGTATAAGGTCAAAAAAGGAACTAATGGCTAAAACATATTAATAAATTCATGGTGAGTAGAGTCCAATACGTAAACATATATTGGATCAAGGACCTAGAACTAACTACAACTAGTCATCAACCAATTATAAATCTAAATCGTCCATGTGGTAGGCATACCCATTCTCAGTAAAAGAGAGAAAAAGTCATAACCACTGGAAAAATATGTTGTGGTTCCATGTAATAATATGAAATACCATGGCCACTACAAATTACATGGGGGATCCATGTCATAAAAGAGATCATAGTGATGAGCAAATATAATGTGGATCTATGTCATAGTATCTAGCACCAATGACAGTTCTATGTCATAGTATCCATGTCACAGTATCTAGCATCAATGAGACTGCCAATATAGTCTTCAAAGGTTTTCAAATAATAATTATATACCACACTGCAACATGGGAGAGGTAGAAAAAATGAGTAATTTCCACCTAGGCCCTATGTCTTCAATCCAAACCTATCGATTCTATTATTCTATAGTATATGAATATGATATGTAATGCCAAGCATAAAATAGAGTACTTTACTACTATTTAATGAGGAAAACCATTAATGGACACAATGGGACCCACCAATGATAGAAATGGACCTGAGAATACCTAGTATAATGTATTAAGTGTTAATAGATGAGATGAATTTGAAAACTCCTGGAATCAAGTGATAATGGACCAATGAGTTAAACCCACTATTGATGATTAGGATAAATGACTATGAGATTGCATATTGTACATGGCTTCATTAATAGAGATGTTAATTTTTACACCGCACAAATACTCCATGGAGTTAAGTGCATCTGCATATGACAAAAAAGGGTTCTTTGACATAGAGGCCTTTCCTACAGACTTGATTACAAGGAATTTGGTTTAATTTGAGACAGTAAAAACATGAATTTACTTTCATATTCCATTCTTCATCAATGCCTGAAGAATCAAAAGCCCTCATAAATAACCATCCAATGTTTCCTCAAGTTGGGGTACTCTCCTATGACATCTTGATATTTAGATGCCACTATAATTTATTAAACATATTTGGTTGTTGTGCAGCCACAAGTTCCCTGGCTTTATACATTTCAACTTTCCTAGTGTTCATAACCTTGTAATTCGTGAAAAAACTACATGCAATGTTTAGCTCATCACTTTCAAGGAAACACTCGATTTCTTCTTGGTCATTGATCTTTTGTACTTCTTGATCATAATAAAAAAATTACATAATTGATCTTTCATATTTCAATCTCAACGAAAAATCATATTATAAGAATCAAAATTTTTCACATTCACCTTATGCAATGGTGCTTTATCTTCAACTCCACTTTTCTAGAAATTGGCCCCTTTCTAATTTCTTCTACCGTGCACACAACCACATACCCTATTTACTCATAATTTCATTTCTCCACAACAATCCGGGAACACTCTTTCTAGATATTATTACATGCATCACGGTGGCTAAAGGTTGAGACACAAGAAGATCTACTCGGGATCTCAACTACAATAATTTGGGTGCAATGAAGACAGCATGTTGCTTTGAATTTTAGACCATACCTATATGGTTGGAATGTACCCAACAAACCCTATAATATGAGAAAGTTAATCCCCAATGAAAATATCCAAAGTATAAAATATTTCTTTCAAATCCTCAAAATTCCTTCTTGTCATCGATGCCAACTGAACTGCAAGCAATCGAAACCATGCTTGTCATGGACACTCTTTCAACGAATTCAAGAGATGAATATTACTTGGGAGAGAGAGATGAGACTAAGTGGAATAATCATGGAGGAGAATTGGAAGCCTTTTAAAGGTTTTCTGCAAAGTTTTTCTCACATAAATGGTTGCATTAAGTCAACATGTTGCTTTGAATATAAGACAATACCCATATGCATGGCATGTACCCAAAAAACCCTATGCTATGATAAATTTCATCCCCAATTAAACAGATTGAGAGTATAAAATATTTCTTTCAAATCGTAAAAATTCCTTCCTATCATTAATGCCAACTTAGCTCCAAGCAACCAAAATGATTGTTTTCATGGAAAATATTTCAATGAATTCACGGGATGAAGAGTACCTCAGAGGGAGAGATGAGACTAAGTGGAAAAATCATGGAAGAGCACTGGAAGCCTTTTAAAGGTTTTCTCCAAATTTTTTCTCACATAAATGGTGGAATGAAGAGAACATGTTCCTTTGAATTTTAGAAAATACCCATATGGATGGCATGTACCCAACATACCCTCTACTATGAGAAATTTCATCCCCAATGAAATAGATCTATAGTATAAAATAATTCCTTCAAATCGTCAAAATTCCTTCCTACCATCAATCCCAAATCAGCTCCAAGAAACAAAGCCATGGTTGTCATGGACACTCTTTCAATGAATTCACGAGATGAAGAGTACTTGGGAGAGAGAGATGAGACTAATTAGACTAATAATGGAATAGCATTGGAAGTCTTTTAAAGGTTTTCTGCAACATTCTTCTCACATAAATGTTGGTAATTAAATAATATTTCATATATTTTTTTCTTCTATCATATATGCTATTCTTTCCTATGCCCTTACTGCATTTCCTTTGCAACATGTGGTGCAATTTCTAGTTTACAATTATTTTATAATTGACCACCTTACCTTAAATCAATTATTTGTTTTAATATGTAATATTCCTAATTAGCGACAGCTAATTGGAATATTCTATTTTGTTTAGTTTGTCGTCTATAGTTTGTAAATAAATAAAAAGTGAGTGAAGAGGGTCTAACTCACTTAAGTGAAATAAGACATCCACCTAGTATCACAACGTTGTGACTTAAGTGGGATTCAAGGGGGGCCTAACACCATGTAGAGGAGGGGGCCTATGTACACTCTAGAAGCTTCTGCAAGCTTCTGCGTAGATAAGCATGAGGATGTGGAGGAGTGAGAGAGTCTAGGTTGGGTTTTGGAGGGAAGCCAACGTTATAAAAGATGGAGGAGCCTCCTCATTTCATTCATTCTTGAGTTGATGATTTTTGAGTGATACGTTTGTCTTCTTGAGCACGCTGGATATTTAGCCTATTTGCAGCACTTTTTAGTGCATTGAGTGTCTCCGATCAGAGATCTCGCCCTTAGCCCCGGGGGACTTCGAATGCTTGCTCGAGCAAGGTTGGTTTTTAGTATTTTGTGAGTCATTTTATTGTTTGGGTTTGTTGCGGAGCTAGAGCTTAGAGAGACTGCACAGTCACTGGGAGAGAGGATGCATTCCATTGTGGAGGAGCTTCGGATTAGGGTTTCTGTAGGTGATTTCGTCAGGATTTTGAGTAGGGGGTCAGCCTTTGCCCCTAAGAGACTTTTGGCAGAGATTGTGGCATTATTTCAGTTGTTTTAATCTAGCCACTGCGTAGAGCCTTGAAGGCCAGCGTAATTCACTGGGGAGGTAGTTTCTGGTGATTTTCGGGATTGGCCATTCTTCGAATGGTTTTTGGATTTTGTCTGGATTATTGAGGAGAGGAGGTTTGCCGATTTTCATCTCATTCCGACAAGGGGATCAACCCCTAATTTTCAATCCATTCCAGCAGTAGCAGCTACATGGTAGTTTTCCAGCAGCTGGGACATAGTTCATAGAGTAGCCATTTCCTGTCTTTTCTGAGAGTGTTTTCTTACTTTCCTTGGGCAAGATCGCTTCTTGTACTTCATTACATTTCTCAGATTAATAAAATGGCTCAGCATTTCCTCTCTATGTTTTCTGGTTGAGTTGTCGTAGTTTCCGTTATTGTCGTAGTTGTTGTATTCTCTTTATATTATATGTTTATTGTTGTTTTTGAGCATTATATTTCTATACCACTTAGTGTGTTTATCTTTTACTCTTAGACAGAGTCTAGAAAGGGCCAGGTAGCCTTTGTTTCTCGTCCTCTTTTTAGAGGCGAAATATATGGTAAATGCCCTCCCAGTCTATCTCTGGTTGGATTTTGCTGTGTTTTAGAGATATCCCCGAAACGGGATATTACAGTGGTACTAGAGCATAGTTCTGGCTCAGCCTGTAGTCTATGACATTGGGAAAGAGAACTTCCAAAGGCAGGAAGTATAGAGACTGTGACCGTAGGTTGGAGACCACCTACGAAGAGGGAGATTGTGCCCAGGTAGAGGACGTAGATCAGGAGAGAGAGCCTGTGACGGACATAGAGAAGGTGGAGCTTGTAGTAGATTTGAGGAAGAAAGAGCCGATGGTAGATGGTACAGAGGTTAAATAGTTTGGAGAGGCACTCCTCAAGTCGATGCAGGATTTAGCTCGACAGATTGAGGTGATGGGACAAAGGTTCACAACTGTGGAGGCTAGGCAGCATGAGACTCTTGGGTTTTTCTAGGTCATAGAGGGATCAGGCACATCCCACCATTTTCTAGAGTAGGGTGCTGCTCAGCGTGATACTCCTTAGCCGACGGCTTCATGTGCACCTACTCGCTCTACTATTCCCACTTTATTGGGAGCAGATACAGGAGCAGGAGCCCAACAAGAGGCAGAGCCTGGACACTTAGATGAGTATTTTGCAGAGTATCACTCCTACGGGCAGGAGTTCATGGATGCTCTCACGTTCAGAGATTTTGTGCAGCTCCAGCAGGACAGTAGACCCTGCGACCATCATAGAGGGCACCGAAATTACCATGATGGAGATTCCCATCGTGCCTCTAGTAGATTTCATTTACCTACATTTGATGGATCATCAAACAGTTCGGCAAAGTCTTCGGTGGAGAAGCTAGATATCTATTTCCAGCTTAACCAGATGTCGGAGACGGAGGCCATCAAGGTGGAAAAATTACATTTGTATGGTGAGGCCCAGGACTGGTGGTTCCATCGGATGGTGACACTCAAGCATTCCATAGTGACATCATATGCTGATTTTACTAGGAGATTGATAGAGAATTTTGACCGGAGGGATCCGAAATAGCATTTTGTTGAGCTGACGAAGCTCAAACAGACAGGGAGCCCAGAGACATACATTGTAGATTTCTTGAGGGTTCGGTGATGGTGCCAGATCTATCCATGACACGGATGATATATATGTTTGTGGAGGGATTGGCAGAGCCACATCGAGGACTAGTCAGATCCACTAGACCAACTACACTCTAGGATGCTATCACTAGGACCACGGATTTGCAGGATGCATTGCCTAGGATGCGGAAACCTTACCCCCAGAGACAGGGTTTCCAACCCAAGGGGAAGGATGTGATGGTTCCTCCTCTAAAGGGGAATCCAGGATGGGCACAGGGAGATGATGAGACCAGGAGGGAGTTGAGGAAGAAGCGGTTGTGCTTCACGTGTCAGGAGCCGTGGGCACCAGGGAATAAGTGTGCTGTTGGCAAAGCACACTTCATTGAGGTCTTCTTCAATGATAGCGGGGAAGAGGATGAGGAGGATGATGAGGAGGCAGGAGATAGTCATATGGCCCAGGATCATTTTCCACCTCCACCTCCAGGGACAGGAGGTGCAACTTTTGCACCCACAAGAGGGGCCCTTGCATATCTACGAGGAGTTCCTAAGTATTTAACATTGCGTGTACGAGGGACAGTACGTGGGAAGCAAGTATCAGTCTTGGTGGACAGTGGGGTAACCCACAACTTCATTGATGCACAAATGGTCGAGCGAAGGGGTATACCGATCGAGAGTTTTGACGGGTTTTTAGTCTTGGTCCCAGGAGCCCAGACGATGCAGTGTGCCCAGTATGTTCCAGAGTTAGCAGTGAGGATGGGTACGTACACCGTGACTAATCACTTATTTATGGTCAACATACCAGATACCAATGTGGTACTAGGTTTTCTGTGGCAGATTACTCCGGGGAAGGTCACCACGGATTGGGAGGCCTTAGAGATGGAGTGGGATGACAAGAAGACCGAGAAGCATGAGAAGATCAGCAGGATGCATACTAACCCACCTTAGACTGTTTCAGCACACTGAATGGAGGCAGATTTCTGGAAGGGAGACATAGAGTGGGCGGTTGAGTTGCAGGCATCAGAGGTGGAGACCACCGGTCAAGTAGTTCATCCAGATATACAGGCCATCCTCGAGAGGCATGAGGTAATGTTTGGGGATATACCACTAGGTCGGCCACCAGATAGAGGATTTGAGCATACCATCGAGCTTGAGGAGGGTATTGAGGCGGTGATCACTACACCCTATAGGCATCCCAAAGCCTATCGGGATGAGATTAAGTGGGCCATCCAGGAGTTGTTGGCTCTTGGACACATCAGACCGAGCATGAGTCTGTTTGCTTCTTCTGTAGTGCTGATGAAGAAGAAGGATAACACCTTGAGGATGTGCATTGACTATAGGGCCCTGAACAATAAGACTCTGAAGAACAAGTACCCTATACCCAGGATTGATGAGCTAATGGATGAGCTGAGAGGAGCTAAGTTCTTCTCAAATATTGATTTGAGATCAGGGTACCATCAAATTTATGTGAGGGAATAAGACATTCTCAACACCGCCTTCAGGTGTCATTATGGGAAATTTGAGTTTTTGGTTATGCCTTTTGGGCTGACCAATGCACCAACCACCTTTCAGTCTTGCATGAACCATATCTTTCGCAGTAATCTGAGGAAGTTTGTATTGGTTTTCTTTGATGACATACTCATATATAGCAGGACTTGGGACGAGCATCTCCAGCATATAGAGGTAGTGTTATGCATCTTGGAAGAGCAACAGTTCTATGCTAAGCTCTCCAAGTGTGAGTTTCGGATGACAGAGATGTTGTATTTGGGTCACATCATTGGAGTGGATGGAGTGAGGGTCCACGAGGAGAATATTAGAGCCATCAGAGATTGGTCAAAGCCGAAGAATGTAACAAAACTTCGAGTGTTCATTGGGATATGTACCTATTATAGGAATTTTGTCAGAGGATTCTCACAGCTTGCTGCACCCCTTACAGATTGGACAAAGAAGGGGGAATTTAGTTGGTCAGATATAGTGCAGCGAGCCTTTGATAGGCTCAAGGATGTGATGAGTAGCTGCCCAGTGCTTGCATTGCCAGATTTTATGCAGCCATTTGTCTTGGAGTGTGATGCGTTAGGAGAGGGGATCGGAGTAGTATTTATGCAGCGGGGACACCCTATATCTTTTGAGAGCTGGAAGCTCCTTCCGCATGAGTGATTGTATTCCATATACGACAAGGAGATGTTTGCCATCATGCATGCCTTGGCCAAATTCCCGCAGTATCTGGTAGGGAACAGATTCAGGGTGAGGATTGACCACAACAGCCTCAGGTTATTTCTGGAGCAGAAGCAGCTACAGGAGAGGCAGCAGAAGTGGATCAGTAAGATCCAAGAATATGACTTTGACATTGAGTATGTCAAGGGTAAGAATAATGTGGTAGCAAATGCCCTTTCACAGAGACCAACCACGTTATCTCTTATGAGCTTGGATATATATTGGAGGGCTCGAATTTTAGTTGAGTACTCCAAGGATAGATTTGCATGTGAGGTGCTAGATGGTGAGGTGGCGGATGATAGGTACAGGGTGGTTGATAAGATCATCTATTACAGGGACAAGATCTTCTTGACTGAGGGATCTCAGCTTAAGAAGAATATACTCCAGGCATCACATGATTCTCCATTGGTAGGCCATCAAGGGTTTACCAAAACCTACAGGGCCATTAGAGAGAGGTTCTCATGGAAGGGCCTCAAGGAGGATGTACTCCAACACATCACGGAGTTTGATGTTTTTAAAAGGAACAAGGGAGAGATGAGCCATCCCGCAGGACTGTTGCAGCCTCTTGCCATTCCGGAGGGGAAAAGGGAGAGTATATCGATGGACTTCATCACAGGGTTGCCCATGGTGTAGGGCAAGGATTGTATCTTTTTCGTCGTTGATCGACTGACAAAGTATGTGCACTTTTTTTCCATATCCGAACACTACACAGCAGCACAAGTGGCCGAGCTGTTCTTCCGAGAGGTTTTCAGGTTGCATGGTCATCCTAAGACCATCATCAGTGAGACGGACAACCGCTTCATGGGTGGATTTTGGCAGTAGCTTTTCAATTTGGTGGGGACGGAGTTGACACCGAGTACCAGTTACCACCCACAGACGGATGGACAGACAGAGATAGTTAAAAAGTGGCTAGAGGGCTACTTGCGTAACTATGTTAGTGGGCAGCAGTGAGAATGGTTGAGATGGTTTCATTTGGGGGAGTACTGCTACAACTTGACACATCACATTTCTATTGGTATGTCACCATTTTATGCTTTGTATGGGTACCATCCTTTATCATTTGCTGATGTGATGTTTGGTGCGAGTAAGGCTCCTAGAGCCAAGATGTGGATCCAAGAGATTCAGGACATCCTCCAAGCTCTCAAGGAGAATATGGCTATAGCACAGAACCAGCAGAAGCTGTATGCTGACAGAGGTCGGGTGGAGCGATAGTTTGAGGTAGGGGACTTGGTCTACCTATGCTTACAACCATACCAAAAGTAATCGTTGAAGCAGAAGGAAGCTGAGAAGCTCAAGCCTCGCTTTTACGGGCCATACATGGTGATATGCAGGATTGGTCAGGTTGCATATGAGTTGGAGTTGCCTTAAAGTAGCAAGATCTTCAACATTTTCCATGTATCATGCCTGAAGAAGGCGTTGGGACAGCAGGTGACAGTGACAGAGGAGCTACCACCTACGGATGATGAGGGGCACTTGGTGTTGCAGCCGGAGGCCATTATTGATACCAGAGAGAGGCGGTTATGGAGCAGGATGGTCCGGGGATTCTTTTTGAGGTGGAAGAATTTGCCGGATGAGGATGCCACTTGGGAGAGCGAGAAGATTTTGCAGCATCCATCACTTCAATTGCTTGACGACAAGCAACATCTTGCTGGGGGCGACTGTAATATTCCTAATTAGTGATAGCTAATTGTAATATTCTATTTTGTTTGGTTTGTCGTCTATAGTTTGTAAATAAGTAAAAAGTGAGTGAAGAGGGTCTAACTCACTTAAGTGAAATAAGACATCCACCTAGTAGCACAATGTTGTGACTTAAGTGGGGGTCAAGGGGGGCCTAACACCACGTAGAGGAGGGGGCCTATGTACACTCTAGAAGCTTGTACAAGCTTCTGCGCAGATAAGGATGAGGATGTGGAGGAGATAGAGAGGCTATGTTGGGTTTTGGAGGGAAACCAATGTTATAAAAGATGGAGGAGCCTCCTCATTTCATTTATTCTTGAGTTGATGATTTTTGAGTGAGACGTTTGTCTTCTTGAGCACGCTGGCTGTTTAGCCTGTCTGCAATAGTGTTTAGTGCATTGAGTGTCTCCGGTCGGAGATCTCACCCTTAGCCCTGGGGGACTTCGAGTGCCTGCTCGTGCAAGGTTGGTTTTACAGTATTTTGTGAGTCATTTTATTGTTTGGGTTTGTTGCGGAGTTGGAGATTAGAGAGACTGTGTAGTCATTGGGAGAGAGGATGCATTCCATTGTGGAGGAGCTTCGGATTCTGGTTTCTGTAGGTGATTTCACCGAGATTTTGAGCAGGGGGTCAGCCTTTTCCCCTAGGAGACTTTTGGCGAATATTTTGGCAATATTTCAGCTGTTTTCATCTAGCCACTGCGTGGAGCCTTGGAGGCCAGTTTAATTCACTGGGGAGGCAGTTTCTGGTGATTTCCGGGGTTGGACATTCTTGGAATGGTTTTTGGATTTTGTCTGGATTGTTGAGGAGAGGAGGTTTGCCGATTTTCATCTCATTCCGAAAAGGGGATCAGCCCCTAATCTTCAGTCCATTCCAGCAGTAGCAGCTACACGGCAGTTTTCCAACAGCTGGGACGCAGTTCATAGAGCAGCCATTTCCTGTCTTTTCTAAGAGTGTTTTCTTACTTGTCTTGGGCAAGATCGCTTCTTGTACTTCATTACATTTCTCATATTAATAAAATGGCTCAGCATTTCCTCTCTATGTTTTCTGGTTGAGTTTTCATATTTTCCATTGTTGTCGTAGTTGCTGTATTCTCTTTATATTATATGTTTATTGTTGTTTTTGAGCATTCTAGTTCTATACCACTTGGTGTGTTTATCTTTCACTCTTAGACAGAGTCTGGAAAGGGCCAGGTAGCCTTCGGTTCTCGTCCTCTTTTTAGAGGTGAAATATCCAGTAAATGACCTCCCATTCTATCTTTGGTTGGAGTTTTCCGCGTTTTAGAGATATCCCTGAAACGAGATATTACATAATACTATTTGCAAATATTTTAATTAAATGATTTTCATATTATTTAAAATTATTTTATAATAATTGACCAAGAGAGTCATGGTCATAATGTGTTAGTCTACTTCTTTGCGAGAGTCACCTACAGAGTCATAGTCATGATGTGTTAGTCTACTTCTTTGGGAGGCATTGTTAGTCTACTTCTTTGTGAGGCAGATAGTCTAGTAGAGATTTGTTGGAATCACAATTGTTTCTAGAGTTAGTCTATTTCTTTGCGAGAGAGACAATTAGTCTACTTCTTTGACATACACATAGTCTAGTAGATATTTGTAGAGTTGATATATTTCTTTTCCACAAATAAAATTAGTCTACTTCTTTCATGGGTAGACACTCTAGTAGAGATTTGTTGGAATCACAATTTTTTCTAGAGTGCATCTAAAATGTTGGAATCCTGAATTTTTCTACAATGCATACATAAGATTTGTTGGAATCATAAGATTTACTGGAATCACAAATTTTTGTTAGAATCATAATATTTGTTGGAATCACAAATTTTTCTAAAATGCATCTATAAAGTTGGAATCACACATTTTCTGGATATGTTAAAAAACTCATTTTTAATAACAAAAATAAGATTTGATCCAAACAAATATTCTGAAATTCCCACCAAAAACTTTAAAAATCATATTATAAATATTGTAAATACTAATATTATAAATCTTATAAACCAACCAATATTATAAATCTTAATATTATAAATTTGTCAATATTATAAACCTTAATATTATAAAATTTCTTTTAAATGTTACAAACCTCAATATTATTTATAATCTCCATTACTAATACCAAAACCTAATATCATTTATAATCTCTAATACTAATACTAAAATGTAATATTTAAAACTTAATATTAACATCAATATTAAAGCTCAATAATAATAAAATGCAATATTTTAAACATAATATTAACATCAATATTAAAAATCAATCTATTTATAAATTGATACAATCGTCCAAATTTACATATTAAACTTAAAATTAACATCAATATTAAAACCAAATAATACAAAAATGTAATATTTGAAACTTAATATTAACATCAATTTTAAAACCCAATAAATTTAAAATATATTTTAAACTTAATATTAACATCAATATGAAAACCCAATCCATTTATAAACTAATATATTCATCTAAATCAGAAAAATAATATCTTACTTACTTATAAATCTGGGCAATCCTATCGTATTGAATATCTACTTACTTGTAACTTTGGGCAATCCTATCCTATTGAATATCTTAATTATAGTTAATACATTGAGTCACACTTTAATCTCAATATAATTATTGAGGAAAGAAATCATAAAATTATTTAATAACGTACTGACCTACTACTTATGATATCAAATATGTTGATGTATAATTGTTGTAAATAATATTTTTACCACTGAACCTGAACCTGAGTGAAACTATTATTTGAATGTGTTATTTTACGCGGCTCTAAGTTCTATTATTACACCGAAGATCGGTCCAAATGGTGTAGTTAATCCTTTATATAAGATCTGGTAGTAGAGTATGATCACATTATTTCTAATAGAAATTATCACGGTAATAAATAAATGTATTGCCGTAATAAAGTGAGTATTTGAAATTTCATTGATAGAAGGCCTAACCCATGCAATCTTAAATTTCAATAACTATTCTTATCCGCCGTACAAGGCTACATTCATAATTTACGTATACACAAAAGAATATACATACTAATTGTGCAATTATATCATTTTGAATATGACTAAGCAATGAGGGAAAGATTGGTACAAATTGTGTAGTTAATTCTGAATATGACTGAGTATTAAGGATTAAGATAGTAAGTTTACCTATGTGTACACCTGATGTAAGATCAAGTAGTAGAGGATGTAACATCAAGTAATGGATAATAATTACATTATTTCAAATGGAAATTATCATCGTAATGAATAAATGTATTGAATTAATAAATGTATGGACTTAGTAAAGTGGGTATTCGAAATTTCATTGATAGAAGGCCAACCCAAGCAACCTCAAATGTCAATAACTATTCTTATCGGTTGCACACGACTACATTCATAATTCGCTTACAGACATGTAAATCAATAGGCTGGATTGGGTTTGAACCGAATATGCTTTGTGTGAGAAAGACAGCAATTTCATGACTTTAATAATATTTTAAATATTTTAAAAATTGTACCCACGTGTTATGGCAAGGCGAATTGCGGTTACGATGCAGGCGCACACAAAGCATATACTGGTAAGAATCGGTGGCACAGGAAGTCGGATGGTTTTATCACAATAGTGACTTCAACTACGAACTGACGCGGAATTGTTTTTCTATCTCTGTCAACTTTACGGTATTGCTTCAATCACAATCCAAATGGGGTAGAATGTTTTGATATTTTACTTTGACTGTATTATAAATTATACCGATAATTTTTTCCCTTTCTCTTTTTCTCGTCTGATATTTGAATGAATAATCTGTTCACCAAAAATTATAAGTAGAAAAGGGGAATATTGAAAAGCTTACATATTCAAGATTCTTTGTGAGAGTTACCATATGAGTAAACAATTTTTGGAAGGAATTTGGCATCAAAATAACGCGAAATAATTGAACTTGACATGGGATATTTTGACAGTCAAATAGGATTTTGACATGGGCTTCAGTATATTTTCTATGCACATTTTAACTTTCTACTTTTTTTTTTTTCTTCATTGGATGATTTCCATTTTAACATTATTTTTGTCCAAATTTAACACCAAAGGAAAGGAAGAATACTTATCTATAATATTTTTAATAATGGTTTTTAATCTGGGAAACAATAATAAGTTTTTATCTTTTAAAATACCCAAAAACTCAGTGTTTCCATGAAAATTTCCATATCATGAACATCACAGATAATAAAGGTCTAATTTAGTAAATTACTTTAAAACTCTATATTGAAGTTTCAATTGAATTTTTTTAAGCTAAATGCATTTTCCTAACTCATATATGTTGTGGTGAATAACGTCACGACACCAATAGTGAAAAAAATATATGCAGACATGAATGTTCAAAGAATTAACAACAGAGACATGAATACAAACGTGAAACAACATGGCAAGGAGGATTCAGTGATGTACAACATTGGTTTCGTAAATATTCTCTCCATAGTTATACTCATCCAGCAATGGAAAGATAAGAAGATATATGTTTTATTCGATATTTATAAAAATAATTCACCTTATTTCTACTATGACCAAATCTATTAAATTTTGAACTAAGATGAGGATGCGATTTTAGGTTAAATTATTTCATATTTAAAGTGAAGATAATGATTTTTTTTTCAAAAATGAAATAAAATAGTACTCTCCTTTGACATCTTGCTATTTAGGTACCACTATAATTTATTAAATATATTTGGTTCTTGTGCAGCTACAAGTGTTGGAATTTAATTCCAACTGCAACATAAACATCTGGACAGAAATCAGATCCGCTGTAGATATTTCAAAAATATCGGATGCCTGAAAGTCATGTTTTATTTATTGCACTCCACTGTGCATTTAATTTGCAGAGTTATTGCTCCTGCTACAGCCGACTTGTTTTGTTCCAAAAGGGCATCACCGCCTCCTGTACATTCAATGCGCAGATAAAGATCAGAAGATATTTTGTATTTTTTATATTATAAGTCAAATATGTTTTTTCTTATAAATATGATGAACAACAGTTCTTTTCAAGGTTAGAAGAAATAGAAGAATTTGTTTTGAGAGTTTGAAGGCAGAGAAATAGACAGAGCAGAAGAAACAGCAAGAAAACAGAGTCGTTGTGTTTTGGGAGCAACATGCATTCTACAGGCTGTTTCAGCAACTGCGTCTGTGTTTCAGCAACTGTCTGACTGTTGCTGAAACACGTGTTTCAGCAACTGTAATCTGTGTTAAAAAAACAGAGTTTGTAAAAACAGAGTATGGAGTTTTTGAGTATTCCAGAATTGTATTTCTGAAGAAGTTTGTAATTTTTATGGTCATTTTTATGGTTAATAGAAACAGAGCTTTTCTCCATATCCTCTTTGTCCAAATTTCTCATTTCTTTGTGTTAAGTTGAGGAACTTTGCTTCCTCTGTTTTGTTCGAAATTAACAGAAATTTCCATCATGGTATCAGAGCTGGTCTAGGCACTCAGTGAGTCAAAAACAGAGTTTGTTTTTCCACTGCAGGAGCTGTAAGAAGTGTATTTGAGCAGATTTCTCCAGCAGAGAAAGTTCTTGCTTATTTTTATTATACAGTCAGTATCTTTTCTTGATTTTTACAGTTAAGATGGCAGATGCTGGAACTGGTTTGAAAAATTCCCAACTGCCACAGTTTAATGGGAAAAATCACAGTTATTGGTCCATAACAATGAAAGCATTGTTTGCTTCTCAGGGAATATGGGAGCTGGTTGACACTGGTTATGCTGAACCTGCAGATGCAGCAGCGTTGGCTGTTTTGACAGTAGCACAAAGAGACCAGTTGAAGAACGACAGGAAGAAGGATGCCAAAGCCCTCTTTTTTCTCTTCCAATCAGTGCCTGAGAGTGTTTTCTCACGGATTGCAGCAGCAACAAAATCCAAGGAAGCATGGGATATTCTCAAAACTGCCTATCAGGGCATGGAGAAGGTGAAGACTGCAAAGTTGCAGATGTTGAGGAGAGACTTTGAAACACTCAGCATGAAGGAATCTGATACAATAAATTCTTTCTTCACTCAGGTTATTGGGTTGATAACCCAGATTAGATCTCATGGTGAAATCCTTGAATAAAGAAGGATTGTAGAGAAGATCTTGAGAAGTTTACCCTCAAGGTTTGAAGCTGTTGTGGTAGCAATAGAAGAAACAAAGGATCTCTCACAGTTCACAGTAGATGAACTGAGTGCTTCTCTTATGTCTCATGAACATAGACTGAGTAGAGGAACAGATTCCTCTTTTGAGCAAGCATTCAAGACTCAGATGTCTTTTGGCCAAGGAAAAGGTCGAGGCGGAGCAAATAATAGAGGTCGTGGAAGAAGCCAAAACAAAGGCAGAAATAATCCTGCAAGCACAAGCGGAAGGAGCTGCAATCAGAATCAAGATGAAGGTTCAAACAAACAGCAAGCTCATGGACAAAGGTATGACAAATCCCAAGTCCAATGTCATTATTGTAAGAAATATGGGCACTATGCCAATGAATGTAGGAAAAAACAAAATGACATGAATAGTAGGCAGAATGCTAATTTTGCAAATGAAGAAGATAAGAATCCAAAGATTGTGCTGTTAGCATGTAACATTGCACAAGACAAACAAGAAGATTTTTGGTTCTTAGACTCAGGTTGTAGTAATCACATGACTGGAAATATTGCAATGTTTTCCAATCTGGATGAAAATGTGAAATCTGAGGTAACTACAGGAACTGATAGTAAGATATCTGCCAAGGGTAAGGGCAGAGTCAGTATCCGAGCAAGAAATGGAGAACAAATGATTGTGCCAGAGGTATATTATGTACCTGGTCTGAAATGTAATCTTTTGAGCATTGGACAGCTCATTGACAAAGGTTACAATGTGTTCTTCAAAGATGATATGTGTACAATCAGAGACATACCTCCAAGTAAGAAGATCATTGCACAGGTGCAGATGACCAGCAATAGAATGTTTCCTCTCAAACTCAGGGCAGATTTGAAGGAAGGTAGAACTATTGCAGCTGTAACACAAGAAGTCTTTCAGGAACAGGTGAAAGATGAGAATTGGTTGTGGAACTTGAGATTTGGACATCTCAATTTTGGAGGCTTGAATCTGTTACATAGAAAGGGAATGGTAAAGGGATTGCCATTGATCGAAAAACCGGACAGCCTTTGTGAAGGCTGCATCTTGGGCAAGCAACACAAAGAAAGCTTTCCAGCAGGAAAGAGTATAAGGGCAAAAGCACCATTGGAAATTGTTCATTTTGATGTGTGTGGACCGATGCAAATACCATCATTTGCTGGAAATAAATATGTTTTAACTTTCATTGATGATTACACCAGAAAGACATGGGTGTATATACTGAAACAAAAGAGTGAAGTGTTTGAGAAATTCCGCCACTTCAAAACTCTTGTTGAGAAACAGTGTGGGCATTACATCAAAGTGCTCAGAACAGATAGAGGTGGAGAGTACATCTCCAAAGACTTTCTGCGTTTTTGCAGAGAGAATGGCATACAAAAGCAGTTCACCGCGAGGTATACACCTCAGCAAAACGGTGTTGCAGAAAGGAAGAATAGGACCATTCTGGACATGGTCAGGAGTATGCTAAAGGCAAAACACTTGCCGCATGAGTATTGGGCAGAAGCTGTCACTTGCGCAGTTTACATCTTGAATAGATGCCCAACTAAAGTTGTCATGAACAAAATACCGGAAGAAGCATGGAGTGGTCAAAAGCAAACTGTCACTCACATGAGAGTATTCGGATGTGTCGCATATGCACATGTACCGGATCAGCTAAGGAAGAAGCTTGACAGTAAGGGGGAGAAGTGTGTCTTTATTGGCTATTGTGATGAGTCAAAAGCATACAAACTCTATAATCCATTAACCAAGAAGTTGATAGTAAGCAGAGATGTGCAGTTCATTGAGGATGAAGCTTGGGATGGAAGCTTAGAGAAGACAGTGAATGTGAAGACAATTGTGTCTCACGAAGAAGAAGAGGAAGGGACAGCAGCAAATAACCCTTCTTTGGTGGCTCCTCCTCCACCACAACAAGTACAACAAACCACACCACAAGATGGAATTCGAACAGCCTTGAGAAATCAAGGAAGTGCTTCTCCAAGCACACCACAGGGATCAGAAATACCCTCAAGTTCGGATGGAACTCCAAGCACACCAAGAAGACCAAGATTCAGAAATCTGAATGAGATTTATGAACAAGGAGAGGTAAGTAACAATACCGGTATGAATTCATTATTCACTTTATATTGTTATGTTGATGACCCAGTTCATTTTGAAGATGTTGTAAATGAAGATAAATGGATTGAAGCAATGAATGAAGAAATTGGTGCAATTGAGAAGAGTAAAACATGGGAGTTAGTGGACCTTCCTGAAGGCAAAGATGCCATTGGAGTTAAGTGGGTATATAAGACCAAAAGCAATGCTGAAGGCAAGATCGACAAACATAAAGCAAGACTTGTTGTGAAAGGCTACAAGCAGCAACAAGGCAAAGATTATGATGAAACCTTTGCACCAGTAGCGAGGATGGAAACAGTCAGAACAGTGTTGTCTATTGCAGCACAGCACAAATGGAAGATTTATCAGATGGATGTTAAATCTGCATTCCTGAATGGAGTGTTGAAAGAAGAGGTTTATGTTGAACAACCTCCAGGCTATGAAGTTGAAGGCCAAGAGCATAAAGTCTGTAGACTAAAGAAGGCTCTTTATGGGCTCAAGCAAGCTCCAAGAGCATGGTACAGTAGAATAGATGCTTATCTGATTGAGAATGGGTTTGAGAAGTGTGATGGTGAACCCACACTCTACATAAAGGAGAATGACGGTAAGATTCTTATTGTTGTTTTATATGTAGATGATTTAATCTTTACTAGCAATGATGCTTCTCTCATTGTTGATTTTAAAGCAGTCATGAAAAGTGAATTTGAAATGACTGACTTGGGCTTCTTAAGATATTTTCTTGGAATTGAAGTAGACCAAAGTGAAAATGGTGTTTTCATTTCCCAAGGTAAATATGTAGAAGCAGTGTTGAAGAGATTTAACATGCAGAACAGCAAGGCAGCTGTGACTCCAATTGTAATGGGGTTGAAATTGACCAAAGAAGACAACAGCAAGGATTTTGATCCAAAATTGTACAAGAGCATAGTTGGCAGCCTCATGTACTTGACTACAACTAGGCCGAACATTATGCACGCAGTGAGTTTAATCTCCAGATTTATGGAAAGACCGAAAGAGACTCATTGGCAGGCAGCCAAGAGGATTCTAAGGTATGTGAATGGAACGAAGGGGTTTGGTATTTTATACTCCTCTTCTGAAAATTTCATGTTGACAGGTTACACTGACAGTGATTGGGCTGGAAGTGTTGATGATAGGAAAAGCACATCGGGATATGTGTTTCATATGGGATCGGGAGCCATCTCATGGGCTTCCAAGAAGCAACCAATTGTGGCTTTGTCAACAGCAGAAGCAGAGTATGTGGCAGCAACAGCAGCAGCATGCCAAGCAGTGTGGCTGAGAAGAGTTCTCAGAGATTTGTGTCATGGACAAGAAAAGGGCACAACCATTTACTGTGACAATAGCTCGGCAATAGCATTGTCAAAGAATTCTGTTTTTCATAAAAGGACAAAGCATATAGACACCAAATTTCACTTCATACGTGAATTGGTTAACAATGGTGAGATTGTTTTGCAGCACTGCAGAACAGAGGATCAGCTAGCCGACATCTTGACAAAACCATTGGCAAAGAAAAGTTTTGATCATTTCAGAGAATGCCTGGGTATGGTGAAAAACCCAGCAGTTGAAATTAAGGGGGAGTGTTGGAATTTAATTCCAACTGCAACATAAACAGCTGGACAGAAATCAGATCCGCTGTAGATATTTCAAAAATATCGGATGCCTGAAAGTCATGTTTTATTTATTGCACTCCACTGTGCATTTAATTTGCAGAGTTATTGCTCCTGCTACAGCCGACTTGTTTTGTTCCAAAAGGGCATCACCGCCTCCTGTACATTCAATGCGCAGATAAAGATCAGAAGATATTTTGTATTTTTTATATTATAATTCAAATATGTTTTTGCTTATAAATATGATGAACAGCAGTTCTTTTCAAGGTTAGAAGAAATAGAAGAATTTGTTTTGAGAGTTTGAAGGCAGAGAAATAGACAGAGCAGAAGAAACAGCAAGAAAACAGAGTCGCTGTGTTTTGGGAGCAGCATGCATTCTACAGGCTGTTTCAGCAACTGTGTCTGTGTTTCAGCAACTGTCTGACTGTTGCTGAAACACGTGTTTCAGCAACTAAAATCTGTGTTAAAAAAAAAACAGAGTTTGTAAAAACAGAGTATGGAGTTTTTGATGATTCCAGGACTGTAGTTCTGAAGAAGTTTGTAATTTTTATTGTCATTTTTATGGTTAATAGAAACAGAGCTTTTCTCCATATCCTCTTTTTCCAAATTTCTCATTTCTTTGTGTTGAGTTGAGGAACTTTGCTTCCTCTGTTTTGTTTGAAATTATCAGAAATTTCCATCAACAAGTTCTCTGCCTTTATACATTGCAACTTTTCTAGTGTTCATAACCTTGTAATCTGTGCAAAAACTATATCAAATGTTTAGCTCATCGCTTTCAAGGAAATACTCTATTTCTTCTTCGTCACTTATCTTTTGGATTTCCTCATCATAATAAAAAAAAAATTACATAATGAGTCTTTCATATTTCAATCTCGACAAAAAAACATATTAGAAGAATCATCATTTTCCACATGCACCTTATGCAATGGTTCTTTATCTTAAACTCCACTTTTCTAGAAATTGGCCCCTTCCTAATTTCTTCTACCATGCACAAAACCACATACCCTCTTTACTCATTATTGCATTTCTCTACAACAATCTGGGAACACTCTTTCTAGATATTATTACATGCATCACGGTTGCTAAAGGTTGAGACACAAGAAGATCTAGTTGGGATCTTAACTACAATATTTTGCATGGCATAAAGACAACATTTTTCTTTGAATCTTATACAATACCCATATGGATGGTATTGTTATGATGCCCCTCATTACACAAGGTTCGACAAAAAGATATTTTGAAATAAACTAATGTATACTATTGTGATATATGAGCGAACAAAGACATATAAAGGAAATATGTGATATTATCTCCTCAATAAAGACTGCGTAGAAAAGAAAATAAAAAGTGTGTTAGAACTAAGTGGAAAGGTCAGCACGCTATATATAAAGGTAGTACCAATAGCGCTGCCACGTGGAAGGCTTTCGAGGGTACCAAGGGAAGCATGAAGCGAAGGGAGTCTCAACCCCCGGAACCACATGGCGTCATAGCACGGTGAGAACAAATTTCATTCATTCTGTGGGTCAGTGGGCTCAACGCATAGTCAATTCTCAAGCCCCCGTCAGAATTCTGTTGTTGACACCTCGGGACGAATAGGTGGCACACTCGAAGGTGAAGGCAAGGAAGTGTTGGGATTTTATATGCTAATGAATGAGAAGAAAATTGTTGTCCAATTGTGCAAAGAGAAATTGCAAGAAGGATGGATGGAAGCCGAGGCAAAGGTAGCCATGGCCAAGAGTATATCACCTACCTAAATGGTTGACGCTCTGAAGAGTTAGCCATGCAAGGGATTGAATACTGTTTTAGGGGAGTGATGTAAATCAGAAGGATAATTGAGAAGGAGACAACACGCGTGAATGCATTGAATGGCTTGGATCTGGTCGCTAAGGGAGTGGGGAAGTTTGAAGAAGAATACGATGAGCTGGTGAAAGCAGGCCTCCCATCATGCTGGTTTTCTGCGACTGTCGCATTCCCAAATCTAACTAATTATGAAGAGAATCTGGCAATGGTTATGAATCAGAAAAATCTTCCTTATGAGAAAACCACTCGCCTGAAAGCTGAGACTATAATTGCTACCATAGGAAAAGAAATTTCCCTTCTCTACTAAATCAGACAGCGCTTGATGGTACAAGTGGATTATTTGGAATTGACAGATATGCAAGCCTTAGTGGAGATCTCTGCTATAATGCCCTTGCCAAGAGCATTTATATGGCAGAAGTGCAGCAATTTCGTAAATACACCACTTGCCACACCTTCTCTTCACTCTATGCTACCTCAGAAGCATAAAAATGGTTCATTCGCGTCATCGGTGCTTCCAACTCAGTCGACAGATGCTACACCCCCGCTCTCTTAAAAAGTGATAATCATGTTCTGGCCCTAGTGGCCTTTTTACTTTTATTTTCTTACCTTTGTAATATCGGGTGAAATTGTCATTTCACCCTATGCATTTTTATTTTTCTGCTTAAGTTGTTTTACTTTCAGTTGGCGCTCATGCTAAGGCCACTACAGAGATGATGAGAGGCACTCTTCCTCATCATTTGTTTTTTATTCTGATAGAGAAAAGCAACCGAAAAGATATTTTGGTGAAAAAATGTTGATCCAAAAATATCTTCTGCTAACGGTGGACAAAGGGAATTATAAAAGAAAGAACCCAAGTCAAAATGAGGGTTCCTAAGTTTTAGAATAGAGACTGTTATTGGTTAATTCCCCTTTTGTAAAGTTTTGAGGATTTCCTATGTTTTATGTTGAAGAATCTCGATGGGAGACTATAATGAAACGGTTTTGCTGTGAGATGGATTCCTGGTGATATCGCTCAGTTTTTATTCCTTGTTATATTGTAATGCAAATGTTTTCGCACTTTATCACTCTTTCTATATCATATGTTTCTGGAATACGAGTGCTTGATTAACTGGGGTGAATTTATCTGTTTCAGATGCCCATGTCTTTAGTCCATTGTGCTTTAAATATGGCTCAGAAATATGGTATTATGCTCACATGTTTCACTTCACTTACTCAACTTCCTTCCTATGTTAACTATCGATGGATTCTTATGTAATATTAAGTCTGCCTATGGTTAATATTTTCTCCATTTTCTACCATTGTTACTATGGTCTTCACACTTTTATATCTGTGCACTGTGTCTCACAATCTGGCCCTTCTCAAGATTCGTAAAATTTAGATTTATATTCAATAATATCTCCATAAGACCCTTATTACTTGATATCGGGTATTGCTGCTTGTATATCTATGTTCTCGAGGTCTTGATCCCAATTCATGAAGTTAAAGAAATTGTTTATGAAGAAGAAGATTTATACCACTGACCATGAAAAGCTTTCTTGAATCTTCTTGGTTTTAAGATGACCTAGGCACTAGTCCTTCACAACTCAGAGGTATCTTTAGGAGCTACAACAGATGGCATGTATCCAACAAAACTTGTAATATGAGAAATTTAATCCCCAATGAAAATATCCAAAGTATAAAATATTTCTTTCAAATCCTCAAAATTGCTTCCTATCATCAATGGCAACTCAACTACAAGCAACCAAAACCATGCTTGTCATGGCACTCTTTCAATGAATTCAAGAGATGAAGAGTACTTGGGAGAGAGAGATGAGAGTAAGTGGAATAATCATGCAAGAGAATTGGAAGCCTTTTATAGGTTTTCTAAAAAAAAAATCTCACATAAATGGTTGCATTAAGTCAACATGTTGCTTTGAATATAACACAATACCCGTATGCATGGCATGTACCCAACGAACCAACCGTGTGCTATGATAAATTTCATCCCCAATTAAACAGATCGATTGTATAAAAGATTTCTTTCAAATCGTAAAAATTCCTTCATATCATCAATGCCAACTCAACTCCAAGAAACCAAAATGATGGTTTTCATGGACAATCTTTTAATGAAGTCACGAGATGAAGAGTACTTTAGAGAGAGAAATGAGACTAAGTGGACTAATCATGGAAGAGCATTGGAAACCTTTAAAGTTTTTCTGCAAAATTTTTCTCACATAAATGGTGGAATGAAGACAACATGTTGCTTTGAATTTTAGAAAATACCCATATGGATGGCATGTACCCAACATACCATCTACTATGAGAAATTTCATCCGCAATGAAATCGATCGAGAGTATAAAATAATTTTCCAAATCGTCAAAATTCCTTCCTATCATCAATGCCAACTCAGCTCCAAGAAACCAAAACCATGGTTGTCATGGACACTCTTTCAATGAATTCACGAGATGAAGAGTTCTTGGGAGAGAGAGATGAGACTAATTGGACTAATCATGGAATAGCATTGGAAGCCTTTTAAAGGTTTTCTGCAACATTCTTCTCACATAAATGTTGGTAATTAAATAAAATTTCATATATTTTTGTGCTTCTATCATATATTCTATTCTTTCCTATGCCATTACGGCGTTACCTTTGCAAAATGTGGTGCAATTGTTAGTTTAAATTATTTTATAATTGACCACCTTACCTTAAATCAATTATTTGTTTTAATATTATTTGCAATTATTTTAATTAAATGATTTTGAAATTATTTACAATTATTTTATAATAATTGACCAAGAGTCATAGTCATAATGTGTTCATCTACTTCTTTGGGAGAGTCACCTGCAGAGTCATAGTCATACTTTGTTAGTCTACTTCTTCGGGAGACATTGTTAGTCTACTTCTTTGTCAGGGAGACACTCTAGTAGAGATTTTTTGGAATCACAATTTTTTCTAGAGTTAGTCTATTTCTTTTCCACACACACAATTAGTCTACTTATTTTCCACTCGCACAGTCTAGTAGAGATTTGTAGAGTTAATCTATTTATTTTCCAGAAATAAAATTATTCTACTTCTTTCCTAGGCAGACACTCTAGTAGAGATTTGTTGCAATCATAATTTCTTCTAGAGTGCATCTAAAATGTTGGAATCCCAAAATTTTCTACTGTGCATACATAAGATTTGTTGGAATCACAAATTTTTCTAAAGTGCATCTATAAAGTTGGAATCAGATATTTTATCCATATGTTAAAAAACTCATTTTTAATAAAAAATAAATAAGATTTGATCCAAACAAATATTCCCAATTTCCCACCAAAAACTTTAAAAATCATATTATAAATATTGTAAAAGCTAATATTATAAATCTTATAAACCAACCAATATTATAAATCTTAATATTATAAATTTGTCAATATTATAAACCTTAAAATTATAAAAGTTATTTTAAATCTTATAAACCTTAATATTATTTATAATATCCATTACTAATACTAAAACCCTAATATCAGTTATAATCTCTAATACTAAAACTAAAATGTAATATTTGAAACTTAATATTAACATCAATATTAAAGCTAAATAATACTAAAATGTAATATTTTAAACTTAATTTTAAAATCAATATCAAGGCTCAATGATAATAAAATGTAATATTTTAAACATAATATTATCATCAATATTAATACCCAATCCATTTATAAATTGATACAGTGATCTAAATTTACATTTTAAATTTAATATTAATATCAATATTAAAACCAAATAATACTAAAATGTAATATTTGAAACTTAATATTAACATTAATAAAAAAAAATTCAATAAATTTAAAATATATTTTCAACTTAATATTGACATCAATAAAAAAACCCAATCCATTTATAAACTAATACCGTCATCTAAATCAGGAAAATCATATCTTACTTACTTATAAATCTGGGCAATCCTATCGTATTGAATATCTTAATTATAGTTGATACATTGACTCACACTTTAATCTCAATATAATCATTGAAGAAAGAAATCATTAAATTACTAACCTACTACTTATGATATGAAATATTTTGATGTATAATTGTTGTAAATAATATTTTTACCACTGAACCTGAACCTGAGTGAAACTATTATTTCAATGAGTTATTTTACGCGGCTCTAAGTTCTATTATTACACCGAAGATCGGTATAAATTATGTAGTTAATCCTTAATATAAGATCTGGTAGTAGCGTATGATCACATTATTTCTAATAGAAATTATCATGGTAATGTATAAATGTATTGCCGTAATAAAGTGAGTATTTGAAATTTCATTGATAGAAGGCCCAACCCATGCAATCTTAAATTTCAATGACTACTCTTATCCGCCGTACAAGGCTACATTCATAATTTTCGTATACACAAAAGAATATATAAGATAGATACTAATTGTGCAGTTATATCATTTTGAATATGACTAAGCAATAAGGGAAAGATTAGTACAAATTGTGTAGTTAATTCTGAATAGGACTGAGTATTAAGGATTAAGATAGTAATTTTAACTATGTGTGCACCTGATGTAAGATCGAATAGTAGAGGATGTAACATCAAGTAATAGATAATGATTACATCATTTCTAATAGAAATTATCATGGTAATGAATAAATGTATTGACTTAATAAATGTATGGACTTAGTAAAGTGGGTATTCGAAATTTCATTGATAGAAGGCCAACCCATGCAAACTCAAATTTCAATAACTATTCTTATCGGTTGTACAGGACTACATTCATAATTCGCTTATAGGCATATAAATCAATAGGCTGGAGTGGGTTTGAACCGAATATACTTTGTGTGAGAAAAACGGCGATTTCATGTGTTTAATAATATTTAAAAGTATTTAAAAAAATGTACCCACGTGTTATGGCAAGGCGAATTGCGGTTACGATGCAGGCGCACACAAATCATATACTCGGAAGAATCAGTGGCAGAGGAAGTCGGATGGTTTTATCACAATAGTGACTTCAACTACGAAATTGCGTGGAATTGTTTTTCTATCTCTGTCAACTTTACGGTATTACTTCAATCACAATCCAAATGGGGTTGAATGTTTTGATATTTTACTTTGACTGTATTCTAAATTATACCCATATTTTTTTCCCTTTCCCTTTTTCTCGTCGGATATTTGAATGAATCATCTGTTCACCAAAAATTATAATTAGAAAAGGGGAACATTGAAAAGATTCCATATTCAAGATTGTTTGTGAGAGTTACAATATGAGTAAACAATTTTTGGAAGGAATTTGGCATTACACTAACGCGAAATAATTGAACTTGACATGGGATATTTTGACAGTCAAATAGGATTTACGCATGGGCTTGAGTATATTTTCTAAGCACATTCTAACTTTCTACCATTTTTTTTCATTGGATGATTTCCATTTTCACATTATTTTTGTCCAAATTTAACACCAAAGGAAAGGAAGAATACTTATCTATAATATTTTTAATAATGATTTTTAACCAAGTAAACAATAATAATTTCTTTATCTTTTCAAATATCCAGAAATTCAGTGTTTCCATGAAAATTTCCATATCATGAACATCACAGATAACAAAAATATAATTTAGTAAATTACTTTAAAACTCTATATTGAAGTTTCAATTGAATTTTTTGAGCTAAACGCATTTTTCTTACTCATATGTGTTGTGGTGAATAACGTCACGACACCAATAGTGAAAAAAATATATGCAGACATGAATGTTCAAAAGAATTAACAACAGAGACATGAATACAAACGCTAAACAACATGGCAGGGAGGATTCAGTGATGTACAACATTGGTTTCGTAAATATTCTCTCCATAGTTATACTCATCCAGCAATGGAAAGTTAAGAGGATATATGTTTTATTCAATATTTATAAAAATAATTCGCCTTATTTCTACTATGACCAAGTCTATTAAATTTTGAACTAAGAGAAGGATGCGATTTTAGCTTAAATTATTTCATATTTAAAGCGAGGATAATGATTTTTTTATTTTTTTTCAGAAAAGAAATAAAATAAAAAACAAATATAATTGAAATTATTAATTAATAACTATAGTGATGTTTTATGAGAAGAATGAATAAAAAAAAAATTCTTTCCAAAAATTAAGCATTTACAGTGAAAACAATTGAAAAATAATTTCCAAAAATATTTAAAAAAAAATGGTTTTTAAAAACTAAATAATTATTCGGTGTGGGAGGAAAGTAACGTATTTCAAGGGTGGTAATATGATTTTGGAGTTCTCTTTTGAGTAGAGAGAAGAACCAGAAGTAGGTGAAGGTTTTAATGATGGCTACGTGGTGCTTCTTCTCCTGGTATGTTCTAAGCCTCCTGATCATGTCTATTGTTGCGCTAAGGGAAACACTTCGATCATTGTCTTTGTTTTTGTTTCCTACATATGGGATATATGAGAACCACCATGGGTTTTTTTTTATTTTTGGGATGGTTTAGTGAATTTTAGCTCGAGTTTTATGGTAGTTAAGTCTCCGAAGTCTGGTTGTCTTGAGCATTGGGGTGTTATATGGGAATTGTAATCTTGTCCTGCTATTTTTTTAGGATATTTGGTCTGCATGTATCCTCTGTTTTGGTGCTGTGAGTTGTAACATTTCTAATTTTTGGAATATCATCTATGCTGCAAAGGAGGTGGGCATTAGCGTCCCGGACTCCATGAAGTCCATCTTACCTGTCTTGTTTTTTCATTGGCATAACCATGTTTGTCTACCAATTAACTCTGCTTTTCCCCAATTTGATTATGCATGCCTTTCAATTGGCTCTGCATGTTATCCACTTGACTCTGGTTTCTTCTCTACCATTTCGATTTACCTCATTCCTTACAAAGATACTATTTTCCTAAATTCTACTATTTATAACCTTCATAATGCTATACTGCCTTTCTAACCTAATTGTGACCTCCATAGCTTGCCCCAACAATTCTATGAAATTCAGTGTATCGCTTCCAATGATATTTTTCTGGGTAAAGCTCTGTCGGGTACCCAATTTTGTACCTTTAGGTTCTCTCCAGCTCGGCTTGTTTGTACTGCAAATAAGAGGGAGGATTACGACTCTAACTGTAATGGTGAAACTGCTCAACTCTACTATCAGGAGGGCACGAGTGATGTGTATCCACTTGTTTTTTTGGTTTTCTGTCTAGTTTTTTTTCATATGCTCCCCGAGAATGGAAACATTATGTCCCTGCATGATTCATCGTTGCATTTAAGGAAACTTATTTCCCTTTGGAAAATGAAGGCCCCTTCTACCGACCCTATTTCCAACCTCATAGTTTGTTAGGCGAAAGAAAGAAGGAACGATGATATGCATTATACTGCTAAAATTGAGCACGTTACTCTCAACAATCAGGATATTTTCCCCGAGTGTTTAACTAAGTCAATTATTGAAATTATGTTGCACTTCACAGGTATTTTTGGATCCTATATAGGTGTTCCTTTTTCCTTGGTCTGGTACTCGCCGCTTCAGAGACAGATAATTAAATGGTCGGTACTCCATCTGCAAGGTAAAATGGTGAAAGGTCAATCAGTGAAAAATGAAGTAAAGGACAAACCAAATAAAACAAGGGAAAGTCGAAACTTGGCCCGAATAGGAGGGAAAGAAATTTTGGTAACTAAATCATGGAAAATCTCTTCGAGGCATACGCGGTTGGTACACTTGCTCAAGTAAAATCACTGATTTTAGGCTGGGAGCATGACTATCAAACAAAAGAGGAGGGGGAAATCTCAAAAGAAAGTGACGGGGTTTCTAACATATCCAGGTAATACCAGGAATAGATTGTCATTATTTCAAAATTTCATCCATACTTACTCGAGAATTAAATATTTGTTTGCTAAGGCCATAGTTAGTATTCAGGAAATTGGAGGTGATCCAAAATCGATGTCTATTTTATATCAAATGAGAAGGGACATCCAAGAAATCCACCTTCTGCAACATCACTAGAACATCCGCCAGGGCCGCATGGAATGGAAGCTGCAAAGTATGAACCAATTTTATATGCCCGGGTCCATTGTTAAGGATTCAGTTCCTATCGAGTCATTTGATGATTGAGTCTTATGGAATCTCGAGTCATTTGATGATTGAGTCTTATGGAATCTTTTTCTTTTTTGTCTTTTTGACATCCACATTACGGGTAGAATTTACTTTCTGATTAAGTCGTTGAATGTAATAGACAACAAATTAGTTAAGAAGACAATATTAGGTTCAAGTGTTATTAATTTTGGATGCCCTATAACTCTTTTAGGTGGTGAACAGACTTGGTTTCCTACGGGTAGGTTGAGGTCATCCAGCATATATATTGATTGTAACATGATTTTCTCTTTTTAATTTAATGGAAAATAGGGAGGATCTACTAAGCTCACAAAAATTAATAAAATAATTGAAAAATAGTTTCCAAAAACTAAGTAATTATCGTGAAAACTACTATAAATCCTAAAAATAAGGAGGCCAATTATTTTATTGAAGATTCTTCTAATGGATAAGTTCTTCCATCCTATTGATTTTTTTTAATCATCAGCAAATTTCTATTAATTAGATTATTTTGTATATCTTGGGAGGTCAATTTGTTTGGTTAAAAGATTTTTACAAAACAAATTGTTCTTTCTATCAATGTAGAATTGGTTGTAAGAAGTTTCTATTTCAATTTTTTCTAATATAGAACATACTTTCTTGCAACTGCTTTCTTTTTTCATCAAATTTTTATTCTTTTCTTAAAATATTATTTTAGTTCAGTTATTTATTTATTTATACTTCGTTTAAAATAAATTATAATTTATCTTGTATTTATATCTAAAAAAAATTAATATAACATAATTATTTTAAATTTTTAAAGTTGTATTTAGGTTTTTTTAATAGAAACATGTATATTCAAAAAATATAATCTAGTTAAATCACATTAAAATAAAATAGAAATTCCTTATAATCAAGGGGTTTTTACCATATCAAATAGAGAAAAATCTAATTTGGATTTTTTTTATTATAAATCCTACTATATGGTTTGTTTCTAACATTACCCAAATCAAATACTCTAAATTATATGCAAATAAACAATTATATACAAATCAACAATTGAATACACAACAAACCAGCAAACTCTAGCAACTGTTTTAGGATAAACAACCTATATCTTTCAAATACAACATATATAACCTTGATTATTTTGGTGGATGTGCCCATTTAAATATAATATTTTGATTTCCAAAAATTACATCTATTTCCATCACATATTTTTTAATTATAAACAAATTAAAATATGTGAGCATTATCTAATAATATCATGATGCTTCCATAGAAACTCTACAATCACAATAAATAATCTATTTTTTTTTTAAGTGTAATCTTATATTTTAGATTTTTGGTGGATATGAGCACCTAAATTTAATCTTTTTCTTCTCCACCAAAAATCATACTTACCTAAGTCATATATTTTGAATAAAATAAAAAATTTAAGTTACACCTTCTCTATAAAAACTCATGGTTCCATAGCTAAAGAATTTTTTTTTCATATTTATTTAAATTAAAGATAAATAACATGATCAACTTAGAATATAGACATATATGAATTCAAAACAAGAAAAGTATAATATTCACATATATTTCTTAACAAATTGGATTGCATATTCCATTTACTCACATAGTAATTTCTAATTGAAACCCGGCCCTAATGGAAATTCATATCTCTCAAAAGAACCTAGGAAAAAAATAAAATATTACAATGTATTAAATGCAGTAATTAGTTAATTATAAATAGCCCTCAACCATTTTTTCACTAACTATCCACACTATGGAATAAAAATATACAAAACATATCCTGAAATAATAAACATATCTCGCACACATAATTTATAATCAAAAGGAAAAGTATTTCATAAAATCCATCCAAAATAACTTTTCCTCTAATTTGAAAACTATATATTAAAGAAAGCTAGCAAATTGTTAGAACGATAAACTACAAATTTATTGATTAACCCTTACCTAATCCTCTAAATATGAAATCATTCTTTCAAACATTAAATATTACAATTCATGTCATACTATTTAGAAGTTCATTGCATAGATTTCAAACATATGTAAGAAGGGATAAAACTTGATAGGTCACTTACCTCAATATTTTATTGATAAAATATTTATCTAAAAATATAAAATGAGGATTTCTATTCAAATTTGAATTATTTTCCTAGGTTAATAAATAGAAATTCCAAAGTGAATTTACTTGCATAAATTATTTCCATACATATCACCACATTCATTTATCTTCCATAGCCACATATATATATGTAAATCATGAATATAAATTAAATTATATAAGTAAATAACTAAACGTATAATTAACACTTAAATAAAATTGAATATTTATCCAATAAACAAATTGAGGTTGAGCAGTTTTCGACCCAACCATAGTCATAGTTACACAAATTCTTTCTATGACTAGCCATACTCTACCTAGACCATGATACTGTTAAGGAGAGAGCTATCATCATTCAATTTCTCATAGTCAAATAATTGTTATCTTAGAGATATAAGTTTAGCAATGATTCCTTATTTCTAAATGTAGATCCTATTTAACCTAATGGATCTAATAAATACTATGG
This sequence comes from Pinus albicaulis, assembly GCA_034641835.2. Lineage (NCBI taxonomy): Eukaryota > Viridiplantae > Streptophyta > Pinopsida > Pinales > Pinaceae > Pinus > Pinus albicaulis. The sequence continues at coordinate 2,576,544 of CM076572.1, forward strand.
AGTCAAATCATTCGCATGGAAAAAAATTTCAACCACCTATATGCCAGGACACTAATCCAACCATCAAGACAGAAGTCCCTTAACCAAGAGGGACATTTTTTTCATGAAGCTATAAAATTAGAATTAACCCAACTTGACACCTCACATTCACCATGCTATGAGCGAGATGGATGATAAAGTGTTCCCTAATATTAAAATGTCTTAGTTGCATTCAGTTGTAGAAACGGACTCAATGTTTCCTTGTGTATAAGTAATAGAATGGATCATTAGCCACACCGATTGTCATAAATATTCAATCAACGAAGAGCATGAACATTATGTGTTCAATAAATAACATAAATTCCCAAAAGTAACAATGCTACTTAACATTGATTTTGTGAAAAATTTCTATGATTAATATGATTTAGGTAAAATTTTGGGAACTTGATGAAATGAGGAGAATAAACGCTTCGAGTTGTCTTCATGGAGTTATAGCATCATAGGGTTATTGCAACCCTCTATGTAAATTATGGTCATGATGTGACAATTATATGGAGAGAGACATGGATTTCATTGGTTCACAGAATGGCCTCTACTAGAAATATGATGAATTGTGAAGTTATCATTGGGACGAAGCTCAATGTAAAAATTGAACAAGCTCAATATTTGAAGGGAAGTAAGGTCTCCTTCCTTTTCATGGATTCTTATTTATAGGATCTGATGTGTGTCTAAAATATTTTTGCTAAATTGAACCTTAGTTGGCACATATTCGAGACCCATTCATTCATATGTTTTTCAACTTGATATGTGAGAATAAAGTAAGAAAATGTATTCTCTTATATGTGACTCATTTTTTTCTCATATATATATTATCATGATCTATTTATGGTATCTAATTCTATTTAATTAAGAAAATAATATTATTTTATATATTAGAAATTTGTACGTAAAAGAAAAACATACATATCTTACTATATTGGATGCTAAAAACCCACCACACACACACACACACACATTCAAGAAATAATTTACCAATCCATTCTTTAAGGTTTTAACGTCTCCTTTCGTTAAGGATTTAATTTGTTCCTAACTAAGGATAGGAATTGGATTGTCATTACTTATGGGTTTCATCTAAGGTGTTTTGAAACAAATATGGAAAAATGCATAATCAAAATGATGAATTTTACATACAATTTTAATCAAATAAGAGATATTTATACAATATGAAACACTAGGGGACAAATATGTCTGAATAATGTCTCCATAACTAGAAATACAAGAATAAACTAAAAAATTCCTAACTATATTATAATCTAAATAATATACAAAATACAAAAGGATTAGTTAAAATTTCCCCCTTCAATCCAAAGCGACATCTCACATGCCAAGTAAAGATCTAAATTTTTCAAACTTTTCAGGTTCCAATTATTTGATAAATATCTGCAATTTTTTCCCGAGTAGGACAATGTGTGAAATGAACTGATTTGGACTCAACATTATGTCAAATCAAATGATATTTTGTGGTGATATGCGTGGTTCTATCATGAAACTTATGATTCTTTCCCAATTGAATTGTAAAATAGTTGTCAACGAGTATAGGTGTTGAATTATTTTGTTTATCCTGCAAATATTTTAGTATTTTGCAAAGCCAGATTATTTATTTTGTAGCTTGAGCTGCTGCAACATACTCAGCTTTGGTGGTAGAATCATTAGGAACACATTTCTTTCCTGATCTCCAACTGATATTTTTTTATCCAAGATTCATCAAATAACTAGAAGTAGAGACTCCATGCTCCTTATCACCATCGAAATTTGCATCTAAATAACCATTAAGATGGAATTCTGAAAATTTGGAATATTTGATGTCAAATGTTTGAATCCATTTTTGATATTTGAGCACTCCTTTTTTTCTACCCAATGTATTTCACAAGGTTGATTCATAAATTTTCAAAGTATCCCTACAAAAAAATTATGTCAAGAAGAGTAGTAGAGAGATAAATCAAACTTCCAACAAGTTTCCTATACTTTGTTGGATCTTCTAATATACTACCTTCATTTGAAGTAAGTTTCATATTTTTCTCCATTCGATCAGCAACAAGATTACAATCCATCATTCCATATCTATTCAATAATTGTTCAACATATCTCCTTTAAGAGATACAAATATGTTGAAGTTTTTCATCAACTTCAATTCCAAGATAATAATGAAGAAAACTGAAATTTTTCATACAAAAAAAAATTGCAATTCCTTCTTAACAGATAACATATCGTCATCATTTGCCCCTATAATCGTAAAATCATCAACCTAGACAAATATGTATACAGTCGATCTTCCTTTTCATGGATTCTTATTTATAGGATCTGATGTGTGTCTAAAATATTTTTGCTAAATTGAACCTTAGTTGGCACATATTCGAGACCCATTCATTCATATGTTTTTCAACTTGATATGTGAGAATAAAGTAAGAAAATGTATTCTCTTATATGTGACTCATTTTTTTCTCATATATATATTATCATGATCTATTTATGGTATCTAATTCTATTTAATTAAGAAAATAATATTATTTTATATATTAGAAATTTGTACGTAAAAGAAAAACATACATATCTTACTATATTGGATGCTAAAAACCCACCACACACACACACACACACATTCAAGAAATAATTTACCAATCCATTCTTTAAGGTTTTAACGTCTCCTTTCGTTAAGGATTTAATTTGTTCCTAACTAAGGATAGGAATTGGATTGTCATTACTTATGGGTTTCATCTAAGGTGTTTTGAAACAAATATGGAAAAATGCATAATCAAAATGATGAATTTTACATACAATTTTAATCAAATAAGAGATATTTATACAATATGAAACACTAGGGGACAAATATGTCTGAATAATGTCTCCATAACTAGAAATACAAGAATAAACTAAAAAATTCCTAACTATATTATAATCTAAATAATATACAAAATACAAAAGGATTAGTTAAAATTTCCCCCTTCAATCCAAAGCGACATCTCACATGCCAAGTAAAGATCTAAATTTTTCAAACTTTTCAGGTTCCAATTATTTGATAAATATCTGCAATTTTTTCCCGAGTAGGACAATGTGTGAAATGAACTGATTTGGACTCAACATTATGTCAAATCAAATGATATTTTGTGGTGATATGCGTGGTTCTATCATGAAACTTATGATTCTTTCCCAATTGAATTGTAAAATAGTTGTCAACGAGTATAGGTGTTGAATTATTTTGTTTATCCTGCAAATATTTTAGTATTTTGCAAAGCCAGATTATTTATTTTGTAGCTTGAGCTGCTGCAACATACTCAGCTTTGGTGGTAGAATCATTAGGAACACATTTCTTTCCTGATCTCCAACTGATATTTTTTTATCCAAGATTCATCAAATAACTAGAAGTAGAGACTCCATGCTCCTTATCACCATCGAAATTTGCATCTAAATAACCATTAAGATGGAATTCTGAAAATTTGGAATATTTGATGTCAAATGTTTGAATCCATTTTTGATATTTGAGCACTCCTTTTTTTCTACCCAATGTATTTCACAAGGTTGATTCATAAATTTTCAAAGTATCCCTACAAAAAAATTATGTCAAGAAGAGTAGTAGAGAGATAAATCAAACTTCCAACAAGTTTCCTATACTTTGTTGGATCTTCTAATATACTACCTTCATTTGAAGTAAGTTTCATATTTTTCTCCATTCGATCAGCAACAAGATTACAATCCATCATTCCATATCTATTCAATAATTGTTCAACATATCTCCTTTAAGAGATACAAATATGTTGAAGTTTTTCATCAACTTCAATTCCAAGATAATAATGAAGAAAACTGAAATTTTTCATACAAAAAAAAATTGCAATTCCTTCTTAACAGATAACATATCGTCATCATTTGCCCCTATAATCGTAAAATCATCAACCTAGACAAATATGTATACAGTCGATCTTCCAACCTTCTTAAAAAAAGAGTTGCACCATCTTAAGAAGATGTTTAGTTTATACCATGCATGGGGTGCTTGTTTCAAACCATACCAGGACTTCATCGATTTGCATACCTTTTGTTCTTTACCTTTGACAGTTAAACCTTCGAGTTGAACACGTAAACATAGTCCTTAAAATATCCATTTAGTAATGTAGTTTTTACATCCATATGATGAATTTTCCATCATTTTTTTCCTACAATAACAAACAATGTTCTAATAGTGCCCCATTTTCCAGTAGGAGAAATTTTTTTTATGTAATCAACACCTTCTTTTGCAATCTCGTTGCTACAATCCTTTCCTTGTGCTTATCAAGTGAACCATCATCTTCACATTTTGTTTTATAAACCCACTTGCAACTAATGGGTTTGATTCCATCAGGAGGATCTACCAACCTCTAAGTACCATTTTTAATGAAATGAATCATATATTCATTTTGCATTGCATTTTTCCATTCATTACAACTAACAACTCCTTCAAATTAAGTGGACTCGCTATCAATAGAGAAATTATATTGAGAATCATGACAATAGTTACCTAAATATGTCCCTATTCCAAAATCATCATATATTCATGGAAATTTTCTAATACGGGTTGATCTTTGCAATGTTTGTTCATCATGTGGAGGTGGTTGTTCATCTTGTGGATCAAATTCTTTTGGAAAACAATCCATTTCTTACCATGAAGAAACACTTCTATAATCCAAATTTTCTTCAAGAGAACCATTTTCATCATTCAGAGGAAAAGTTTTTGAAGGAAAATCCACATACTCATCTAGAATGGGAATCCCCTCTTCAGGATGTGGAAGATTATTATCACATTCATAAAAAAAATTTCTTGGACATAAAATTTGATAAATGATTGAGTTGTCTATAAACAGTGGACATATATTTATCCGATTTAAGAAAAATTACATCTCTTGATAAAATAAGCTTCTTCTTTTCTTTATCACGTAACTTGTATGCCTTAGAAGTATTGGAATATCCGAAAAATATATAATTTCTAATTCTTACACTTGTCTTGTTTCTTTTCTTCTTAGGGATCAAAGCATAACATTGAGAACCAAAAAATTATGAAATAATGAATAGCAGGAAGATCGTTATGCCACATTTCATATGGAGTTTATTGTTGCTGACAAAAGAAGGACAATAATTTCTAATATAGGTTGCACAGGGCACTGCTTCTATCAGAAACATCATCTTTACATTATTAAAAAACATCATTGACCTAACCATGTTAATCAATGTTTTTTTCATTTGTTCTCTAACACCATTTTGTCATGGATTAGAGGAATCGTTTTTTGGTTTTTGTTTCCGTTATTTTGTAAATAAATTTCAAAAGCATGTGAAGTATACTTGCCACCATTATCATTTCTTAGAGTGCCTATATTAAGTTGAGTTTCATTTGTAATCAAAATGTGATATTTTTTAAACACATCAAAAATTTGTGAGTTTTCTTTCAAGAGATACACCCAACACATCCTCGAATAATCATTAATAAATGTCAGCATATCTTTATTACCATTAGAAGTTCCAAGAGGCATAAATCCACATAAATTTGAATGTATGAGACCTAATTCTCTTGAAGCTCTGGAAGTAAAAATTGGAAAATATTGTTTACTGTGCTTCCCCAAAATACAATCATTACATGGAGTAATTTTTCTTGGAATTGTTGGAAGACCTTAAAATCCATTTTGTCTCATTAATACTGCCGTAATTAATACAAGGAAAACAGGCATTCAATAATAAAATGGAAGACATAGGATAATTTTCTTGAATCAAATTAATAGTATTCAATGCAATGAATTATGTACCTTTGAATTTTAAGAGCTTGTACTTCCACACTAGTCATAACAGTGTCATTATCATATTGTCTTTGAATCTCTATTATATCATCAAATATATGTATTTAATGCCACTATTCTGTCATATGTATAAGAGATAATAAATTCCTTTGAAATTTTGGAATATAAAGCACATCATGTAGAATATAATCTAGATGCTTGACCTCTTTAATCAAATAGATCCGATACCTAAAGATTTAATTTTAGAATTATCAAAAAAATGAAATACTCCATCAATGTGATCACTAAATTTTTCAAACAAATCTCTCCTAAAGGTCATATGAAAAGTGACACATGCGTCTAAGATCCAAATTTCATGACATCAAGAAAATGAAGTAATAAATACATCAAATATATTGAAATTACAATGTCCAAAAAAATAATGTGCATGCTCAGATGATTTTTCATTTATCTCGAAGTGGTTGGTCTTTCTTTTCATTCACTTGTTATCTACTTTCACTAACTTTCTCCCAAGGAATTGTACAATTCGTATCAGTATGACCAATTTGACCAAACCTAGAAACTTTGATATTTGGTTTATCATTAAAATTCCTTTGTTGTCTATCATTTTGTTGTTTGTCTCCCTGATTATTTTTTCCCCACTGCCTCTATAATTTCTCCTACCACGACCTCTACCACTCTTATTATTTCTTGCAGACTCTTCTTGAGACTTTTGTTCTTTTTTTGCTAGACACAAAGTCTTAATATTGGTATTGGGAAGAGGCTATTTCTTTCCAAAGGCCTTCTCTCTTTCAACAATTGCGCCTACTAATTTATCAAAGTCTAAATATTTTAATTTTTCACTATCTTGGAGATATTCCAATTAATTTGAATAACTAGGGTAGAGATATTTTATAAAGGAAGTAAGTTGCAAATCAATTGTAACACCAGTAGATTCAATTTCGTGATTGATAACTTTAATTTCATTAGTCAGTTTCAAAATATCATTACCTATCATCTCAAGATTAAACAAATTCAATAATAATTGAATCATCTCTAATTCTAGATGTGAATCATCAACTTATTTCAAATTTTTTATTGTTTAACACGTTTTACTTTAAATAATGTATATTCTTACCTCTTCTACCACTGAAGTAGATATTAAAGAAAATTCCTTTTTATCTCTACTCGGACAAATTGTTATTTGTTTTTCCTTTGTAGGTTACTTTGGTTCATTATCTCCCTTTCCTTCACAAACTACCATCCACAAGTCATTAAAATAAGTGTATTTTTAACTTTCCTATACCACTCCTGATAAATTTAATTTCTAAAAAGGACAACACCAACTAGAGAAACTAACAAATTCATTTTTGCAGAAAAATTTAAATGTTAAAATCATGACTATAGAGAATTTTTTTTGATAGAAAAACACTTATTTAGTAATATTTAAGATGCCTTCAAATTGAAGTGTATTGATACATCAACATGTGTTAACTCTTGTCCAATAAAAAAAAATTAATCTATCGCAGAATGTATGTTCGATTTTATTAAGTTTGTTGATAGGCAAAAATTGGCAGTTCATCAATGTTAGCACAACAAATCAACGGTGGGCAAGTGATAGGTACAAATCAACGGTGAAATGACAAAAAACTCAAGAAATATATTAAAAAAAGTGGTCTCGTGTATGCCTAATGGTCGAACAAGATTGATGGTTTGGAGAAACTTCTGATGTATCCAAAGGTGCTTGACCTCCCATTTTTTGTTGAACTTTAACAAGCGAGGTAGTCCCGAAAGACTGTTTGTTAAGACTGCTCATCACTTTAATTGATGACTCAAATATATTATGGGGTAACTCTCCCAAGTTTCAAAAAAACATTGTTTGCGTTGTCAAGGTTGGTTTCCAAAACCACATGGGATTTTTTTTGTCAACTACAACATGGAAATTAATAGTTGGCTCCACGTCGACTTCACCAAGAAATTACTCTGGTCAGGTTTGATCATCTCCATCAGGGTCCAACATAGATTTCCAACTGTCCCCGCAAGTCTTCCACCTCACCTCTAATGCATCCAATAATATTATTCTATTACAATAATGGATTTCCAAGTTCTAATCCTTCAAAACAATTAATTATCCACAACTAGAGATATGGTAATCAACTAAAAATGTCCTAACTATATTATAATCTAAATAATATACAAAATCACTAAATATTAGTTAAGAAGTGAAATTTTATCAAGATACTAATAAGCCAAATAGGAAGGATAAATTCATATGGAGTAAATTAATAATGGAAGATATCACCCTAAATTTTCTTAATGGAAGAGGATACCCTTATTTTAGAAAATATCATTAAAAGTACATGGATACAGTATTGTATATGCATAAAAGTTCAATTTTAGCAGTAGTGCAAATTTTGATGTTAGAATGGTATATTGTGGATTACTCGATACTGGGATATGTCATCAAGCTTACGCCCCTGATTCTGAGCAGTGATGATATGGTGGTAAAGAAAAAAGTTGTACTAAATATTAATAAGATTGAAACAAATATTTTTGTACATGTGTTACATTCTAATGTTGAATGCAATATTTCGTGGGTTACTAAGAATGATATCAAAGGAAAAGGGCAAGAAAACTTCTCGTGACTCAGGTAAATTCTGCAAAATGAGATACTCTTAAGTAACTCACATCATTGGGACATTTTTGTACAGTGTCATGATGTGTCTGCTTACAATATTCTTCTCATCTTTGAAATATGCATCCATTGGAAAGGTAGGCAACTAGGCATTCCTTCAGGTGGCCTTGCAGTGGGACGTGGAGAGTCATAAGTTGCATGCACTGCATATGTTCCTATTAGGACCCTATATTACTAGTATAGTCCCTTATTAGTGTTAGTGTCACCCCCTTATTGTTATTGTTGTACCCTTTTAGCCCCAATATTTTTATTATTGTGCCCTTACATTATTATTGTTAGGGCGGCTTGGATTACATTATGGCCCCACTAGGATTATATTGTGGCCCCATGGACTCCTATATATAGAAAGGAGATTTTTTCATTTGTATGATCCAAGAAATTTTCATTCATGTAATATATTGGAGGTTTCCCCCTCAAAGTGGCTTATTTCTAAGGCTTTGATATCTCTTTTCTTCTATTTTTGGAACCAGTTTCACAACATTTGGTATCAGAGCTTTGGAATCTAGGGTTTCACTCGTCCAAACAAGTTATTATGGAATTTTCGCTATAAATTTTTTCTACGAAGGATCAGAATTTGAAATTTTTAGAGCGCAAAGCTAAAATCCTGAGGAACATCTTCACAAAATTTCAAAGCTTGGTTGAAAATATTTTCAAAGATATGGTCTATGGAAGTTAGGGCTTTTTGTAGCCTCCTGAATTAAACCTAAACATGTCATCGTGGAATTTTTGCTATAACTATTTTTCTACAATGGTTCAGAAGTTGAAAATTTCATAGATAAAAGCCACAATCCTGAGGAACATCTTGAAAAATTTTCAGAGATTGATTCACATAATTTTTGGAGGTAGGATCTGTGTAAGTTAGCGCTTTTTCAGGCTCGCGAATTTCATCTCAAACAAGTGATCATGGGAAAATCTTCATAACTCTCTCTCTAAGCATCGGATTGGAATTCTGCAAATATTGGATAGAATTAAACAGACTGTATTTTTAGGTCTATCTCAGTGCTGAAGGAGCAAATAGTGACACGTGGAAAGTCGTACAATTTTTCTATACTGAACCAATCTATAATTGGGTCATTGTGGGAGATTGGACATAACATTGTCTTGAAGAATCCAAATCAGGTTTGACCTATGGCATTCGAAGGAGGATTCAGAGGTCTACCTCAGGGCCAAATTTCAAATATAGAGGATCCGAAATCACATATATAATTCAATTTCAATATCTAGCTCCTCAAAAGAAAGAAAAAGGTGTGATTTTTTTTTCCGAATTTCATAAGTCTTGTTTGAAGAATCAATTTGAATTGATTCCAAAAGCATATTGTAGAACAGATATCAGTATTGGATTCTAAAATCCCCCCTAAAAAGAATTCAACACCCATTAAGCCTTCATAAGGCTCTACTATGGCTCATGAAGATGAAGAAATGCAACATGACATATCAAAATTACAAGAGAAAATCCACCAAATTTCTCTCTCACAAAGAGAAACAAAAAATGAAATGGATGTTTTGAAGAAAAGCTAGAAGTGAAGATGAATGGTTTGAAGAAAGGTGTGGAAGCTACGATGGATGGTTTGAAGAATGGTATGGAAGAAAAAATGGAATCTTTGAAGGATGGTATGGAAGAAAAAATGGAAGGTTTGAAGGATGGTATCGAAGAAAAAATGGAAGATTTGCAAGAAGACATGGAAGGCTTGAAGGAAATTTTATCAAATTTGATACAAGAAATGATTACTAATGGCGAAAAGATAGTAAAAAAACTCATGATGAGAACAAAAAAAATGTTAATCATGATTTCATAAACTTTAATGTTGGATTGAATAACCACCATATTCCAAAGATGGATATGATGAAATTTGAAGGCAAGGATCCTATAACATAGATACTACATACGGAGTAATATTTTTACCTCAATAATGTGCAAAAGACACAAAAGCTATTCATTGAAACTTTACATTTAGCAAAAAATACATTTGTATGGTATCAATGGCTTTGCTCCTGTAAAAAAAAAATCACTTGGTCAATTTTTACAGAGGAAATGATAGCACATTTTGAGGATACAAAGAGAAACACCTTCTTTAGCAAATTGATAAATCTCAAACAAAAGGGTTCAGTGGTGGAGCACATTGAGGACTTCCAAAAATTTAATATAAGTGTAACTGATATCCTAGAGGAACAAAGGATTGATGTCTTCATAGGGACTTTAAAGGATAACATCCAACATGAAGTTAGTGTTTGGGAACCTGATTCATTGGAGAAGGAATTCAGGTTGGCAAGAAAAATTTAGTGTAAAATTATGGCGACAAGGAAGCCTACCACTCACATCTATAAGGATGGAAGTGTTGCTACTCCGAGACTTCCAAAAACTACAAGGTTGACACCACCACAATTGCAAGAAAAAAGAGCAGAAGGGATTTGCTACAGTTGTGATAGAAAATGCAATAAATGTCATAAGTGTGATGAGAATAAATTATTTTACATAGATTTTGAAGAGGAGGAAGAAAATGAACAAGAAACTTTAAAAGAAGAGGATATAGACCAGGAAGCAACCCTAGAAGAAGAATAAATGAGTCCAACCATACCATGTAATGCATTGGCAGGAATTACCACTCCTCAAACTCTCAAGATAGAAGGATATATCAAGAAGAAAAAGGTAATAGTGTTGATTGATTCGGGTAGTACCCATAATTTTATTCATTTTAAGGTAGCCAAGGAATTGAATTGTTTCATATACCTAGCACCAGAATGTCAAGTGATGGCTGAAAAATGGAGGAAATATAAATTGATCAAGAAAATGCCATAATATCAAGCTATCCATGGAGGAATATATATTTAATATTCCAATGCTTTCCATCCCAATTGGAGGTGATGATGTTGTACTAGGAGTACAATGGTTACAATCTTTGGGGACGGTTGCTTTTAATTTTCAAGAACTTCTCTTGAAATTTTTTTCAGAAGGAAAGGAAATCGAATTACGGGGTATCGCAGGGAAGGCGGGAAAGATAATAAGCTCTAATTTCATGACCAAGCTTATGAAGAAAGAACAACGAGGTGTAATTGCACAATTGTGCTCACTAGAAGTTCCAATATAAAAATTATCTATTTCTCCTGATCTCCAAAAAGTCTTGGACAATCATTCCAAGGTGTTTGATACTCCCAAATGACTCCCACCTATTCATGATCATGATCATGCTATTCATTTGATTCCAGGAAGTGTTCCTCCAAACATTAGGCCTTACAGATATCCTTATTTCCAAAAGAGTTAAATTGAACGTATGATTGCAGAAATGTTAGAGGCTGGTATAATTCAACCTAGTCAAAGTTCTTTCTCTACCCCAATAGTATTGGTGCACAATAAATATGGATCATGGCGCATGAGTCTAGATTATAGGGAGCTCAATAAGCTCACTATTAAAGATAAATTTCCCATTCCTGTGATTGATGAATTATTGGATGAATTACATGGAGCAATTTATTTTACCAAGTTGGATCTTCGTTTAGGATATCTTCAAATTAGACTAAAGACTAAAGATATTCCAAAAACATCATTTCAAACTCATGAGGATCGTTATGAATTTTTGGTCATGCCTTTTACCTTTACCAATGCACCTTCTACATTTCAAGGGTTGATGAATTCCATTTTCAAACCCTTCCTTAGAAAATTTGTGTTAGTATTTTTTGATGATATACTAATATACAACAAGTCTTGGAAGGATCATTTTCAACATGTTGACAAGATGCTGAAACTATTGGAGGAGAAACAATTATATGAAAAAAAATCCAAACATTTCTTTGGAGTACAAGAGTTGTAATATCTGGGTCATATTGTATCTCACGAGGGTGTTAATGTAGACCCTAAAAAAATTAAAGCCATTAAGGAATGGAAAGTCCCCACAACCATAAATAAGTTGCGTGGATTTCTCGGGTTAACAGGGTATTATCGCAAGTTTGTTAAGAATTATGAGAGAATAGCAGAACCTCTAACAAAATTATTGAAGAAAGATGCATTTTCATGGATCCCTGAAGCAACTAAGGCCTTTGAACATCTTAAAGAGGCAATGTGCCTAGCACCAGTATTAGCTACGCCAGACTTCAAAAAAACCTTTATTGTGGAATGTGATGCCTTAGGAAATGGAATTGGTGTTGTTTTAATGCAAGAAGGAAGACCCATTTCTTTTGAAAGTCGTTCAATCAAAGGAAAGTATTTACAAAATGTTATTTATGAGAAGGAAATGTTGGCAATACTACATGCACTAAAGAAATGGAGACCTTACCTAATGGGAAGACACTTCAAGGTAAAAACTGATCATGATAGTCTTAAACACTTTTTGGAACAAATACTATCTTCAGAAGAGCGGGAAAAATGGGTCACAAATATGTTGGTTTATCACTTTGAAATCATATACAAAAAAGGGAACCTAAATGTTGTTGCAGATGCACTCTCAAGAAAGGATGAAGAGGTGGAAGCATTTCTTTGTTCCATTTCTATTATCCAACCAGATTGGATAACCAAAGTAAGGGATGAATGGAAGAAGGACGAAGAAGTGTGGACACTCATTCAAAAGTTGCAGCAATATCCTAGTACATTTGATACATTTCGTTGGAAAAATTATTCCGTATGGTACAAATATTGCTTATATATTTGCAAGAATTCCAAACTAAAACAAAATATTCTTTTGGAATTGCACACTTCTCCTTTAGGAGGACACTCGATATTTTTAAAAACATACCATAGGGTGAAGAAATAATTTTTTTGGGATGGCCTTAAATCTGATATTCAAAAGTTTGTGGCGGAATGTTTAGTTTTTGAGCAAAATAAAGTTGAGACAATTAAGACATTGATTCTTCTACAACCTTTATCCATTCCATGTCAACGTTGGGAGGATATTTCAATTGATTTTATCACAAGTTTACCTAAGTCCGACGGAAGGACTGTCATCATGGTGGTAGTTGATAGTCTTACCAACTATGTACACTTTTTTTCATTATCTCATCCATTTAAAGCAAGTACAGTTGCTATGGAATTTATGGAAACAATTCAAAAGCTATATGGAAACCTGAAGATTATTATAAGTGACAAAGATCCCATTTTTACAGCAAATTTTTGGACGAAATTATTTTCGTGTTTGGGTACTCAACTAGCTCACAGCTCATCTTATCAACCTCAATCCGATGGTCAAACAGAAATAGTGGATAACTTTTTGGAAGGATACCTTCATTGTTTTGTATCTGATAAGCAAGCACAATGGGTCAAGTGGTTACGTCTCACTGAATGGTGGTATAACACTTCCTTCCATTCTGTAGCAAAAATGACCCCATTTATGGCACTTTATGGATATCATCCACCATCCATCACATCTTCTTTAAGGGAAAAATCTGGGGTTCAAGCAGTGGAGGATCCCATCGAGCATCAACAAGAAGTTCTCCAGCTCTTAAAGGATAACCTAAATTTGGCACAAAATCGAATGAAACAATAGGAAGATCAACATTGGAGTGAGAGAATTTTTGATGTGGGAGACTGGGTATTTTTATGGCTACAACCATACAAACAAATGTCCTTCAAGCAAGCTGAGAAGGATACTAAGTTATCGCCAAAGTACTATGGTCCTTACAACGTGTTGCAAAATATTGGTACTATGGCATACAAATTGGAGCTTCCTACTTCTTCGCAATTGCATCTAGTTTTCCATGTTTCATGCTTAAAAATTTTTATAGGGGACAAACTTCCAATTCAAACAATATTGCGAGAACTTGATGAGGAAGGAAAAACCATATTGGAACCTGAAGCAGTCACAGACACAAGAACTCGACAGCTACGAAATCGATCAATTTCAGAGTATATCATCAAATGGAAGAACTTACCCACTGAAGGTTCTACATGGGAGGATGATAATTTAATACAAAACCATCCAGAGCTACTCAAGTATTGAGGACAACACTTTTTTAAAGGAGAGGAACATGTTACGTCCCTATATTAATATTATAGTCCCTTATTATTGTTAGTGTAACCCCCTTATTATTATTGTTGTACCCCTGTAACCCCCATATTGTTATTATTGTGCCCTTCCATTATTATTGTTAGGTCGGTTACGATTACATTATGGCCCCACTAGGATTGCATTGTGGCCCCATGGAATCCTATATATAGAAAGGAGGTTTTGTCATTTGTATAATCTAAGAATTGTTCAGTCATTTAATGTATTGGAGGTTGCCCCCTCGAAGTTGCTTATTTCTAAGGCATTGAAATATCTTTTCTTATATTTTTGGAGTTGGTTTCACAACAGTTCCACTCTTCTTTCTCTTTGTATTCTGTTGATCCCTCTCCTTCCATTCCTCACTGTCTATAAATACAAAGTTAAAACTGGCAAACTCTACATAAATTTTCAGTTTTATTCCATCAGTGAAGTAACAAAGTAGAAGAGAAAGAATAGGAATAGGTGTCTTCTCCTCCTCTGCAATGTCGACAAACTGGATGGAATTGAAATGGGTGAATTTATTTGCGACCATTGTGCTGATTCTTGAGTGGGGCACCCCCACTGTTTATGTCCATTAATAAATCATCATGGATGGAGAGGCACTGCGACCCATGAAGATTGTCTGATTGTCGCTACTATTGCATTTCATATCTCATAAAATAACTTAGCAAAATTCAATCTCTTAAAAAAAAGACAATCTTATAATGTACTAAAGTCAATAATTAATTAATTATGAATAAACCTCAACCATTGTTTACCTAAATATCCAGACTATTGAATACAAATATACAAGAAATCTCCTCAAATAATAAACATATCTCACACACATAATTTATGATCAAAAGGAAAAGCATTTCATAAAATCCATCCAAAATAACTTTTCCACTAATTTGAAAACTACATAGTCAAGTAAGTTAGCAAGTTGTTAGAATGGTAAACTACAAATATGTTGATTAACTCTTAGCTAATCCTCTAACTTAATATGAAACCATTCTTTCAACATTAAAGATTACAATTCATGCCATAGAATTTAGAAATTCATTGCATAGATTTCAAAAATATGTGAGAAGGAATAACATCTAATAGGTCACTTAATTCACATTTTTATTGATAAATATTTATTTGGAAGCATAAAATGAGGTTATGTATGATGTAAAAATACATGTAGAATGCATATATGAAAGTTGAATTATTTTCCTAGGTTAATAAATAGAAATGCCAAAACGAATTTAGTTGCCTATTTTTTCCATATATATCACCACATTTATTTATAGACCATAGCCACACATGGATATATATATATATATATATATAATAAACAAAAAAATAAATTCTATAAGTAAATGTTTTGAAACCAGCTCACAAAATAGAATAAAAGAGAGATCAATGCCTTAGAAATCATCCAGATCGAGGGAGAAACCTCCTTTATATTACATAAATGAACAATTCTTTGACGACACAAATGAAAAAACCTTGTTTCTACATATATGAGTTCTTGGGGTCATAGTATAATCCTAGCCAGCCTAACAATAATAATTTAAGGGAACAATAATCACAATATGGGGACTACAGGAGTACAACAATAACAATAAGGGGGCTACAGTAAAAATAACAAGGGACTACACTAGAAATATAGGGCCCTAACATGCCCCTCTCCATAAAAAAAGTGTTTTCCTCAATGCTTGAGTAATTCTAGATGCTTCTGTATAAAATTCTCATTCTCCCATGTGGAACCTTCAATGGGTAAGTTCTTCCACTTTATGAGATACTCTGAAATTGATCGATTTCGTAGCTGTCGAGTTCTTCTCTCTGTGACTACATCAGGTTCCAATATGATTTTTCCTTCCTCGTGAAGTTCTGGAAATATTATTTGAACCATAATTTTTTCACCTATAACCTTCTTTAAGCATGACACATGGAAAGCTAGGTGCACTCAGGAAGATGTAGGAAGCTCCAATTTGTATGTCATAGTACCAATATTTTGCAACACCTTGTAAGGTACATAGTACTTTGGTGATAATTTACTATTACTATTAGCTTTCTTGAGGGAAATTTGTTTGTATGGTAGTAGCTGTAAAATACCCAGTCGCCTACATCAAAAATTCTATCATTCTGATGTTTATCTACGTGTTGTTTATTTCGATTCTGTGCAGAATTTAGGTTATCCTTTAAGAGTTGGAGAACTTATTTTTAATGCTCAATGTAATCTTACACTGCTTGGACCATAGAATTTTCTCTTGAAGATGATGTGATGGACATCGGATGATATCCATAAAGTGCCATAAATGGGGTATTTTTTGCTACAATGTGGAAGGAAGTGTTATACCACCATTTAGCTAGAGGTAACCAATTGACCCATTGTGTTTTTTTATCAGATACAAAGCAATGAAGATATTGTTCCAAACATTTATTCATTATCTCAGTTTTCCCATTGGATTGACGATGATAAGATGAGCTATGAGCTAGTTGAGTACCCAAACAAGAAAATAATTCTGTCCAATAATTTCCATGGAAAATGGGATCTCTATCTCTTATAATAATATTTGGGTTTCCATGTGGCTTTTGAATTGTTTCGATAAATTCAGTAGCAATTGTACTCAATTTAAATGGATGAGATAATGAAAAAAAGTGTGCATACTTGGTAAGCCTATCAACTACCACCATGATGACACTCTTTCCTTTAGACTTAGGTAAATCGGTGATAAAATCCATTGAAACCTCCTCCCAACATTGATTTGGAATGGATAAAGGTTGTAGTAGACCTGTCGTCTTAATTATCTCAACTTTAATTTGTTGGAAAACCAAACATTCTGCCACAAATGTTTGAATATCGGATTTAAGGCCATCCCCAAAAAAATATTTCTTCACCCTGTGGTAAGTTTTTAAAAATCTCGAGCGACCCCCTAAGGGATAGGTGTGAATTCCAAAAGAATATTTTGTCTTACTTGGGAATTATTTCAAAGATATAAGTGATATTTGTACCAAAATGAATCATTTTTCCTACTAAATGTATAAGATGTACTGAGATATTGCTGAAAATTTCGAATGAGTGTCCATACTTCTTTGTCATTCTTCCATTCCTCCCTTGCCTCAGTTATAAAATATCATTGGATAATATAAATGGATGAAATAAATTCTTCCACATCCTCATCCTTTCTTGAGAGTCCCTTTCCAACAACATTTAGCTTCCCTTTTTTGTAGATGATTTAAAATTCATAACCCAACGTCTTTGTCACCCATTTTTGCTGCTCTTCTGAAGAAAGTATTTGTTCTCAAAATTATTGAATACTATAACGATCACTTTTTACCTTCAAGTGTCTTCCCATTAGGTAAGGTCGCCATTTCTTTAGTGCATGCAGTATTGCCAACATTTCCTTCTCATAAATAGCTTTCTGTAAATACTTTCCTTTTATTGGAAGGCTTTCAAACACAATGGGTCTTCCTTCTTGCATTAAAAAACACCAATTCCATTTCCTAAGGCGTCACATTCAACAATAAATGTTTTTTTGAAGTCTCGCATAGCTAAGACCAATGCTTAGGACATTCCTCTTTAAGATGTTCAAAGGCCTTAGTTGCATCACGAGTCCATGAAAATTCATATTTCTTAAATAATGTTGTTAGAGGTGCTACTATTTTCCCATAATTATTAACAAACTTGTGACAATACCCTATTAACATGAGAAATACTCGCAACTTCTTTATGGTTGTGGGGAATTTACATTCCTTAATATCTTTAAATTTTTTAGGGTGTACATTAACGCCCTCCTGAGATACAATATGACCTAGATATTCCACCTATTGTACTCCAAAGAAACATTTGGAGGTTTTTGCATATAATTGTTTCTCCTCCAATAGTTTGAGCACCCTGTCAACATGTTGAACATGATCCTTCCAATACCTCTTGTAGATTAGTATATCATCAAAAAATACTAACACAATTTTCGAAGGAATGGTTTTAAAATGGAATTCATCAACTCTTGAAATGTAGAAGGTTCATTGGGAAGGAAAAAATGCATGACCAAAAATTCATAATGATTCTCATCAATTCGAAATGTTATTTTTGGAATGTCTTCAATATTCATTATAATTTGATGATATCTTGAACAAATATCCAAATTTGTGAAATAAATTTCTCCATGTAATTCATCCAATAGTTCATCAATCACAGAAATGGGAAATTTATCTTTAATAGTGAGCTTATTGAGCTCCCTGTAATATGAACACATCTTCCATGATCCATCTTTCTTGTGCACTATTACTATTGGGGCAGAGAAAGAACTTTGACTAGGTTGAATTATACGAGCCTCTAGCATCTCTGCAATCATACATTCAATTTCGCTCTTTTGGACATAAGGATATTTCTAAGGCCTGATGTTTGGAGGAACACTTTCTAGAATCAAATGAATAACATGATCGTGATCATGAATAGTTGGGAATACTTTGGGAGTTTCAAACACCTTGTAATTATTTTCCAAGAATTTTTGGATATATGGATAAATAGATGATTTTGATGTTGGAACTTCTAGTGAGCATAATTGTGAGATGGTGTCTCGATGTTATTTCTTTAGAAGCTTTGTCATGACATTAAATATTATTATCTTTCCTGGATTTCCTGCGATACCCCGTAATTCAACTTCCTTTCCTTCCAAAATAAATTTCAAGAAATGTTCTTGGAAATTTAAATCTACCATCCCCAAAGATATTAACCATTGTACTCCTAGTACAACATCACCACCGCCCATTGGAATGGAAAGCATTAGACTCTTCAATACATATTTACCCCATGTTAGCTTGATATTGTGGCACTTTCCAGAGAAATTTATAGTTCCTTGATTTTCCACCATCACTTGACACTCTGGTGCTGGGTATACGAAGAAATTCAATTCCCTGGCTACCTTACAATGAATAAAATTCTAGCAAATACCTGAATTAATAAGAACTATTACATTGTTCTTCTTGATATGTCCTTCTATCTTGAGAGTTTAAGGAGTGCTAATTCCTGCTAATCCATTACAAGATATGGTCAGACTCATTTCTTCTTCCTCTAGGTCTGGTTCCTCGTGTATATCCTCTACTTTTGAATTTTCTTTCTCCTTTTCTTCCTCCTCTTCACAATCTATGTAAAATAATTTATTGTTAGCAAAATTATGACCTTTAGTGTATTTTCTATCACCATTATAAAAAATCCCTTTTGCTTTTTTTTCTTCCAATAGTTTTGGTGTCAACCTTGTAGTTTGTGGAAGTCTACGACTAGCAACAATTACATATTTATAGTTGTGAGTGCTAGGCTTCCCTGTCGCCATAATTTGTCTTTCAAATTTCCTTAACAACTTCAATGCCTTCTCCAACGTATTAGGTTCTAAAAGGTGAACCTCATGTTCGATGCTATCCTTTAGATTCCCTATGAAGACATCAATCCTATGTTCCTTTGGAATATTATTTACCATTATATCCAATTTTTGGAAGTCCTCAATGTGTTGCATCATTGAACCATTTTGTTTCGGATTTATCAATTGGCTAAAGAAGGTGTTGATCTTTGTATCCTCATAATGTGTTATCATTTCCTCTGTAATAATTTGACCAAGTGACCAGTGGTTTATGAGAAAAAATCCATTGATAGCATACAAACTAGTTTTTTTCTAAATATAATGTTTCAATGCGTACCTTTTGTTTTTTTTGCGTATTATGGAGCTCAAAGTATTGCTTCATTTGTAGTATCCAAGTTATCAGATATTTTCCATCAAAATTCCTTATATATATCTTTGGAATATGTTGGGTCTTAGATCCAACATTAGAGTCTATGAAATCATGACTAACATCTATTTTTTTCCCATCATGAGTTTCCTCTACTACCTTTTCTCCATTCGGAATATTTTCTTGCAGAAAATTTGCCAAACCTTCCTTCAAACCTTCCATTTATTTCTTCAAATATTCCATGTTGCCTTCCATGTTAGCTTCCACGCCATCCATCTTAGCTTCCATGCCATTCTTCAAACCATCCATCTTACCTTCCACGTCTTTCTTAAAACCATCCATATTAGCTTCCATGCCTTTCTTCAAACCATCCATCTTAGTTTCCATTTCATTTTTTATTACTTTTTGCGAGAGAAAAATTTGTTGCACTTGTTCTTGTAATTTTGATATATCATGTTGCACTTCTTCCTCTTCATGGGTCACAGTAGATACTTTTGAGGGCTTAATGGTTATTGAATTATTTTTAGGGGCCATTTTATAACCCAATACTGATATCTATGCCTCAACATGCCCTTGGAATCCCTTCAAACTAAAATTTTCAAACAATATGCCTTTGGAGCTCGATAATGAATATAATGTATCTCTATGATTTTGGATCCTCAATATTTTATCTTTGGTTCTTTATTAGCTCTCTAAATATTGTTTCCAATGCCATAGGTCTCACCTAATTTGGATTGTTCAAGGAAAATTTATGCCCAATCTCCCACAATGACTTAATTATGGACTCTTTCATTAGAGAAAACTTGTACAATGCGCCATGTGTCATTGTTTCCTCCTTAGGATCTTAAATTGATACATAGAAAACTATAATCCGTGTAATATTGGTTGAATATTATATAATTGCAATCCTATCCTCAGAGTGAGAGTTATGGTGATTTTCCCAAGGTCACCTCTTTGAGATGAAATTCGGGAGCCTGCAAAAGCCCTAACTTCCACAGATCATACCCCCAAAAATATTACGAATCAAGACCTGAAATTTTTACACAGTGTTCCTTAATATTTTTTTTCAAATGGGTTTTTTTTTAGCTTCTACACATTCCTAGAAGAAACGGCATAGCAAAAACTCCACGATGACCTGTTTAAAGTAGAAAAACCCTAGAATCTAAAGCTTTGATACCAAACATTATGAAACCAACTCACAAAATAGAAGAAATTAGGGATAAAATCCTTATAAATCAGTCACTTCGAGGGGGAAACCTCCTTTATATTACATAAATGAAAAATTATTGGATGCCACAAATTACAAAACCTCCTTTCTATATATAGGATTCCATGGGGTCACAATATAATTCTAGCCGACTTAACAATAATAATGTAAGGGCACAATAATAACAATATGGGGTCTACAGGGGTGCAACGATAACAATAAGTGGGCTACACTAACAACAATAAGGGACTACACTAGTAATATAGTTCCCTAACATTAAATAACTAAACAAAGAATTAACACTTTAATAAAATTGAAAATTTAACCAATAAACAAATTGAGGTTGAGAATTTTTCCACCAAACCATAGTGATAGTTACACTAATTATTTCTACACCTATCCATCCTCTACCTAGACCATGAAACTGCGAAGGCGAAAGCTATCATCACTCAATTTCTAATAGTCAAATAATTTTTATCTTAGAGATATAAGTTTAGCAAGGATTCCTTCTTGCTAAATGTAGAGCCTCTATAACCTAATCAAGCTAATAAATACCATGGATTCAATTCATTCCCATGAAGGATTTTGGAGTCAATTAATTCCCATGAAGTAGTTTGTTCAAACACGAATATAAAAGCACACTAATCCAACTATCAAGACACAATTCCCCTTACCAAGAGGGGACATTTTTTTATGAAGCTATAGGATTATAATTAACAAAAGGTGACACCTCATATGCACCATGATATGAGAGGGGTGGATGATAAAGTGTTCCTGAATATTAAAATGTCTTGGTTACATTTAGTTGTAGAAAGGAACCCAAAGTTGCCTTATGTAGAAGCATTAGAATGGATCATTATCCAAACCAATTTTCAAAAATATTCAATCAATGAAGAACATGAAAATTATGTGGTCATGTTTCTTTTGAAGTGGTCAAAAAATATTATCCCAAAGGTAATGATGTTACTTAAAATTGATTTTGTGAACATTTTCCATTATTAATATGATTTACGTAAAATTTGGGGCACTTAATGAAAGGTGGAGAAGAAATGTTTCCATTTTTTTTCATCGAGTTATACCATCATAGGGTTATGGGAACATTTTATGTAAATCATGATCATGATGTGACAATTATATGGAGAGAGACATGGGTGCCATTGGTTTATATAATATTCACTACAAGAAATATGTTTAATTGGGAAGCTATCATTAGGATGAAGCTCAATGTAAAAATTAAACAATCTCAAAATTTAAAGGGAGGTAAGGTCCCCTTTCTTTGCATGGCTTATTATTTGTAATATCTATTGTGTGCCAAACTCATTTTTCCTAAATTAAACCATATTTTTCACATACTCAAGAGCTCATTCATATTTTTTTCAATATTTTATGGGAGAATAAAGTAATAGTATTTATTCCCTTATGTGTGACTCATTTTATTACTCACATATGCTTTATCAAGTTCTATTTATGATATTTAATTATATTTAAGTAGGAAAATAAAATCCATTTATATATTTGGAATTTGTACATAAAGGAAAAACATAGATATCTTACTATATTTGATGTTACCAATACACCCCATTTTTTTGTGTATATATGTTAAAAATGAGCTAGTGTTTAGATAAATAACCTACCAATCCATTATTTAAGGTTTTAATGTCTACTTTCTTTATGGTTTTAATGCCTTCTTGATTACGGATAGGAAGTGGATCTTCATTACTTACTAGTTTCAACTAAGGTGTTGTTAAACAAGCCTAGAAAAATCCATAATCAAAATTATGAATTATACATACTATTATTAACCAAAAAAGAGATATGTATACAATCTGAAACAGAGGGAAACAATTATTCCTGAATAAATTTCCCATACCTAGAAATGCGGGAAATGACTAAAAATTTCCTAAATATATTATAATCTAAATAATATACAAAATATCGAAGGATTATTTCCCCCCTTAATCCAAAGAGACATCTAACATGTGAAGTAAGGATCTACAATTTTCAAAATTTTCACGTTCCCATGCTTTGGTAAAAAAAATTGCAATTTGTTCTGAAGTAGTACAATGTGTCAGATGAAATATTTTGACCTCAACATGATGTCAATTCAAATGGTATTTTGTGTTGATATTGTTGGTTCTATAATGAAACTCAGGATTCCTAGAAAATCGAATTATAGAAGAGTTGTCAACGAATATAGGAATTGAGGTCCTTTGTTTATCCTACAAATATTCTAGTATTTTGTGAAGCCAAATTGTTTATTTTGTACCTTGAGCTATTGCAACATATTCAGTTTCAGTGGTAGAATCATCAGGAATAGATTTCTTTCGTGATCTCCAATTGATAGTCTTTGATCCAAGATTCATCAAATAACCTGAAGTAGAGACTGAGTGCTCCTTATCACCATCAAAATATGAATCCAAATAATGAGTAAGATGGAAGTATGAAACTTTGGAATATTTGATGCCATATGTTTGAGTCCCTTTTCGATATTTGAGCACTATTTTTGCTGCTACCCAATTTCTTTCACAAGGTTGATTCATAATTATGGAAATTATCCCTACAGCAAAATTTATTCTAGGACGAGTGGTAGAGAGATAAAAATGTAGTAGAGTGCGCCATTTTTTTGTACGAGAAAATGTATTTTTGTAGTTAACACCTTATTTTTTCCCACATCCCTTTGCTGCAATCCTTTCCTTGTGCTTATCAAGTGAACCATTAACTTTATATTTGGTTTTATAAACCCACTTGTAACCTATAGTTTTAATGATAGTGGGAGTATTTACCACCGTCTAAGTATCATTTTTAATGAGTGCATCATATTTCATTTGCATTTCCTTTTTTTATTCATTACAACTAACAACTTCTTCAAAGAAAGTATGCTCACTATCAACAGAAAAATCATATTCAGAATCATGATAATAGTTACCTAAAGAAAAATCTGCTTCAAAATCATCATATATTCTTGGAAATGTGATTATTATGATTGATCTTCACAATGGTTGTTCATCTTGTAGAGTTGTTTTCTCATCTTGTGGGGCAGATTATTTTGGAACACAGGCACTTTCCAAACAAGAAGAAACACTTATATCATCCAACCTTTATTCAATAGAATAATTTTCATCACCGAGAGGAAAAATTATTGAAGGAAAATCCATGGAATTTTCTATAATGGGAATCCCCCCTTTATGATGTGGAAGAATATTATCATATTCATACCAAAATTTCTTGGACATAAAATTTTATAAATCATTGAGTTTTTTATTAAGAGTGGATGTAACTTTATTTGATTCAAGAAAAACTACGTCTCTTGATAAAATCAACTTCTTGTTTTCTTCATCATATAACTTGTATGCCTTAGAAGTATTGGAATTTCCAAAGAAAATAGAATTTCTACCTCTTATAGTCAACTTGTTTCTTTATTGCTTAGGAATCAAAGCATAACATTGAGAAAAAAAACACTAAAAGGATTAACAAGAGGAAGACGACTATACCATATTTCATATGGAGTTTTATTGTTGATGACAAAAGAAGGACAATGATTTCTAATATAGGTTGCACAAAGAACTTCTTCTCCCGGAAACATCAACTTTACATTCTTAAATAATGTCATTTACCTAACCATATTAAGCAATGTTCAGTCCATTCATTATATAACACCATTTTGTTGTGGATTATAAGGAATTTGTGTTTGGTGTTTGATGTCATTCTCCTGCAAATAATTATCAAAATCGTGTGAATTATACTCACCACCATTATCATTTCTTAGAGTTCCTATATTAAGTTGAGTTTCATTTGTAATCAAAAGATGAAATATTTTAAACACATGAAAAAATTGTGAGTTTTATTTCAAGAAATACACCCAACACATCGTTGAATAATCATCAATAAATGTTACCATATATTTATTAGCATTCGTAGTTGCAACATGCATAGGTCCACATAATTTTGAATGTATGAAACCTAATTTTCTTGAATATCTAGAAGTAGAACTTTGAAAAGATTGTTTACTATGCTTCTCCAAAATACAACAATTACATAGAGTAAGTTTTCTTGGAATTTTTGGAAGCCCTCAAATTCCATGTTCTCTCATAATTCTTATACTATCATAATTAATATGACCAAAACAAGCATGTCATAATAAACTAGAAGACATAACATCATTTTATTGAATCAAATGAGTTGTATTCAATGCAATGCCCCTATTGTATGAGTAGTATCAAATGCCCCTATTGTCTGTTTGGTATAAGAGACAACACATTCCTTTGAAATTGTCGAATATAAAGAACATCAAGTAGAATATAATATGCAGGTCGTGACGTCTTTAATTGAATATATCTGATCCCAAAAGGTTTAATTTGAGACTTATCAACAAAATAAACTACTCCATCAATGTGATCACTGAATTTTTTCAAACAAACCTCTCCTAAAGGGCATATGTCAAGTGACACCTATGTCTAAGACCAACTATCATGCCATGAATACAATGCAGTACTAAACACATCAATTATATTGAAATTACAATGTCCAATAACATAATGTGCATTCTGGATCCGGCTGTTTAATGCACCGGACGGGAGGTGCCACCTTGCACACTTCCCCATGGAGATGGCCAGGGCAGCCCACATGGCTCTCGGCATTCGCATTAACTTGGCTCTTAATGCTCTTGCTCGCGCAAAGTTCATTATCCTTGGTCTGCTCAATTCAGAGGCGATTATGGCGGTGTTGCAAGATATGGAGGTTCAGTCGCATGACTCAGACGACGCCACTGGTTCGGTGAGCTCGCCCGCCCCGCTGCTCGGTATTTGCACTCCTGGCTCGCTCGAGGCCAGCGTGAAGACTCCTACAGGGAGGCGCTGCTCTCTGCAGGCCTGCATTGAACTGCTCCCAGGTATTCATTTCTCACAGAGTCCGCATTGTCTATATAATTTTCTTTCCAGTGTTGGCACTGACCTGCGTGGTGAGCCTCTTGGTGGTTTCTCCGCTCCTCCTGTCATTTTCCGCTTTTCCCATCCCTCTACTCATTCCATTGCTCCCCACGCTCTCACCGCCTCCCCTCTCATTTCCGCTCACCTCTGTCATTCCCCTACCGAGATGCCGCGTCTTCGTGAGAGGATGAGAAGTCGACGAGGCCTCAGGTGAGGTCTCAGTTGCCCTCCTCCCAGCCCTTTCTCCACTGAAGAAGCTCTGGACCCATCTCAGAATCTGCGCGGTGGCAGAGGACGTGGACGTCGTAGTGCTGGAGATACGGTTTCGGCTCCCATGGTTGACGCCCCGCCTTCTCCCTCCCAATCTCACGGTCTCGGTGGCAGCTCTACCCAGTCTGTCCCTCCTGCCCCTCTTCGCCCCACCATCAGACAAACCTCGCAGCGTGCGGAGCTCAGATTCCATCCCACTGCCTCCAATTATGTTCTCACGTCCTTCATAACGCTCACCCTGCGTGAGGAAATTCCCAACCACCCGGCTCCCCGACTGGCCTCCGTGCACCTCTCTCCGGGTTCTGGCCCCCTCAGCGCAGATGCTACATTGGTCATCTCCCCTCTTTCACCACAGGAGCAGCAGAGATTCACTGGAGCGCCCTCTGGCGGCATGGATACGAGTGACTCTGGCAAGGAGGATAGCAAAGAGGATTTCGGTTGCAGAGTCATTGAGGAACCACCGTCACCGACTCATGGCTAGCCTCAGCAATGCCTTCCAGGTTTTTCGTTTCAGTTTCATAGACAATGCTAGTTTTTGTAGCTGGGCAGACCAGGTGGAAAAGTGGTCTCTGAACTATAGCTTATCTCTCTATGTTTATTTAGTTTCTATGCATTCCAAACCGGTTTCCCTCACGAGGGCAGTTAAGACTCGTTGTTTAATAGGACTGGTTTCCCAATATGGGCAGTCCAGGCACTCTTTGAACAGTTTGACTTTCAAACACAGTGCTCAGGCTTCCATAGCTGACACTGTGCCTGTTTTGTACCAGTAACCTTATACATAATAGAATTAGTTATACTTAGAAAAAAAAAACATAATGTGCATTCTGAGATGATTTTTCCTTTATATGGAGGTGGTTGGTCTTTCTTTTTATTCATTTGTTCTCTACTTTCACTGTATTTCTCCCAATGAATTCTACAATTAGTAGTAGTGTGACCAATTTTACCACATTTAAAACATTTTTATATTTGGTTTATTATTAAAATTCCTTTGTGGTCCATCATTTTGTTGTTTTTCTCCCTGATTATTTTTTACCCCCCTTCCTCTATAATTTCTCCTACCATGACCTCTACCACCCTTATTATTTCTTGAAGACACTTCTTGAGACTTTTGTTCTCTTTTTTCTAGAGACAAAGTCTTAACATTGAGATTCGAAAGAGGTTATTTATTTCCAAATGCCTTCTCTATTTCAACATTTTTTCCTACTATTTTATCAAATTCTAATGATTTTAATTATCCACTAGCTTTGAGAGAATCCAAGTAGTGTGAATAACTAGGGTAGAGATATTCTATAAAGACAGTAAGCTGTAAATCGACATTAACACCAGTACATTCAATTTCATGATTGATAACTTTAATTTCAGAAGATAGTTTCAAAGGATCATATCTTTCATTTCTGGATTAAAAAACTTCAATACTAATTGAATTATCTCAATTTCTGAATATGAATCATAAAGTTCTTGAAACTTTGTTATTCTTTCATACGTTGTTTTACTTTGAATAATATATATGTTTACCTCTTCCGTCACTGAAGTGGATATTAAAGTAAATGTCTTTTTATCTTTAATCTGCCAAATTGTTAATTATTTTTCCTTTGTAGCTTTATTTGGTTCATTATCTCCACGGATCATTATAAGTGAGTGCATTTTTAACTTTCATATATCAGACATCATATTTTTCTTTCGAGAAAGGACAAAACCAACTAGGGAAACCAACGAATTAATTTTTTCAGAAAAATTTAAGAGTCAAGATCATGACTATACAAAATTTATTTTGGTAGAAAGCTACTTATTTATTAATATGTAACATCCTTTTAAAAGGAAGTGGATTGATGCATCAACACATCTTATCTCCTGTCAAATAAAAAAAAAAATAATGGAGCGCATAATTTCTATTCGATTTTATTATTCTCTTCATAGGTTGAAATCGACCGTTCTTGAAAGTGAGCACAACATATCAACGATTGGCAGGCAGCAGGTACAAATCAATGGTGTGATGACACGCAAGTCGATAAATATATAAAAAACAAAGGTGATCCCATGTATGCGTAACGATCGAACAAGATCTACAGTTTGGAGCAGCCGCTCGATGTATCCAAAGGTGCCCGACCTTCGATTTCTTGTCAAACATTAATAGGCCAGGTGGTCCCGGAAGGCGTTTTGACAAAACCACTCATCACTTTAATCTACGACCCAAATCTAACACCGGGGAACTCTCTGAGGTTTAAAAAAACATTGAGTGTGGTTTCAAGGTTGGTTTCCAAAACCACAGGGGATCGGCACAGTGTCAAATCCACTAGGTCAACTACTAGTCATCTCCATGTCTGCTTCACCACGCAACTACTCTCGTCGGGTTTGAGGGTCTCGATCAGAGCCCAAAACAGTTTTACAGGTGTCCCTCCAACTCTTCGACCTCGCCTCTCATGAATGGAGTAGCATTCTTCTATTGCGATAATGGAGTTAGAACTAAGCATGTTCTAATCCTTCATAACAATGGATCACCTCCTACCTTGCCTTCTACCAAACCTCATGTTATGATACCACTCTTAAACCTCATGTTTCTCAAATTGATAAATTATGCATACTACTAGTAATAAAAAAAATAGATATTTACCCAATTTTAAAGAGAGGGAAACTATGTCTGAATAACTTCTCCATAAATAAAAATACCTAAGTCAAGCAACAATTTCTTAATTATATTGTAATCTAAATAATATGCAAACTCCTAATTATATTAATTTCCCTAAAAAGAAATAGTCCTAAAATTGCAAGGAAGAGGATATCCATACTTTTTTTTTGGAAAAGGTCATTAAAAGTACACGGATACAGTCTTGTAGATGCATGCATGTTCAATTTTTGCACCAGTGCAAATGTTTTGTGTTTGAATTACTCGAGACTACGGAGATTGCGCCCGGGATTATGAGCAGTGATGATATAGCGGTAAAGAAACACGTTGTACTGAATACTAATAAGGTTGAAACAAAGAGTTATGTGAACGCGTTACATTTTGCACCCGGGATTCTGAGCAGTGATGATATAGCGGTAAAGAAACAAGTTGTACTGAGTACTAATAAGGTTGAAACAAAGAGTTATGTGAACGCGTTACATTCTGATGCTGAATGGAGTGTTTAGTGGGTTAGGAAGAATGATGACAATGGAAAACGGCAAAGAAATTTCTCGTGACTCGGGTGATTTCTGCAAAATGCGATACACTTAAGTCGCGTCGCGTCGCTGGGACGTTGCCCTGGACTGTCGTGACCTGCCCGCCTGCAAGATTATTCTCGTCTTTGAAAGACGCGGCCATTGGAATGGGAGGCAGCCAGGCCTTCCTTCTTCGGGTGGCGTTGCAGTGAGACGTGGAGAATGAGAAGCTTCATGCACTGCATCTGTTCCTCTCTTCCTCCTCTTCGTGTTGCATTGGTGGTTCGCCTTCCTTTCCTCAACGTCCATAAATACAAAGTTAATACCCACTAACTCTTCAAGCATTCACAGTTAATGTATTCAATCAGAAAAGAAAGAAAAGCAATGGGTGCCTTCTCCTCTCCAATGTCGACGAGGCTGACGCTAAAATGGGTGACTTTAGTCGCGGCTGTTCTGTTTGTCATTCACTGTAGCACCTCCACTGTTGGTGCGCATGAAGACACAATGGATGGAGAGGCGCTGCAACAACAACGACGGTCGTGCGAGTCGCAGAGATTGTCTGATTGCTGCGACTACTTGCAAAGGCGGAGAGAATAGCCATAGGAAAGGCGGAGAGAATAGCCTGATTGCTGCGAGGAATTGCAAAGATGTCTCCACACTGCCGATGCCGAGCCATAGCGCAATCACTAGATCGATCTTTATCGTTTGATTAATCGACGGATTCTGATCCTGATGGTGCACCACTGAATCAACGCCGCCGACGCCGCCGACGCCGCGCGGAAGTGAAGACGAAGAGGAGGCGGTGGAGAGAGCCGAAGAGCTTCCCGATAGATGCAACGTCCACGAGTCACCCAGCCGCTGCGATATTCGACGCCACTCTCGTAAGTCACTCCAACGGCGTTCACCAATTATTGACGAACAATAATTAATTGTCATACTTTCTCTGTAATTATTTCTGCAACTTCTTCATTGGCGGTAGCTCCAGAGCGACTGACTACCACGTCAGTGTATGTAAATAAAGATGCTGCTCGCACTACTCCAGTTCCTTATGTAGTGGTTTTGTAATATAGGCTCTACAACATTGCCGGCTGTCTCGAGTGAATGAATGAAGAAATTACGTAGCACTTAAATGGATAGATCGCACCTTGGAGTTTTGGAATTTTTTTTAAAATTTATTATCGAATGCGCATACTTAACAACATACTGATTTTCTTAATCTCAAGATTATTTTGATGATACAATCATTAATTGAGCTCAAACCTGCAATACTCATATTTACAATGTCAGGTACCGATACCATTCAACATTTGCTATTCTTACAAGGTATTAATTAGATTAACAAAACATTGGGCATTATTCTTACATTGTAATCAAAGAGTTTATTGTAATCCGCTTCATTACTTTATAGCTTAAATAATTTCGGGAGTTTTAATTGTACTTTTATATTTTCCTCGAGAGTACACGGTAACCAGTTTCAGATCTGTATTTAAATTTTAAACCAATATTATCTGTTGTAATATTATTTAGCATTAATGCGGCCTATAGAGTTGTGGCCAGTCGTATCATGTGTATAATTGAAATAATTGAAAGTTTTTACATATCTTATATACAGTTTACATATCTCATATATATTTATTTATTTATTTACTTAATGAATACAACTTACATATTTCATATATATTTATCTATTTAATAAATACATGATTCAATATATTTTATATATATTTATCTCTTAATAAATACATAATACAATGTATATATTTATCTACTTAATATGATTCAATATATCTCATATATATTTATCTCCATAATAAATACATAATACAATATGATTCAATATATCTCATATATATTTATCTCCATAATAAATACATAATACAATATATATATTTATATACTTAATAAATACATGATTCAATATATCTCATATATATTTGTCTCCTTAATAAATATATGATACAATGTATATATTTATCTACTTGTTAAATACATGATACGATATACCGTAGAATATTGTACATCATACAATATTATCAAAGAATATTGCAAATTGTCATGAGTATAATCTGAATAATGGAGAGTTTCTACCTATCACGCACATATTTATCATGTTATTTATCATTATCAAAGAATATTGCAAATTGACATGATTATAATAGAAATAATTGAGAATTTTCATATATTTATGATGTTAATAAATACATTATCATGTTATTGATGGTGTTAGTAAATACATGATACAATGTTATTAGAGAAAATTGCAAATTGTCATGAGTATAATAGAAATAATTCACTCACATATATATTTAACTAGTTAATTAATTAGATATATTTTTCCTTAAACAAATAAATTTATATAAAAATATTATTAGTTTTCATCTTTATTTTAATAAAAAAATATTCATTTCTAATATTTTTTCATTTATTATATTTTCAAGGTTATTTTATTTCGTAATCTATAGTTACTTATTATCTTTAAAAAAATTACTAATTGTAATATTAAAAATTACTGATTTTTAATATTTTGCATTTATTATATTTTGAAGGTTATTTATTCTACAATCTCCCATTACTCATTATTTCAAGAAAAAAGATTGATTTCTAATATTTTTGCATTCCTTGTATTTTGAAGGTTATTTTATTCTACAATCTGTCATTACTCATTAGTTATAGGTCTGGTCAACATTCTCTTTTTTACTATCTATTGGTTTTCTAGTCATCAAGTCTTACTATATGTTCTTTCGTTCTTTATAAGTCTAGTCAACATTCTCTCTTACTATGTACTTGTTTTCTAGTCATCAATCTTACTCTATTGACTTTCTAGTCCTAATGATTAGATTTTCTCTTACTATCTATTGGTTTTCTAGTCATCATTCTTACTCTATTGGCTTTCTAGTCCTCATGATTAGTCTTGATCATGAGTAGAGTGCCCAACTAAAAAGTAGAACTGTCACATATCAACATACCCATGTAATAGCATCAAAAAAAAAATTAATCTTACCTTAGTAATTATTTATTTTACAGGGCTAACTTTAACATTAGAGGGTCGCATATGGGTTTCCTCTTTTAAAAATTAACCCTTTCTGCAACATGGTTGATATTAAACCTACCTCTATGTAATAGCATATTCTATCTCAGGGTTTAACATTTAAAACCTAACTAAAACATAAAATGGTCACATTCGGCCCACCAATACATAATTTAACCATCATTACATAAATATTCTACTTGTCTTGTCCACAGTTTAGCTGGCATGGTTGCCAATTTAAGGTGAGAGTACACGCATTTAAGTCCCCCAACAGATGTTGGTCTCTGCATTAACTATGCAGGATTCTATGGTACCTCACTAGCCTTCTGTTGTCGATCTCAAGTTAGATATATGGTCGATGACTCAAGCGGGAAAATTTTATGGATATTCATGCCAAAACCCTAGATCTACTTGTCACTTGATTGTCTATGGCTTAATGAGACTCTACTCTCCAGCTCTGTTCTTCATTTTGGCTTGATGCTAGTCTTCGGCTCTGCCCTGACTCTACTTCTATCGCAATATCATGTAAGCTAACTTAACGGAGGGGTTTTCATCCCCTACTAGTATTCCCGCATGGTGGAAGAAGGTTTTGGGCGCTTGGAGCAGATAAGTTCATGTTCACTACTTCTTTCGGCCCTGAACATTCTTTCCCACTTGAAGTTCGCTTACTCCCTCATATAGACAGGGAATTTCTCTTGTCGGCTTCATGGTGTATATTTTAGCTTCTTGTCCATCCCTCAACAAACTTAGCTTACTTGTTTCTTCTTTGTTTGCTTAATGGTTATTTAAATATCTTACGGTTCTGTCGTGATATATACAACACCGCCTATGGAAATCCGAGGACCGAATAGTCTCCATACCACGTAATTTGACTTCCCATTTAACTATGTTACTAGTTTCAGAGTATAACGAACCTTGGGTTAAATCCTCGGATTCTCTTTCATCTCAATAACGTTTGCTCATATTTTTATGTTACTATGTGCAAGTTAAATCTTGTCCCATGGCCCTTCGTGTTCAAGGTTTACTCTTCGATTTGTACTGCGAACTCTTCGTCCTCGGTCTAATACGATTCTCACCCTTCCAGGTACTCTAAGGGGTTTTACCTCATTTCTGAGTACTACCGCCCTGTGATTTTTAGCCAAACTGGTTGACAGATGTTCGTCTGTGCTGTATGAAAAGTTGTGGAAACTTTCTTTTAATGCTTAGAATCATAATGTAAAAGATTGTTTTTCCCTTGTGGTTACTTGCCACAAAAGGTTTGTGAATTTTACTGTATTATTTTACTGGAGGAATTTTATGAGGATTATTTATTTAAGCTTATGGTTAAGCCCTTTTCTTTTAATCAGCATCTCAAGGTTTCACCTTTCTATAAATGCTTGGCTACTGGGTTTACGCACTCCCCTGTAGAAGAGATTTCTAGTTTTGTTTTGGTAATTTCACATATGAGTTCGATTGTTGACTCTTCGTCTTGTGCTATTCAGTTAAGTTGAACAACCATAAATATTTTTACTCTTTTATCTGCTAGGTTTCCGTTTTGAATAAATAAGTCCATTTGAATAATAGAAGGTTCATATGCGGGTGCATGCATCCAGGTCTTTAAACATTTATTGGTTTGAAAAGCCATTACAGGCTTAGTTATTTACTCTTCCACACTGGGTTTCTAGAGTAACTCTCTTAATCTGGAATGCAGAATTAAATGTTACTTCAATGTCTAAATTTCTCTGTGGAAAATGCTCTTAGCTTACGCATGTATTTAATTCCTGATTAGGGAATGTACCTTTGTGTTAAGAAGAAGGTGAGGTTATTATTGTTTGAGGATTAATTGTAATAAATTCTTTTCTCACTACATTTTTCTGTTTTGATTTTTTGGAAAATATCCGTTCGAGTTTGGTGTTGTCTTCATTGGTTAAGGTGACTGGACCACCATTCATAGTGTCCATGTATAGTTTACATTAGCTATACAAAACGATTAATCTTGGGTTCGGTACTCACCCAGTCTCCAAGATCGACAATTCTATCCCTTGTTAAAGAGTTTCTCAAAAAAATATTACTCGATAGTGACACACAGTTAAATTTACAGTTTTCTTTCCTTTATTATAGCTCTGTCACCTTATTCATACTACTATTTCGTTTCCCAACAACCTTTTAAGTTAAGACACAAAAAGGAAGTAAATAACTTATTCAACCATCTTTAATACAATCCAAAGGTATCTTTTGATGCAATTACGGAAAATACAAAATAATTGTACTTTGTCAAACTCATCATTTGCAGTATTAATCTTACTCAAAATAATAAATAACTATATATATGTCAAACTGATACTACATAGTATCAATCTTAGTGAAAATATTAAACAAATCTATTTATCTGAAAATGCATTTTTGTTATTTGTGGACCACACAACCATCAAGAGAGGCGATTACGTCCTCCTCTTGCCCCCGAGCTCCAATCCTGGATGGTATGGGTTAACAGTGGATTTTCTTTTCTTTTTGCTGTGACCTCAGGATGCCTATACCAGTCAGTGCTAGAAATTATTTCAGGATTTGCTAAATGTTTTCCACTAGTTTCTACCAGCTCTGGAAAATCCACTCCCTTCCATTGAAAAATCATAATCATACAGAATCCCTACTCCTCACTGAGATGAGTCTCTTATCCCTAGAGGAGTTGGTAACTTTTTCCAACTGTCCCAACCACTTTCAAGTTCTTGGAGAAAAACTCTTTCCTTAACTTATTTATTAAACATAACTATTTCCAGACTTCTAACACTAATTGCAGTTTTCATAATAATAAAAAATTGTCTTTTAACTAGTTAACACTACTTATTTTTAACGAGGCTCTTACAAGAACAAAGAAAACTCCTACACAATTTATCTCCTAAAGATTTAAGCAATATGTATAATTGTGGAAACCTCCACTCTCAAATAATATAGGGGTGGTCAACATTCTCTCTTACCATTTATTAGTTTTCTAGTCATCAGTCTTATTCTATTGACTTTCTAGTGAACAATATATATAATTGTGGAAAGTCTTATTCTATTGACTTTCTCGTGAACAATATATATAATTGTGGAAATCTCCTCTGAGATAATAATATTGATAAAAACAATAATAATAAACTAGTTATATTTTAACATAGCATTATTTTTTCTTTATTTTGAGGGAGTTAAAATATTAAGAATGTTAATATTTTAAAAATATTATTGTTTTGGATTTTTGTAAATAATAAGTTTAGTTGTATAATATGTATTGCTCTCGATGCTTATGTGAAGATTAAATAAGTTTAAATTTAAAAATTAAAAATAGTGTTTAAATCATGAAAATTCACGGGCTAAAGTCACAATCTCCTGGTTATTATTTTATATATCTAGGTTAAATAAGTTCTGCATGTTTGAAAGTCAAGAGATTTTTTAATTAGATTTTTTAATTAAACATAGTCCTTCAAATTTATATATTTCCATTTTTCAATTGGAATTGTACATAATATCAAGACTAGCATTTCACTTCGGTTAACAAAAATCTCAGACCGGTGCACAAGTTAGAGCTTGTTTGGGGTTCCCTGATTCATGATCCGGATATGAATGTGCCCAGAACTCCCACGCTTATGAGGAAGAGTTTTCACCCTACTTTTTCCTTATTATATTCAGGATGGAAAACTAGTCACAAGGAGGTCTCTAATAAATAAAAAAATCTTTTAAGTGACAAATAATTGAGTTCAAACATCATATTTGTACTCGAGTCTGGCATAAGGTCCAGTGAAGTTGAACATGTATTATCCATTTGGTTGCATTTTCTGAATCATATAACTGCCAGTTGAGGATTTCAGGATGGAGTACTAGTATCCATTTGGTTGCAATTTCTGAATCATACAAGTGCTAGTTGACGACGTAGTGCTAGTATCCATTTGATTGCATTCTCTCAATCATATAACTGCCTTGAGTTTGTTGTTAAAAAGGTGAGAAATTTTCAAGATTGGCCAAAACCTGATAGGCAGATGTTTGTCGTTGAAATGCGTAGATTTTAATTCAAAGCGCTGACGTAAGGGATTTGATATTAATTCATACCTAATCAAATTAGTTCTCTCATTTCCTGGTTTGTGCATTTCATTCTCTTTTTCTTTAAGAGACACGTTCTTATATGTAGAAGCACGTATATTTTCAGCTACGAATTTGGGCAGGGTCAATATCAATACAATTATTTTGTTACTCATTACAACTACAACTATGCTGGCCTGTATACTCATCTGAAAATTATATTTTATAATTGCAATTTCTCCAGCTTTGGGAAATGATAAAGTTTAAACAATTATTTACAAATTTAGATTTACACTTTATCTCTCTTATTCTTGTTCATATATATATATATTTAAAATCTTAAAGTTTAGTATTTTGAAGAGGTTGTAAATAGTTAGTTTTTGTTATAATAAATGAAATTTAAGCGGACGGTGACACCAATTTTTACTCTTTCACTATATTTTTTTTACTTGTAACTTGTACTTACTCATCAAGTGTGTTTTTTATTTTAACTGATTTTTGAGTTGGATTGATTTTTATATTTTGTTTAATAATATAATTGTAAGATTTTATTGATTTTATTTTTTCTTTTGGAATTGTTTTTGTTTATTTATATTCTTCCAAAACTTATTAATTAGTAGTTCTTGATTTATACTATTTAAAACTCATTTTCTTAATACTCAAAATTTATAGTTATAGTTGAAGATTTATAATCTTCAAAATTCAAAACTTATGTTATGTAACTGATGATTTATACTTTTCAAAACTCATTTATGATAACTAGTGATTTATACTTTTCAAATTTTTACTGATTTATAATTTTCAAAACTCATTGATTATAGTTGATGATATACATGTCTCTAGCTCAATTAAATGACTAATTGTTTAGAATTATGAAAATCCATTCCCAACCAAATAAACATTGTATGGTCTCTATTACTTGTTACTTTCTTAGTACTACATGACTCTTATCTATTATTTCTTATCTTGGTATTCAAGGTTTAAGATTTCTCATAGAAAATTTCCATAAAATAAATGAATATGATCAAGTCAAATTTTCACTTCAATCACATTTAATTTATGTTTGATGTTTGAATTAGAGATTGGAGTTTCAAAGGTATTATAAAAATGTGTCATCCCACTAAGATTTCTTTGGGGGATCATAGATACAGTAAAAATAGATGAAGAATATAAAATAATTAATTTAAATTGTTTATTTTTTATTTATAACCTTTTTGAGATAGTACTCAAGCTTTTAGAGAAGGACTAATTTATGGGAATGAAATTCATACCTTCATTTTGGAGATGTAACTAATAATCTAAAACCAAAATAAAATATTTTTGCAACTAAGATAAAATAAGATATATGTATATTCCAAAACATTATATTACTCATTTAAAAAAAACTTTTGTAATATTAATAAAAAAAAAACCATATAAAATAATATAAAGATAGATAAAATTAAATTACAAATTTATATAGATAAAAACTTTAAACAAGATCCATGTTTTGTATTTTAAATATATGAAAAAATCAAATAAGATATCAATATACTCACACTCATATGAAATCACCACTTTTGGTTTTGTATTTATAACTAAGCAATAGTATGGGAGCATTGAGAGAGAACTAATTCACAGGAATAAACTCCATACTCTTACTATAGAGATATAACAAAGGATCTACTCAAACCCAAAATAAATAATCGAGAAAAGCTAAATATAGAGGCACCCACAAATCTTAAGTTAAGCTTTTTTGTTTGATTTAGGTAAACACCTATTGGTATTGTCTTAAGCCTTGTAGAGATTCATATATTTTTCTAATGAGTTACTAGTTTTTGAAGCCCCAACAAAGACTCTAAATCAATTTTCTTATAGTTTTTTATACAAAATTTCAACTCAATTTTGATTTCATTATTCATTAATTTAATTCTTTTGGATGGCATGTGATTGATTATTAATTAGTGGAATGTGCATAATCTTTTTTGGTTATGATTGATTAATTTACCTGTGATTTTGTTGAGTGTTCTTACAATTTAAATGGTCTTATTTTATATATTATATTTGTGTGCTTTTTATAGCTCTTAGTTTTATTTCTAAGCATAATAAAACTAACATAGTATCATCTAAGTTGTCAAATCATAGATTGGATCAAAAAAAAAAATCTAAAACATATTATTTAGTCTTCCAATGTCAACTGGAATTATTTTAACATAGTGAAATATCTGAGCTCCTAATGAGTAAACCCTAGCTTATGTAGACATGTTGAAATCTAGTATAATATGGACATGTATAGATTTATATAGAACTAAGCTTAGATAAGGAAATGGAAATCATGAATCCTAAAGGTTCATTAAAATGTGTTTTTTAAATAATTTTGGGTAGTAATTAAACTGAATTTTTCATCCCTACAATAATACTATTATAGGATTATAGGATTATGAATCCTATTCCAGTAAAAAAATATGAATCGATTTCATAAGTATAAAACGATCACTAAATATTTTCATAAACAAACTCCATGACAAAAAAAAAAAAAAAAATGAAATGACAAAAATCTAACATCATATGATAAAATTATAAACTATTTTATTATATTGTACTCCTTTTGAAAAAAAAGTAACTTTTCTTCTCTAAATGCATTAGACAACAAAATTTTTCATATCTATATATATATGTGTGTGTGTGTGTGATGTAAACAACTTTATGTGATTTTAAAAAAAATAACACAGTAAATAATAAAAATATGGATAAAATTAAACTATAAATTTATATACTGTAGTTAAACAATTCAAACAAAATTTAAACAAAAATTGTATATTAAATATATTCTATTTTAAAATAAAATGCACTTTACTTACATCCATATAAAATCACTACTTCTAAAACTCTTGTTGAAATTTCTGAACAATTCCAAACACATAGAGGAAAAATAAAATTCCTCTTCTACAACACAAAAATTTAATTAAATTCTGGACAGAGATGATTTAAAAAAAAACTATTTCATAAACATAAAAATATGTTACAAATGACAGTCTTCAGAATGAAGTTCTGGATTCACAAAAGAAATTATGTGGCTACTTCACACACACAGTGCTACAACAAAAAGAAAACTGGTCTATGCTCTCTGTCTTTTTTTTGTGCCTTCTGGCTAGAAATTACAATACACCATCTCGTGTGTGCGGGCAGTTGGAATTAATATTCCAACACTCCCCCCTAATTTCAATTGGGTTTTCTTGCATACCCAGGCATTTTTTTAAATAGTTAAAAATCTTCTGCGTTAATGGCTTTGTTAAAATATCAGCGAACTATTCCTTTGTCCTGTAGTGCTGCAGAACAATTTCACCATTATTAACCAGTTCACGTATAAAATGAAATTTTGCATCAATATTCTTTGTTCTCTTATGGAAAACAAAATTCTTTGATAAAGCTATCACTGAGCTCTTATCACTGTAAATTATTGTTCCTTTGTCCTGTTCATGACATAAATATGTAAGCATTCTTCTCATCCATACTGCTACTGTTGTTGCCACATATTCTGCTTCTACTGTTGATAAAGAAACTATTGGTTGGCTCTTGGAAGCCCATGAAATGACTCTCGATCCCAAATGAAACACATATCGAGATGTACTCATCCTGTCATCTACACTTCCAGGAAAATCACTGTCAGTGTAACCAATCAATTCAAAATTTTCAGATGAGGAGTATAAAATACCATACCCCTTCGTTCCATTCACATACCTTAGAATCCTCTTGGCTTCCTGCCAATGAGTCTCTTTCAGATTTTCCATAAATCTGGAAACTAAACTTATAGCGTGCATAATATTAGGCCTAGTTGCATTCAAATACATGAGGTTGCCAACTATGCTTTTGTACAAACTTGGATCAAAATCCTTGCTGCTATCTTCTTTGCTTAATTTTAACCCCATGGCATTTGGAGTTACAACTTCTTTGTTGTTCTGCATGTTGAATATTTTCAACACTTATTCAACAAATTTTGCTTGGGAAATAAAAATCCCATTTTCATTTTTCTCTACTTCTATTCCAAGAAACTATCTCCAAAAACTGAAATCAATCATTTCAAATTCATTCTTCATGACTGGTTTAAAATCAACAATGAGAGAAATTTCATTGCCAGTAAATATTAAATCATCTACATATAAAACAACAACGAGAATCTTACCATAATTTTATTTTATGTAGAGTGTGGGTTGTCCATCACATTTCTCAAATCCATTTTCAATGAGGTAAGCATCTATCCTACTGTACCATGCTCTCGGTGCTTGTTTCAGCCCATAAAGAGCTTTCTTCAATTTTCATAATTTGTGCTCTTGGCCTTCAATCTCATAGCGTGGAGGTTGTTCAACCTATACCTCTTCTTTCAACACTCCATTTAGGAATGCAGATTTCACATCGATTTGGTAAACCTTCCATTTGTGTTGCGCTTCTATGGATAGCATTGTTCTCACGGTTTCCATCCTTGCAACCGATGCAAATTTTTCTTCATAATCTCTTCCTTTTTGCTCCTTGTATCCTTTGATGACAATTCTGGCCTTGTGCCTTTCAATCTTGCCTTCAACATTGCTTTTGGTCTTATAGCCCATTTTACTCCAATGACTTCTTTACCTTTAGGGAGGTCGACTAACTCCCATCTATTACTCTTTTCTATTGCACCAATTTCTTCGTTCATTGCTTCAATCCATTTTTCCTCTTTTACAACATCTTCAAAATTAATTGGGTCATCAACATGAAAATACAAAGAAAATAAAGATTTCAGACTGAAATTATCATTTACCTCTCCTTGTTCATAAATCTCACTCAGATTTCTGAATCTTGGTCTTCTTGGTGTACTTGGAGTTCCACTTGAACTTGAGGGAGTTTCAGTTCCCTGTGGTGTGCTTGAAGAAGAACTTCCTTGATTTCTCAAGGCTAATCTATTTCCAGCTTGTGGTGTGGTTTTTTGTGCTTGCAGTGGTGGAGGAGGAGCCACCAAGGAGGGATTATTTTCTTTTTTCCTTTCCTCTTCTTCTTCGTGAGACACACATGTCTTCGCATTCATTGTTTTCTCTAAGCTTCCATCCCAAGCTTCTTCTTCAATAAACTGCACATATTTTCTTATTATTACTTTCTTGGTGGATGGATTATAGATTTTGTATGCCTTGGACTCATCACTGTATCCAACAAAGATAGATTTCTCCCCCCTATTGTCAAGCTTCTTTCTCAATTGATTTGGGACATGTGTATATGCCACACATCCGAATACTCTCGTGTGGGTGACAAGCTGCTTTATGCCGCTCCATGCTTCTTCCAGAACTCTTCTCATGACAACATTGGTTGGGCATCTATTCAAGATATATGTTGCACAATTGATAGCTTCAGCCCAATACTCATTTGGAAAATGTTTTTCCTTCAACATACTTCTGACCATGTCCATGATGGTACTATTTTTCCTTTCCGCAACACCATTTTGCTGAGGTGTGTACCTTTTGGTAAACTTCTTGTGTATGCCATTCTCCCTACAGAAACGTAGGAACTCTTTGGAGATGTATTCTCCACCTTTGTTACTTCTCAGCACTTTGATGTAGTGCCCAATCTGCTTCTCAACATGAGCTTTGAATTGGAAGAACTGTTCAAACACTTCACTCTTCTATTTCAAGAAATACACCCATGTCTTTCTGGTGTAATCATCTATGAATGTCAAAACATATTTTCTTCCAGCTAAAAATGGTGTTTGCATTGGTCCACACAAATCTGAGTGGACTATTTCTAAGGGTTTCTTTGCCATATACTCTTCCCTGCTGGAAATATTTCTCTGTGATGTTTGCCCAAGATGCAGCTTTCACAAAGGTTGTTTGGTTTTTCAATCAATGGTAATCCCTTTACCATTCCATTTCTGTGCAATAAGTTCAGGCCTCCGAAATTGAGATGTCCAAAACTCAAGTGCCATAACTAGTTTTCATCTTTCACTTCCTTTTGAAATACCTCTTGTGTTACAGCTGCTACATTTATTCTTTCCTTCAAGTCTGCTCCGAGCTTGAGAGGAAACATCCTATTGCTTGTCATCCTCACCTCTGCAATGACTTTCTTGCTTGGAGGTATGTCCATGATTGTGCATAAATCATCTTTAAAGAAAACATTGTAGCCCTTGTCTATGAGCTGTCCAATGCTCAAAAGATTACATTTCAGGCTAGGTACATAATATAAATTTTGCACAAACTTATGTTCTCCATTTCTTGCTAGGATACTTACTCTACCTTTTCCCTTGACAAAGATATTACTATCAGTTCCTGTTGTTACTTTAGATCTAACATTTTCATCAAGATTGTAAAACATTGCTATATTTCCAGTCATATGGTTACTACAACCTAAGTCTAAGAACCATACATCATCTTGTCTATCTTGTGATACATTACATGTTAACAACACATTCTTCTGGTTCTTTTCTTATTTTGTAAAATTACCATTCTACCTATTATTCATGTCATTTTTCTTTTTCCTAAATTCATTGGCATAGTGCCCATATTTCTTGCAATAATGAAATTGGACTTGGGATTTATCATACCTTTGTCCATGAGCTTGATGTTGGCTTGAGCCTTCATTCTGGTTCTGGTTATTGCCCCTTCCACTCAAAATTGCAGTGTTGTTTCTTCCTCTATTTTGCCTTTTGTCTCTTCCTCAGCTGTTTGCTCTGCCTTGAACTCTGCATCGGCCAAAAGGAATTTGAGTCTTGAAAGCTTGTTCCAATGAGGAATTTGTTCCTTTGTTCAGTATGTGTTCATGAGACATTAGGGATGCACTCAGCTCATCCACTATAAATAGTGAGAGATCCTTTGTCT
Organism: Pinus albicaulis; assembly: GCA_034641835.2. Taxonomy (NCBI): domain Eukaryota; kingdom Viridiplantae; phylum Streptophyta; class Pinopsida; order Pinales; family Pinaceae; genus Pinus; species Pinus albicaulis. The sequence goes on from CM076572.1 coordinate 2,620,088, forward strand.
CTTCTATTGCCATTACTATGGCATCAAATCTTGAGGGTAAACTTCTCAAGATTTTCTCCAGTATTATTCTTTCTTCAAGCATCTCTCCATGAGACCTTATCTGGGTAACCAACCCAAGAACATTAATGAATAATGATTCTATAGTTTCAAACTCTTTCATACAGAGAGTTTCAAAATCTCTCCTCAGCATTTGCAACTTTGTTGTCTTCACCTTCTCCATGCCTTGATAGGCTGTTTTGAGAATATCCCACACCTCCTTAGACTTTTTTTCTACTGCAATCCTTGGGAAAATACTCTCTTGCACTGATTGAAAGAGATAGAAGAGGGCTTTGGAGTCCTTCTTTCTATTATCTTTTAACAAGTCTCTTTTTGTTGCTGTAAAAGTAGAAAATGTGGTTGCGTCTACTGGTTCTGGGTAACCATTCTCAACTAGCTCCTATATGTCCTATGAAGAAAATAGGGCTCTCAACGTGATTTCCAAATAATCATGGTTCTTCCTATTAAACTGTGGAATTTGGGGATTCGTCAATCTAGTGGCTGCTGCTACCCTTGTAACTATGCAAACAAGACGATTTTCTTGACTGTGTAAAAAAAACAAACAGAAGATTTCTCTACTAGAGAAATCTTCTTCAACAAAGTTCTTACAACTTCTCCAGTGAAGAGCGATGGTAAGTTCACTGATTTCTTAGACTAGCTCTAATACCATGTTGAAATTTATGAACAATTCCAAACACACAGAGGAAAAATAAAATTCCTCTTCTACAACACATAGATTTAATTAAAATCTGGACAGAGATGCTTTAAAAAATTTCTATTTCATAAACATAAAAATTTGTTACAAAATGACAGTCTTCAGAACAAAGTTTTGGATTCACAAAAGAAATTATCTAGCTGCTTCACACACACAACGCTACAACAATAAGAAAACTGCTCTCTGCTCTCAGTCTTTGTTTTCTGCCTTCTCGCTAGAAATTGTAATACACCATCTACTATGTGCAGGCAGTTGGAATTAATATTCCAACAACTCTGATATTTAAATCCCTTTAAAAACTATGTTTTCAACTTGTTTGAACTAATTTGAAAACATGTTATGACATAAATATAACTTTCACACAAATATTATGTAAACATTTCCTCGTGTCAATTTAGAACTTATTTAACCCAATTTAAAATATTTTCACTTAAGGATTTTGGTTTAATTTCAAACTTTTTCTTAGAAAATGTGGGCTCACACTAGATCATTTTAGGATTTTAAAATTTTTTTTAATTGGTTATAAAGCATTTTACATTTGTATTCTGATTTTTGTTGTTCATATTTAAATTTTAACCTATTAAATTATATTTAATGGAAAATGATTTTTTTTTTTCTTGTATTCAATGATTTCCACTTAAACATATTTTTTTTTTAGTTTAGTACCCAAAGAATACTTATTTTTTGTATTCTTCTTATTATTTAATCTAATGAATGAAAAATTATTTATCATTTCTTTCAAGTTTGAAAGTTACTATCAAATTCCGAAGAGAAACCCAAGGAACTTGATCATATAGTGTTTCAATGAAAAGTTTCATGGCATGAACTAGAAATTATATTTAGCTAAATACATCAAAATTATATATTGAAGTTTGAATTGAATTCTTTGAAATGAATATAATTTTCTAAGTAACATATGCATGTTGTGGTGAATGACATCAAAATAGTGTAGTAAAAGTGTTCTATTTAAACATAATATACAAAAGAATAGATAAAAGAGACATGAATATTGTTTGCATAGTAATACTCATTAGGGAATGGCCAGATAAGAGTATCTATGTTTATTGAGTATAATTAGGAATTGAAGCAAATGCTTCATAAAATTTATTCTCTTTATTTTAACTATGACCAAACCCAATAAATTTTGAAGTAATATGAGGAGCTATGGCTGAAAATATTTCATATTTAGAGTGAGAATAATGTAAATAAAAAGGATTGTCCAATAATAACTATAGTCACACTTTATGGGAAGAACTAATAAATTAAAAAAATAAATATTTTTTATAGGTACACCAAAAAAATAGTATTTATATAGAAAACCACTATAAATGTTAAAAACTAAAAAACTATAAGGGTAAAGGGTATGCAACTAGAATCATTTGGTTTTTTATTCTTCTCGAAGCTATGAGATACCAATGTAGAAAAATATTCTTTTATGCAATGAAAGACACCAAATTTGTTCATTAAGGGTCTATTACACTGAAACCATGCTTCTCGTAAAGCCGCCGACTCCTACAGTATATTAGATGACTTGGTGCAATCCCCCGCTGCCATGTCAATGCTAGAAGTCCACCAGTCGTGCCCTTCACAACGAAAATATCTACTAATTGCTAAGGGCATTATGGATCCTTCATATGATCGTTTGATTGTCTTAGATGTTGACAAGTCAGAGCATCCCCCCTTCCTGCATCTGTCGCCTTCCAAATACCCGTCAAGATCTAGAATGCCAACATCTCTCGTTGTATCATTGATGAGGGGTAATCCACATACGTGATGTCTTCTTCTGCTTGGAAGCAACTCAGATCTTCTGAGTTAGTCCCTTCCATTATCACCCTCCATGCGTGGGATGGAGACACTTCCCAACCCCTTCGCATGTTCCAAAAATGTCCTTTTACTCTTGTGGGCAAGATTTTTTATGTTGACATTGAATCTTTGATGCCCCCTTAGACTACAACATTCTATTGGGTCGTAGCTACACTTATGCAATGTCTGTTGTCCCATCTATGGTTCACCGTAAGATGTTCTTTACTCACAACAAAAATATCATCACCATTGATCAGTTGAAATATTACGAACCAAAGTCTCAAACCTCTCTAGAGTCAATTATTTCCTCGGTGGCCAATAAACAAATAGTCGAACCTCTGACTAGTGTCTAACCAAGAGTATTTAAAGATTCATTTTTTCTTGGTTCATTCCCTGGTCGCCCCCCTCCTATTTCTGACCCTAGCTCATCGAATGTTTGCATGATGCAATCGTCTCGGTCTGACCTCAAAAGCTCTAGTTTGACTAGCTAGTAGCCCTGCCCTCCACAACCTGCTCCTAGCACCTCAACTCAACCTTCAAAACCTCCTCCTTAAGGCCCCTCATCTTTATCTGGTGTCCATGATCCCATATATCCCCCTGGTATGGTTCCCCCTAGCCTTAACCATCCTGGATCTATCTCACTTGACCATTACCCTTCGATTAGATACATTTCTTGCTCCCCCTATTGGAGTATTTTCAATACATGTTATGGCTACCTTATCTCTTCCCAACATGACCGTGGGGATCCCATTCTTGTACATTAATCCCCCAGCCAATATCTCGCCTGATCAGCCCAAACCTTACACTACTTTGACCCCGGTCCAACCTACTCCTGTTGCGAAAGCCTCGAGTGAGGGGGTAAAGCCAAGAAAAAGGCACCTATGGAAAAGGCTTCCCAAAAAACCCCTCCTCCTCCTCAGCCACCAAAGTGTACACCTTCATGTGCTTTTTGTGATGTTGTCGGTCATGCCAACAATAATTGTCATGAATTTCCTCGTCTCAAGCCCATGGTTAATGAAGCATTTCCTAAGTTTGATATTCCAGAGGTCCATGTTACTTTACCTGATTCAGCCTCAAAAGTTAATACTTTGTGCACAAATCATCCTTGTGCTTTGTGTGATTTCCATGACCACTATACTCGCATCTATACCCACCTTGAATACTATCGCTCCTCTTTGGAAGAAGTTTTCCAATTCGAGGCCAAGCACAACGAGTCCACCTCTCCCTTATTTATGAGTTTTGTTTCAACAAAAATAGAGGACACATCCACTCCCATTGACATTCCCCCTCCTGATGTTGAGATGACGAAGTCTTCGACCACTATCCTCTACCTGCAATCATCTATGAGATGCACAATGGAAGACCCCTCTAGGACTTTCCCTTTTGTTTCGCCTAACCTTCCTTCAACGATCACCTTCGGCTCAACATTGGTGGATCCTTCATCTACCTATTCTTCAATCACCCTTCATGATGATGTGCATGTGAACCTCATTTCTCACGATGATGATTCAGGTATATTTTCCACGTTAGGTGGTATTTATTCCACCAGTCACCCCATCTTTTATTACAATGATGACGTTATGGAATCATTTACCACCCCTAAATTTATCTATCCCCCCTACATCGAACCCATGCATTCAATCCACATACACCTTGTGGCCATTACATTGACACCCAATGTTTAGGTAAGGGGGCACCCATATTCGAGAGTCCAGGAGAAGAAATTATCCACAACCGTGCTAGTGCATCTAGACGTGTCGACACTAGTACCATTATTCTTCCTCATTTAGAAGAACCTGTAGAGTCCCATATCACTTCCGATCACTCTAGGGATGATCCCCTTCTTCATTCCTTCCTCTTATATCAACAACCCAGTCCCTTAGACATTGTTGTTGACCAACCTGTGTGTTTTCTAGGTAAGCACCAGTTCATTATATCCAAATCCACTCTTTGGGATAGTGACACCATGTATGTGAACCCAAAAATTTAGTCCATTTGTTTCATATATGTAGTACCAAAAGAGATTGGTAATCCTCCATTCCCTTTCTTGAACTGCATCTATCTGTCCTTCCCACAAAAGATAACCATAACATAAAAAAATGGTGAACCATATCATAAAATTATGTTTAGATTCCACTTTTCTAAATACATTTGGCATGACCATAACATGCTTGGGGGCAGCTATGCCCCTCAATCATAAAAATCCCAGCTCTTAGGTAAAAAAACATTGAAACTCCTTTCTCTGGAAGATCACACTTTTTAGATCATTTCCTGGGACAGGTCATAGTTGTCTTCCTAGTAAATTCTACCCAGGTCATAGAACAGACGCCAAAAAGTGTGACCTGGCCTGTTCCTGAGCTCCTGGTGCCTAAACTAAAATTTTAAACCACTGAATTGAAAGAGCATGGTTAGACCTATTACCTACAACTGAAGGATCTCGATTCCAATGGTCGTTTTTTTTGCTACGATCACCGTAGTATTTATGGCCTTTTATCCTATCTACATTCACCACACCTACACTCACAGATGAATCAAATTGGAGGGAAAATTCCTTATTAAAAGAGAAACCCAAGATTTTTCTTTCGCTAGTTGTGACCAAACCATAGCTCGGTTTTACAAATCTTCGGAACCATTGGAAATCTCTCCACAATCTCTCAAATGGGTATCCTTTTGCTTTTGGTGATTTTATACTTCACCCGAACACATTTTTTCCAAGAAGGGTCACTTCACTGCTTCTAAAAATAAGATTTATTCACTTACAACACTTGTACTTGGGGCACCACCTTGCCTTCTTACTTGTCCATGCTCGTGTCCATTTTGGTCATGATTATCCATCTTATACTCATGTTTTTATGATCCCCACTAGGCCTGTTCTCTGTGGCAGCATCATCGAATATCCCTTGTTTAGAGAATCCGATTTGAGTCATCATCGCATCCATGGAATCTATCCCAAGTCCCTTTTGTCTCTAGCCATAGTCTTCCATCCTTCATTGCTTTATACCTCCCTTGTGTCGTACATTTTGGTCTCCAGTCATATTGTCCCCTATCGCCCCAGAGTCGAGTCAGTAGCTACCAGGTAATCCATGCCCTTTATGCTCTAACAAGGGAAGTCGTCAGCCAGCTACTCGGTACCCCCCATTCCACCATCATCTCTAGTATCAATCTATCAGTTTATCTACTATTATCTCTCATACCTTAGTTGAGTATTCCTCATTACCTCATATATGGTGGACCTCCTTTTGTCAAAATTAGCTTATTCATTCCAGATGACAGGTCTAGAGGGTGGTGTACCTTGGTTCCAACTCCCACTCTTGTTCGGTGCCTCGGATCAGGAAAAGGGACCCTTTATTTCCATTTGACTTGATTGTTTTTCGTTTCCATCTCCTCATGGCATAATCGAGATCCATATACTTGATGGTTCAATGATGCAGTAGATTATATCAGTGATTCCAGGGTGTTTTTGAGATATTTCAGACCTCATGAGGGGGTGGCCCTTCAGGTAGCCCCCCACATGCCCAGATGACCTCTCTACCATAGCCTTGGATGCAGCTCCATAGATTTGATGGTTCCGACCTGAGCCGCTTGCAACACCTTTTTAGTTTGCATGTATCATTCATATTTTCAGAGCTCTTTCCTATTTTACAAGGCCTCTTTGGGTGTACTTATATCTCATTTACTCAAATATTATTGTATAAGTCCTAGCTATTGTCCCAGGAATAGTATGTATGTGGGATCCATTATCATGTTTCTCTTTGGCCCATGTTCACACCAACATGTACTATATAGTTCAGTCCCATGCTTGTTGGATGCACCATTATTTGTTGTACTTTGTTATCTTGGTGAGCATATGTATGCCTCCCCCGCCTCATGTAGAGCAGGTACTCACTCATACAAGATACTTTTCACACCTGTAAGTCTCGCCTCCTTAGGGTCTTGTCCTCTCTTGCTTCATTCTGCCTTACATTTCTCTTCCTATGACTCCCTTTCGGTGTCTATTGATAGTGGTCTTACAACATACTTCAGTCATATAATTAGCTCCTAATGCTCGCACGCTAGGGGGCAATCTGTTACACCAATTTTTGGTCATCTAACCTCTCACTATTAGATGGACTAAAGTACACCATGTAAGACCATTTTTACCATAGTAAAATTTCTGTCACTATGAAAAATAATTTAATAACCCATAGTTTATTAAGTTATTTCTGGTCCAAACATGAAACCCCATGAGGAATAATTGAATAAGTCATTATTTTTTTTTATTTTCATCAAGGGATAATTAATTAAATCGCTATTTAATTAATATTACTCGTCATATTTAACCCAAAATAGGAAAATTTATTAGATAAATCATTATTTATCTTATTATTTTCTGGGAATAAATATTTAAAACATTATTTAATAATATTCCCTGTTAAATTTGACTAAATCATTTACAGATAATTTAATAAATCATTATTTATTTAATTATTCTTTAACCATATTCTTAAAATAATAAATAAATCATTTATTTAGTTATTATTTCCAAATAAAGGGATTTGACCAAATTCAAATTCCTTTTCCCTCCAACAAAAATAATAAAATATTCCATAAAATTTGGATCTAGATTTGATTAATAATATTTTAATTATGCACCAATATCTAGTATAACTCAATATTTTTTATAAATAGAATGGTTTTTCCATTCATTCACTGCATTTTTTTTCCTAGAGATCACTCTTGATCTATACTTTTGGTCTGACTTTGATCCTCCCATCATCGTCATATTTTTCCACTTTTTTCTTGTGAGCTCCCTTTGAGTACCATTTTTTCTGGGTTTTTTGCACAATCAAGAGAGAGAGATCTTAGATCTAAACAGGACATACAAGAACCCATCCCATTGAGGAGTACTAATAACATATTTCTATGTTCCCTTCCAAAGTGTCATAATACAAAAAATTCTTTAAAAAGTATTGCCTTGTTCATTGGATGCATGGATCAACTCTTGCTTATTATTTGTTGTTTAATGCCTTTAAATCCATAGATATAGATTTTTGTAGCATTTATTATGATCACTAACTATAGATCTAAGGAATTTGACAGCCATATTTAATGTTAGGGTTTATTTTTATGGAAATCTAAAGTGATATTTTTTCATACGCTTCTGACTAGAATTCAGACAAACAATATCGACCCTATGGAGTTAATAGATTGGCTTAGAGCCCCAGGAGAAAAACCTACAAAAGCTTTAGTGGTCTGGAAAGTGATTTTAGGATCGTTGAAAATGATTGATGAAGCCCTGGATTGGTAGATACATAATGGGGAGCAAGTGAGGATTGGCATGAACCCATGGGTAGGGTGCAATGAGGATTTTTGTCTTCCGGTGGAGTTGAGAGCCATCCTGAAGCATAAAGGTATCTATTTTCTGAATCAAATTGCAAAAGAAGCTTCTTCCTTGGACTGGGTTTAGGGCTGGATAACTGGGGAGGTTTAGGAATTGAGCCCGAATGGCATGAAGCATGGCTTAACTATACATGTTAGTTGGAATGAACACGTGTGAATCAAGGATAGACAGGATGATTTAAGGTGGGCTCATAGCCCCAATGGCAATTATACTCCTAAGTTTTGATATGCATTCCTTACGGCTAAAAAGGGTTGGGAGGGTCCATCTTGGTGGGAAAATAACTTTGGAAATTGAAATGTCCAACCAAAAGTTAGATTTTCTTCTGTTGCATATTAAACAATAAATTCCCAACCTGTGATAATATGTTGAAAAGGAAGAAGGAAGCTCTAGGGTGGTGCCAACTTTGTAAAGTATCTGCAGAAATAGTTCAAAACTTATTCATTGGTTGTCCTTTTAGCAGATTAGTCTGGTCTGATTCTATGGCTTCTGTGGGGAAGTTTCAAATATGGGAAGGGGAATCAGTCGCGGAAGCTTGGATGGATTGGTGGTAGGAGATTCAAGAGATAAATTGGAGGGCCCTTCCCCTAACAATCTCATGGAACATCTGGATTTCTAGGAATAGGGCCATTTTTAAGGAGAAAGAGACCCTGCCTTAGATTATTGCTAAGGAAAGTGTGGCCATTTATTCTCAAATGCCAAAGCCAAAATCTAAATCAACTCCTAGGGTGGTCTTTTAGGAAGTTATGAGAGGGGATATTCCATGGGCATATTTTGAAGGAGTGTCTAGCAATGAAAATAGGTGCGGGGCTAGAATTTTGATTCACTTCAGCTCAGAGAATTGCAAGGAAGATTTGGTGGGTCTCGGGAATGGGTCAAAAAAATTTGCCGAGCTTAAAGCTATGCATTTTCTTTTTTGTTGGCTGATCAAATTGGGAATTCATTCAGTATATATTTTTTTGGAATCCTTTAACATTGTCAAGTGGTTCAATAAAGAATTCATGTGCCAAATCTATCCCTTAAATCCGATCCTTGAAGAAATTTGGTCCATAATTTGTTTTTACTTATATATCTGTCTGTCACATTTACAGGGAGTAGAACGAGCCAGTAGACATCCTTTCTAAGGAGGGACTACAACAGGTTTTGGGCAGTTGGAAAATAAATTAAACAGGCCTGTAGGGCTTGGTCAAGTCAGACCGTGCCCCATATCTCTGATTATATTGTTCCGAGGCTCTCTAGATATAGTGTAGTATTTTTGTTTATCGTTGTATATATATCATCTCCATATTTTATTGTGCCTCATTTGTGAGGCTGATATTTGTGTTGGATACATACCCCTCTCTTTTATACATTATATGACATATAAATTCCCTATTTGATTGTTTTGGCTAGCCTCGGATCCTGTTTGAGCTGTTTCCCTCATAAGAGGGAGCTCGTAACTCAAAGGAAGGTGTTTTGGCTAGTCTATTTTTCATGGTTTTTTCCCCATCTGGGGAGCCTTTGAATTTTTGGATTGGCATGGATAAGGAAGATCGATTGCTCAGTAGAGAAATGCTTAAGGAGAGGTCCTTAAATTCTTCATTCTTTTTTTGGTTTTTCGCTATATGAAAAAATGCTGGATGGATCTGGGTTTTGTGTTCTGCATGACACACTATCACATAGAATGCTTATACCATGTACTCAGTATGTTTTATTCATTAATAGAAAATTTCAGTTTTTTCCTCGAAAAAAAAAGGCAAAGAGAATAATCCAATTATATATATTACTTTCAATATTATTAAATTTTTTGGAAGAAGCTAAATATAGAGTATTATGCAATAATTTAGGGTCTTTGTATCATTCTAAGTCCCTGGTAAATAAAATTTTCCTTTGATAGAAGTTGTACCTGATAAGAACGAATGCAAGAAATGTTAGAAATGTGATAAAGGTAGTCATAAATGAAGGATTGTAGATCTAAATTTTCTTCTTAAGAATAGGGATTTGATGATGTTTCTTTTGTAGAAGGAAAAATCTCCTCTAATGAAGGAAGATATTTTTAATTGGATTCTTCAAGCACATATTTAGATAATTATGTATGGCTAATTGACTCAAGTGCTTCTCTTCATATGACTCCTCACACGGAGTATTTTTGTGAATATTAAAAGTTTAATGGAGGTGATTTTTTCCTAGAAGATTATTTGATATCCAAAATCATAAGATGAGAAAGATTGAGGTTACTATCAAGGATGTAAGGATTAGAACACTCCTTGGTGTTTCACACGTTCTAAAGCTAGCTATAAACTTGATATATGTAAGAAAGATGAGTTATTTAGGTGTACATAATATGTTTGAAAGGGAAACCTACAAAATGGTTTAATGAAAAAATGTTCTTATTGAGCAGATTTTAAATTGGGACTTTGCAAAAGATGTTTGGAACCACTATCACTAATGGGTGTTACAATTTTTTTTTCTTGAGGGTGGAAATGAAGTATATAAAACCCCTAATATATTTGGAAAAAGAAAATTTTATGGCATCAAATACTAGGACATATTATATAAAAATACCTTTGACCATTACATGGTAAATTTATGGATGAAGGAATTTCTAATTGTACAATATATTTTTACTTCTAAAAAAATTTCACATATGGTAAAAAAAATCAGTTAAGTTTCTTGTCCAATGTTACAAGTGTAATGGTAAACTAAGAGCTAGTTCACAATGATGTGTTTCTACCTATTCATGTTCCATCATTAGGTAAACTTTTGTATTATGTTTCATTCACAAATTATTTCTAAAGGAAATCATGGATTTGTCTCCTCAAAAATAAATATTGTTGAACAATGTATTGTCATTTATGTTAATGTTATGGGAATACCCTTTTATGTATGTTATCCTTTTTATACATCAATGTTACTTTTCATATTTTCAAGTGTATTAGAGTGATTTGGGTGTTTATTTTTTATAAATAACATGATTTGAGAGAAAATTAGTGTAATGGCATGGAGAAGAATATATGTGATATGATGGTGAGGAACAAAGTAGCATGGAGAAGTGAAACTTGAGGAGCAAAGGTGCATAATTAGAAGTGCGATGAAGATCTAATGCAAGTAGTAGGTCTATGATATGAAATGTGATATGAGGAAAAAATACTAAAAGTTTGAAATACTTCAAAATTTCATACAATGCATAATCCTTTGCGAATTAAATAATTTTTGAGTCACTCCATGAATTAATGATATGGGAAAATCATCATTATTTGACGATCTCTCTACTAGACCTTCGACATATAAAAAAATGTATACAAGGTTGGTTTTGAAAAATCTCCAATATATCTATATTTTATAGCCCTAGATCATAAACATAGTTAAAAAGGTTCTGAGGTGTAACACCTAAGGGCTATGTGCCCTCGACATATCACCATATTATTGTTGTATCAAAATAATGTAGGTTTGATTTTCTTGTATTCCAATTCCAAGAAACTCCCGATCGTTGATATCTTGGTAAAAAATCATCAAAGTTGTAGAAACTAAGGGCTAAGAGACCTTCACATATCATCATATATTCATTTTGACAGAGGACCAGAATTTGTCGATATTCGGTGAAGTGCCTCGTCTTGGCACTTAGTTGCAAAGACACTAGGTTTTAGCTCATGGGGACTCATAGTCCTTAGCATATCAAATTTTGAGAGACTACAAATATAGTGGAACCTATGATATCTTGATATCATAATGTCTTGTTCATGTTATCTGACATGAAACTTTTCAACAAGAGACCGAAACATTTTTCATCACTTGAAATGACTTTTATTGTTCATTTTTTTGAGAATTTTACTGATATTCCAAGAACTTCAAAAATTATTCAGATGAAGAAGAATATTATTTTATGAGAATTTGAAGGAAATATATAATAATAATAATCTCTATTCAATTTTAACCCTAAAACCCTCTATTAAGCCCTAAATATTGAGTTATTACATTTTTATTATTATATATTATGTAGGTTGAAACCTCTCATGGTCTCATTTTATTATATATGTACCATTTATTAGACATAGTATAATCAAATACTGTCTTTTACATTGTATGCATTGTAAAAATAGGTACCTTACTCATAGAATAAGACTTTAATTGTTGGTTCCTTATCCTTTTTAAGGTGCAGGGTTCAAAACAATTGGTATTAAATATCATGATCCCAGGTTTATGCTACTTCCAATTGGTCATCTTAGAATTTTCACCATAATTTTTTTATGGTAGATTCTAGATGATTACAATTGAATAATATTGGGAAGAAATATTATGGAACATCTTTTTAAAATTAAAGATCTTCTTTCACTATATTTTTGGAGATACGCTATAAGGAATTTTGGTTCCTGAATTCTCTTGAAATTAATTTCAAATAGGTTACTTTGAAATTTTCACTATAAATTTTTTATGGGTGGTTTCAAATAATGAAACTTTGACCATATTGTGAAGAAATATTGGAGAACATATGGTTCAAATTTTAGATATTTTTTTTCTCTATACATGCTCCAAGGAAGTTAAGGTTATTGAATTCCTTAGGATTAGTTTCAAACATGTCAATTTGGAAATATTTTTATAAATTTCTTTACAGGAGGTTTCCAAAGCTGAAAATTAGGCCATATTAAGGATGAATCTCTCAAAATATCTTATTCAAATTTAATAGTTTGTTTCACTCTAATTTTAGGGATATACTCTATGGAATTTATAGTTTATGAAGGATCCAAAAATTAGTTTCAAACAAGTCATCTTGGTATTTTTTTTATAAATTATTTTGTGTGACATTTCACGTTGAGAAATATTCAAAGATATCAGGAGACATAAATAACGACCTAGTATAAAAATTTCAAAATTATATTTGAATAATTTGAAATGTGGCATGCTATACAATTTTACATGTGAAAAGAGGTAAAAAACCATCAAGCTTTTGGAAACTTATCATAACTTTCACTTGGCCCATCAGGCTCTAGTTAAATATGTGGAATTGTAGAGAAGACACATCGAAATATTATAAACCAAGGTTTCAAATTCAAAAGGACTCAAATATCAAAGATATGTCAGGAACAAGGTCAAATATTAATATATTCTCCAAATTAAGTTTTTAAAGGTACATAACTTACAAGTGGCATAAAAGTTTATTAGAATATCCATTTTTTTCAGTGACTAAAAGTTGTGATAAAGAGGAGTAATATTATTATTTTCCAACATTCCTCAAAAGAAATCTAATGCACCAATTAAAAATATTGAGGGATCATTCATTACACTAGAATAAACATAAGACTTTCAATATTGTGTATCCACATGGGAAACTGTTTAAGAAAATAAGTGATACTACCAGTGTTGGTTTTTCACTGGTAAAATAATCATTCAGAAATATGGACCAAAAAATGATGGATGAAATGGAAAATAAAATGAATGGAATAAATAAGAAATAAAAAAATTTATGAATGAAAATATGAAAGAAATAAAAAAGATTTTATCACTAAATCTCAGAGGAAATCATGAAAATAAAAATAGGAATGGTGTTGCTACTTCATCTCAAATGACAATTATTTTATCACGATTAGAGAGCACAAATATTGAATCACATAATCATAATAATAAATTTTCAATCCAAGATCCACATCATAATAGATTCAAATAAACACTAAGTAACTAGTACATTACAAAGATATATCTGAGGTATTTTGATGGTAATGATCCTATAACATGATTATGTCAGATGTAGAAATACTTTGACCTACACGAAGTGGAATTCTTACAAAAGGTAAATAGTACATCCATGTTTTTAGAACAATACCAACATGTATGGTTTCAATGTATTTGTGAAAAAAAAAAAGACTATTATAACTTGGTTCATTTGTATAGACGAATTTATGGCACATTATCAGGATGTTAAGATAAATGCATTCTTTAGTCAATTAGTAAACCTTTGGAAAGGGTCGAATCTCAAGGTAAAGAATATTTCACAGGAAATTTTATTAGACCTATTTATGGTAAATTTAAAGAAATTCATTGAACATGACATCCGTCTCTTTGAACCTAAATCTCCACAGCATGATTTTAGTCCAACAAGGAAAGTGTAAAGTAAAAATATGGCCATTAGAGAATTTATCACTAATAAATAAAGATAAAATCATGCTACCTCTCCTAAAATAACGAATTATAATACTCAACAAATTGATGAAATAAGAGAAAAGGGAATATTTTTCAACTGTGATATTAAGTACAGTAAGCGGCATAAATTTAGTGAGAAGAAAGTATTCTCTAAAGTGTAAAAATGAAGAAGACTGGGAAGTGAAACCATCAAAATATCGAGAGCTAGAAGATAATACAACAACAATATCTTGTCATGCGTTAACTAGCATTGGTACTCCATAATCCCTCAAGATAGAAGGGTATATATAAAAAAAAAGGTAACAAAACTGTTTTATTTATGTAGTACCCAAAACTTCATCAATTACAAATTCAAAAAACTTCTTAACTTATTTTTTTTTCTAGCCCCAAAATTTAAAGTAATGATTGCAAATGAAGGTACCATAAATTTTTCAAGGAAATTCCATAGTATTAATATCAATATGGGTGATTATTTTTTGGACATTCACATGATTGCAATCCAAATGGGTGGTGTTAATGTTGTATTAGGGTTCCAATGATTACAATAATTCTGAATGGAAGCCCTTAATTTTCAAGATATTTTCATAAGACTTTCCTTATAAGGAAATTAAATCGATCTTATCAGTATCCAATGGAAACCCAATAAAGTGATAAGCTATAATAGCATGGAAAAATTACTAAAAAAGGGACACCAAGTTGTAAATGCACAATTATGTTCATTATATGTTGAAACAACTATATCTTCTACTCGAATGGATCTCCAAAATGTTATCAACAATCATTCTAAGATATTTGGAGATTTTCCTAAGGGTCTTATACCTACTCGATATTGTGAACATGTAACAGCTAATATGAGGCCTTACAAATATCCAAATTCATTAAAGAGTGAGATTAAGATTATGGTTCAAGAAATATTAGTGGTTGGAAAAATTAAACCTACCCAAAGTGTTTTCTTCTCACCAGTGATGATGGTTATAAAAAATTATGGTTCATGGTATATTAATCCATATTAAAAACAAGTCACCAGAATGAAAATTAAAGATAAGTTTCATATTCCTATCATTGATGAATTCTTAGACAAATTGTATGGATAAAATCTCTTTACTACGTTGGATATATGTTTTAGATATAATCAAATAAGAATGAGGCAAGAATACATTCCCAAAACAACCTTTAGAACACATGAAGGTAATTATGAGTTTTTGGTCATTTCATTTGGACTTATAATTGTACCTTAAACATTTCAAAATTTGATGAATTATATTTTCAAACCCTTATAAAACTTTTTCTAGTAATTTTTTATGACATATTAATCTACAACAAATATTGGGAAGGGTGTGTACAACATTTTTACAAGGTATTAACACTATTGGAAGAGAAATAACTATACAAAAAGTCTTTCAATTGTTCCTTTTGGGTTTAAGAAGTGGAATATTTGGGTCATATTGTATCACATGAACGTGTCAACGTGGATCCTAACAAAATCAAAGCTATGAAGGAATTTCCAATCCCTAGTACCTTGAATACTCTTAAAGGATTCTTAGGATTCACAGGATATTATCCCAAGTTTTTCAATATTTTTTGTCAAATAAAAACTCCTCTAACAAAATTATTTAAGAATGAATACTTTTCTTGGACTAAACAAATAACAAAATATTTTAAAGAACTTAAGAGTCTATGTGTACAACTCCAATATTGGTGACAGATCACTTCATAAAAAACATAATTTTAGAGTTTGATGCCTCAAGCCATGGAATTCGTGCATTTTTTATGCAAGAATCATAGACCTTTTTTTTAAAAGTATATAAATTAAAGGAAACAACTTAATTAGACACATATATGAAAAATAAATGTTGGATGTACTATATTCAATTAATAAATGACATCTATACCTAATAGGAATACACTTCAAAGTAAAAAAAAAATCATGATAGTTTGAAGTAATTCTTTAAGGAAATTCTATCTTCATAATAGATAAAAAGTGGGTCACAAGTGCTTTGGTTTATGACTTTGAAATTATCTACAAAAAGGGAAAACAAAATAATGTGGTAGGTGCACTCTCAGGGAAAGAAGAAGATATAAAATGTTTATTATGCACTATTTCCATTCCACACTCTATATTAGTTGAAGAGTAAAGGATAGGATGGATTTGAGGTGAGAAGGTATGTGAGATCATTCAACAACTACAGGAGGACCTCAACATTGTAGAAAATTATATGTATAAAAATTATTTGTTGTGGTATCAAGAGCACGTATACTTCAGTAGGAATTACCAACTCAAATATAAGATCCATTTGGAATTACACACTTTTCTTATAGGAGGTAATTCAAGGTTCTTGAAGACATACCATAGCATCAAGAAATATTTTTTTGGCGAAGGTATTAAAGCACATTTGGAAAATTTTATGTCATAATGTGCGGTATTCCAAAAAAGTAAGGGAGAGACAATCAAGACCCAAGGGCTCCTTTTACCATTAGCCAAAGCAAGCCAGTGTTGCTAAGAAGTTTCAATGGATTTTATTATAGGTTTACCCAAATTTGAAGGAAAAAGTCTCATTTTGGTAGTGGTAGGTCGAATAACAAAGTATGCCCATTTTTTTATTTCTCATCCTTTTAGATCAAGTATAATGGTAGAATAATTCATGGAAATAGCCTAAAATCTACATGGAATAGAAAATAATGTATAATTGGTTGTAATAGATTTCTATTTCAATTTTTTCTAATATAAACATAGTTTCTTGCAACTACTTTCTTTTGTCATCATATGTTTAATTTTTTCTTAAAACATTAGTTAGGTTATTTATTTATTTATATTTAAATTAAAATGAAATTATAATTTAACTTCTATTTATATAAGAAAAATAGCATAACATTGTTATTTAAGGTTTGAAATATATATTCAAAAAATATTTAATCTAGTTAAATCCCATCAAAATAAGATAGAAATTCCTTATAATATAGGACCTTTTACCATACGAATTAAAGAAAAAACTAATTTGGAATTTTCTTTCAGTATAACTCCTACTATCATATTTGTTTCTAATACCTATCAATTCCCAAATGATATACTCTAAATTATATACAAATCCACAATTGAATGCACAACAAACTAGCAATCTGTAGCAAATGTTATAGGATAAACAAACTATATCTTTCAACTACAACATATATATCCTTAGTTTTTTGGTGGATGTGTCCATTTAAATATAATATTTTGATTTAACAAAAATACATCTATTTCCATCACATATCTTTAAATTATAAAAGAATTAAAATATGCAAACATTATGTAGAAATTGCTTGTTGGTTCAATACAAAATATACAATTAAAATAAATATCCTATGTTTTTAAACTTGTATAATATTATATTTAAGAGTTTTGGTAGATATGTTCACCTAAATTTAAGGTTCTTCTTGTCCACCAAAAATCATATTGACCTAAGTCATATATTTTATATAATAAAAAATTAAAGTCACAACTGCTATATAAAAATTCTCGAATAGTTCCATAGCAAAAGAACTATTTTGTCATATTTATTTAAATTAATGATAAATAACATTATCAACTTTAATATTTATAAATAAAATACAACATTAACATATATTTCCTAAAAAATTGAATTTCATATGCCATTTACTCACATAGTCATTTCTAATTGGAACCTCAACCTATTGAAATTCATATCTTTTAAAAGAACCCAGGAAAAAAAGAAAATCTTACAGTGTACTAAATTCAATAATTAGTTAATTATGAATAACCATAAACCATTACTTAACTAACTTCCACACTATTGAATGAAAATATACAAGAAAACTCCTCAAATAATAAATATATCTCACACACATAATTTATAATCAAAAGGAAAAGCATTTGATAAAATCCATCCGAAATAACGTTTCCTCTAATTTGAAAATAATATAGTCAAGTAAACTACAAGTTTTTAGAATGATAAACTACAAATTTCTTGATTAAATCTTAGCTAATCCTCTAACTTAATATGAAAGAATTCTTTAAAACATTAAATATTACAAATCATGTCATATGATTTAGAAGTTCATTGTATAGATTTCAAACAAATGTAAGAAGGGACAAAATCTAGTAGGTGTCTTACTTCTGATAAAATATTTATTTGAAAGTGTTATCACAAAATTGTACTTGATTGGTTGCTTATCAAACAACTCTATGTAATTGTTTCAAACCACTTCTAACTGAAGCTTAGCCACTTCAGTTTGAGAGGGCTCTCTCAAGGGGGTTTTATGATATTGAATAATGATAGTACTAGATGGCTAACTCTATGGGAAATGCAACTTGTTTTTTATGTTTGCAGGTTGAACAGAATGCAGGCTTGCTACCATTGGGCTTATGGAGTCAACAATTCAGTGGCAAATTTTATTGACATGGAAGCTGAGGCAAATAGAGGTCTTTAACACAGGCAATTCACACATAAAACATAGGATAACACAGTCATTTCATCACTAAAGGAAGTCAGAGCATAAAATTATGAATTATGAGTAATAGAGATGAAATATAATGCAAATGGTAAAACATAAAGATATAGATCAATAATACATTAAAAACCTCGTGAGAATCTGAGGTCTTTCAATAATAAATTCACTATGTATTACTGATATAAGTCAAATACATAAAAACATCAGTTTGGTGCAAAAAATTTCCAACCCTTGACTGCTTCGATGCTTTTTCTTTAAATAGACATTCTTTACAAAAAGGATGATCTGCTTGGTGGCTATATAATCGAATTCTCCTATGACACCTTTCATAACTAAAAAACATAACTTCTAACAGAAAATTGACTGCTACACCTTAACGAAAACATCTCCTAATAGGACTCTAACTCCTATTTATGACATAACTCTACCTTATCTATGAAAAAATTAAATGATGGTTACAAAATAAGTATCACGTGCTCAAAAGGCACATAACAAAGCTCATTACCACTTTACATATTTAAAACCCTCCTAGACTTGTGGAGCATAACCCTAATTTTTAGGAATGCATTACCCTTATCTTCAAAGTTGATTTGGCTGATGACATGTCTTTGTAGCACTTCCTTCGAGTCATACGTATTCGATGATAATCTTTCTTGACATGCTAGAGGACTCCAATTGTCCAAAACTGCCATTAGGATGCTCCAAAACCTTTAACAATTACTTGCTACGAAAACAGGACAGTTTCGTAGCGAGTTTTGGTAGCGTCGGAAAAGTAGCTTTTGCAACCATTTACTCTGCTCCTTTGTTGTTCCATGATGTCAATCATATCATGACACATAACCCCCATAAATTTCCCTCCTTGAAAACTACAAAAAATGACTTTAGAAGCAAAAACGCTGCTACAGGTTTTTTTGTAGCGTTTTCATGGCCTTAAGCCTAGGGAATGCTACGAAACTGTGTAAAAGCCGAGAAATTGCTCATTTCAAAATTGTCTCCAAAAGTAGCTGCAAAAAATTAATTTTATGCATGTAATGAACCTTCTAAGTCATATTCAAACTAAAATTATTGTCCTGGTGGTGTTTCCTCCTCATTTATGATCAATTGAGCTATAGGCTCTTCCACCACTGTCATATTTAAACCTTTGTTTTCCAGCTCTTCATGAATCAGTTCTAATTGCTCTTGAAGATATTTGACTTTGTCCTTCAGTGTCCTATTCTTAGATTGCAAGTGGAGGATTACATTTTTGATATGCTTGACCTCTCTTCTTAGTGGCTGAGTCCACTTTATTAGTTTTTCTGTGTTGTCCAAGGTCTTCGAGACACTTGTGACTTGATCTTCCCAAATCTTCCTCCATGGAAAATTTTAGGGGCTAATATTCGTAGGTGGACTAATTTTCCATGGTTTTTCCAAAAACAATATTCACCAATTTCCATTTTTTTATAAAATTGATTCGCCCAAATGTTACAATATAAAATTATTTTAACTTAAAAATTGCTAACATTATATAGAAAATATATATAATATCATTATAAATTTGAATAATTTTACAAATACATCAATAAATATTTTATATTTTCCATATTATGGACTAGTGAGATTCGCCAATTTTTTAAACTTCAAAATAATTTTCCATCCTTAAAATTTTCCCTGTCTTCCTCATTTTTTCAAGCTGCACTCTTTCAGCTCTATGTTTTTTTTCCTCTTTCCTCAACACTGACATCTCTTCACGTGCCTCTTTCAACTGATCCTTAAGTGTTTCAAGTTTTTATTTTTCAGTGATTTTCTCTTTACCCTTCTTTTGTTTGATGACTACTTCTTTTGCAGGTGAGGAGAGGTCTATGATTCTTGGTAGTGGTTGAGTAGTTTCATTGACCTTCTGAGATACTTTGTTGCTTTCCAAGACCCTTCTTGCATGGCTTGTCACTGGTTTTATAGCTTGAAACATGAAACCAGCATCATCACCAGTAAACTCCAACTTTTTAGTTGTTTTTCCTTTATTTAGCTTTCTTCCTCCCTCTTCAACATCTTCAGCTTAGACAATGGGTGTTTCCTCAATAACAATTGCATGCAATATGTACTCCAAGTTACCTTTAACATTTTTTGGTTCCTAGTAACTCTCTTGCTACCATGTTTGTTAACTGTTGGCTTCTGTTTTTTAGGTGTAGCTTTGGGTGTATCAAACTTCTACAAAGGCTCTGCCTCCATGCTCACTGGTTCTAACTTCTCTGCCACTACTGGTGATGAAATATATCTAGGTTTGGGAACTCTTTTAGAAGTGACATCATCTACTTCAAAACCACTCATGAACAAAAAATATTACCAGACACTACCTAATCTCTTCAACTCCTATAACACCAACAACTTAATCAAGCCATGGTGAAAGAGAGAAGTTTCATTTCCTTCTTTTTTAATTTGGACCTTATCTAATGTTTTAGTTATACTTTTGTATAAGTAAAAGGGAAAGTAAAGAGACCCCTTACCCGCCAAATGCAGCAGAAGCCTAAAGTGGTAGGACTAGACCATGTGAAACCTTCCTTCACATTTGAAGTACTTCTGAATGATTAGAAATAGCTTTCAGTAGTTGTCCTTCATGTAGCTCCTTGGGATAGCATTTGTGAGCTCAATTTCACTATGCTATGGTTTGATTAATTCTTTGCAGTCCTGCATGGTGAACTTGATAACTTTGAACCATTTTTCCCCTCCCATAGGGATTCCAGTTGCTTCTAAAATGTTATCTGATGTTACTGTGAGGTTTAGCATTCCCAAATTTGAAGCTGTCCCAGTAAAAATATTAGAAAACTCCTTTGAAACCTGTAGATGACAACCTTGCAGCCTTTGGCATAATTGCGAACAACCTGTTCTTCTGAATACCTCCAAGGCAGTTGGGTCTTGATTTAACAAATTCAAGTCCGTTGGCTCATATATGTGATAGTGACCACCTTTTTTAGTCTTCTTCCTTGTAGCCATGGTGATTTTATATCTTCTCAAGCTCGCTTGATTAATGACACCTACAACTTTTAAAAATGGCAGCAACTTGGT
This sequence comes from Pinus albicaulis, assembly GCA_034641835.2. NCBI lineage: Eukaryota > Viridiplantae > Streptophyta > Pinopsida > Pinales > Pinaceae > Pinus > Pinus albicaulis. Next base: position 2,641,621 of record CM076572.1, read on the forward strand.
TGGCTCGATGAAGCATCTCTCCAGAACTCAATAACATGCAAGGATGAAGTGGATAATGACAAAAATAATCAATTGGGTACTTTTTTATGGTTTTGATGCTAACTCATGCCTTAATCATGACACATGCATGCTAAAAATGGTAATGATGACCTCAACCATGACTTTGTACTTTTGAAATAACCCTAACTAACTCGAATTAAATCCACCCTAACTCCTCCAATGATGAACTGCCACTTCACCCCAGGTTTAACAAGAAAGATAGGAAAAAAAAATTCATAGCATAGCCAGTTCATTTTTTGATAGTTTCGCTACAAAACTATTAGGCAGTTCCGTAGCGAAAACTGCTATTTCACAGTGTAAAATGCTACGAAAAGAGGTAAAAGTGGATTAAGTGTCATTTTTTAAATTAAATGCTTGGAAAATGAAATATGACACCTAATGATGACTAATGGGACATGAAATTACCTAAATGGGGGTGACCCTGAACGTTAGGATTAGGTCTAAACATGTAAAAATTTGAAATTTTCGTATATCAACTTGAAAGGCTTAGGGAAACCTTTGACAAATGAACTCTATGACCATGTCAAATAGTGTTTCAAATTTTTTAGAGTGATAATAGTGGCTCCACTTGGGATGGTGTGCCCCTGTGGTACACCAAAGAACCTGTAGTTGCAGTGCTATCCATCTTCTTGAAAATAAAAACTCTAAAATTTGCCAAGCTTCCTTCAAGCTCTAATGGCCTTCACCTTGGGCTCAAGCTTGATGATCAGCTTGTCTTTATTAGCAGAAAAGCATAAAAAAATGTGAAACATTATTTTACATGGTCATAGAGTTAATTTTTCAAAGGTTTCCTTAAGCCTTTCAAGTTGATATAGGAAAATTTCAAATTTTTACATGTTTAAACCTAAACCTAAGGTTCAAGGCCACCCCCATTTAGGTCATGTCATGTTCCATCAGTCATCATTAGGTGTCAGATTTAATTTCCCAACAGTTTAATGTCAAAAAGGACACTTAAGCCACTTTTACCTCTTTTGTAGTGTTTTGCACTGTGAAATAATAGTTTTCGCTACGAAATTGTCAGAAAATTATCTGGCTACGCTACGAAAAAAAAAATTCCTATATTTCTTGTCAAACCTTAGGTGAAGTGTCAGTTCATCATTGGAGGAGTTAGGGTGGATGCCATTCGAGTCAGTTAGGGTTATTTCAAAAGTAAAAAGTCATGGTTGAGGTCATCGTTACCATTTTTAGCATGCATGTGTCATGATTGAGGCATGAGTTGGCATTGAAACCATAAAACATTACCCAATTGAGTATTTTTGTTATTATCCACTTCATCCTTTCATGTTATTGAGTTCTGGAGAACTGCTTCATCGAAAGTAGCTAAGTGTCTCCATTTTTTTTCTTAAGCAATGAGTGTTTTAACAATGAAACATAGATGAATTTGTGAACTTTAAGCATGAAAATAAGCCTAAATAGCACCATAAAGTAGTGTATAATAGATAAATAAAATCACACATAAGTTTTACACAGTAGGCATGATGAAGAAGTTCACCCCTCCTAGGATACATCTACTGGTCTAGCTCCCAATGGCATGTCCCTCTTTGTAATTATGCTCAAAATTGTAAATTACATGTGTTTACAGGACTCTAATGGTTGTTTTCTCTACACCAGTGGCTCCAGAATTCTCAAATTATTCTAGATAGACTCTTGTTTCACCAAAATTGGTAAAAAATTGACCTCCCAGTGCATTTTTCCCAATGTTAGCTAGAAAAGCTCCACTAAAAGTTGAAACTTGCACTTAACTGTGGCAAAAAATAGTAAAATCCCTAAATTTTAGGGTGCCACTACTGTTTCCATTGGATAAATAGTTAACATTTAAGTTAAAATGGTTATGAGGGGTGGTCACATGCAGAGCCCCTGCCATTAACTCCATGCTTAATTGATTGAATTCTACATATAAAATGGAAACGAAACCATAACTCCACATTCCAAAAAACCATGGCATTCATTGCCACCCAAACCGTGCCTATGTGATAGTCTTAAATACTCCGCCAAATAAGCTGCCCAACTAACCGTCAACTACAAGTTAAATGTTATCGTGACATATGACCTCCGTTTAAACTGCCGAGGTTATGGTTCATCCAGCTATCACAATAAATGTCGACTAACCGCACATGTAACCACATCCGTGAATCCACTGGGCTAGAGGTTTGTTTATCTGCTGGTTGAATATTTAACATCGCAGTGTAATATGTCATGTGATCACTGCTCTGGGGCCGCCAGCAGGTTGGGACTGCTGGCAGTCTCCACCTTCGAAATGAACTTCAATACAACATAAAATTATGTTGAATACTATACAGTTAATAAACAACTGGTAGGTGGAATAGTTGGAGGTCTTCGTGAGCCCTATGGAGGTCACAGGGTTGAACCCCCCCCAGACTCCAATAATTGTTTTCTAGAACCTCTTGAGGACACATGGCAACCTCTGGGCTTTCCACATGTCTCTCATCCAACAGACCATTCAAAAACCTGTACATCCCATCCAACGGTCAAAATCACTTCCATACCACAAAAATCAATAGCCCAGATTAAGCCACGTGGTGTGATATGATTGGCTGTGAGAAAAGGGAATATTCCCCAGAATATGCCATCTTCTGACTATACCTGTATGCTGACTGGGAATCCCAGTCACAAAATTTTAGCTATTTGGGAAAACTAACAGAATGTGATATCTTCCTCATACAACATCATTTTTTTGAACCATTCACGACATCAAAATCATAACAACGAGACCTTTTCGGTCAATTAGGTTCGATACAGTTTCAAGCACTTTCAATTTTGAGCATAACACATGATCTCCTGATCACACCTACCCATTGGGAATATTTTGGACCCCAAAATACTTTAATCACCTGTTTAGAATATGAGGATACAACTCCCTCACCTTTTCCACTTCCATCCATCTTACGTTACTTGGTTTGATGCCCTTAAAAGGTTTCTTCCTACTCTCATCAGTAATGTTTTTCCCTCTTGCTTCTAAATGTGTGTCCTGAACACAAACCTCATCTAATATTGTATGGTTAAACATGAGAATAGTATGTCTTAGGTAGCTATGTAAGCCTCCTGTGTAGTTGAGCAAAGTATCTTGACTCTGAAAATCTACCCCTAATAAGAGATCTCTTCTCCTAAATTCTTGGGTGTAGTCTTGTACATTTCTTCCTTTCAATTGTCTAAAATTTTTCCAGTTCATTATGCCTTTACACATTTGAGCCAATGGATAAAACTATTGTTTTATTGTAGTAATGAAATCAATCCATGATAGTATAATCTTACCATGCTTGTTGATCTCCTCCTTTGTCTTGGCTTCCCACCAAACAAGAGTTGCACCTTCCATCCTCAATGAAGCTAGTTGGATTTTGGTATCATCATCATGAAGGTTCTGAATTATCAAATAGACCTCCAATTTCCTAATCTAATTATCAAGATTTTCTGCATTGACTTCACCATTAAACATTGGCAATTCAAACTTAACATCAAATTTTAGAAAAGAACTTTTACCAGTGTTGTTTGACTTGTGTGACTGGTGTACTGAAGATGAAGTAACGGATGATGATGATGAGGGTGAGGATGGTGACTTTCCACTGCCTCCATTTCCTCCATTACCCTTCTTTGATTTATCTTCATCATTGTGACCTCTTGATGATCCTTCTCCTTCTAGTCTCTCATTCCTTTCTTGATAAAGGACTCTCACCATTTCATTCATGTCAAGGAATGCTTTCCTGAACACTCTTTCTTCTTCTTTTGGATCCATCTCTTCATGGGTTGATTCTTCTCTTGGAGGCATGCTTAATGTTGCTTATGCTTCTTTTGGAGGTTATCTAGGTAGTGGAGAATGTGGCAATCTTGCCCTCATTTGTTTTGGCTCACTTTGAGAACCTCTTTCTTCCACGAATTTGCCTTCTCCTCTCTTAATCTTGAGCCTAGTCAGAATGAAAACCCTTGCAAACAGTTAACAAATATTTGCGCACAAAAAAACTAGCAATTAAACTCTTGCTCTGATACCAATCTGATCTTAAAGGAGTGTATTCGTTTGTTACGCTAAGTTTCTTTTCAATAATAAAAACATGTACAATTTGTCTCCATTTGTTTGTTAACTGGTATACGAAATGGTCGAAGGTCTTCATGGGCGGTATGGAGGTCATAGAGTCGAACCCCATGGACTCCAATAATTTTTTTCTAGAAAATCCCGAGGACACGTGGTAGCCTTCGGGCTTGCCACGTGTCTCTCATAAAACGGACCATTGAAAAACCTCTACATATCATCCGACGTTCTGAATCACTTCCATACCACAAAAATAAATGGCCCATATTAATCCATGTGGTGCGATCTGATTGGCTATGAGAAAAGGGAATATTCCCTAGAATATGCCATCTGTTGACTGTACCGATATGTTGACTGGGCATCCCAGTCACAAAATTTTAGTTGTTTGGGGAAACGAACAGAATGTGATATTTTCCTCATAAGACATCAGTTTTTCAAACCGTTCATGGTGTCGGAATCGAAATGACGAGACCTTTCCGATCGCTCAGGTTAGGTAAAGTTTTGATCACTTTTAATTTTGAGCATAACACATGATCTCCTGATCACACCCCCACATTCGGAAGCTTTTGGAGCCCAAAATACTTTAATCACCTATTTATAATATGAGGGCACATCTCCCTCACCTTTTCCACTTCAATGACAAAACATCAGACTAGGTGTATAAATGGAAGTTGGAGCATGTAATCATGAATTCCAAGTGATCATACAACTAGAAAACTAGAGACAAAGTAAAAGGCTAATCTAAGAAACACATATAAGAACACATAGAAGAATTGCCTTCCAAGAAATATACATGGGTTCGACTCCCGAGAGACGCACCAAAATGTTATCACAAAATTGCACTTGATTGGCTACTTATCAAAAAACTCTATGTAATTGTTTCAAACCACTTCTAACTGAAGTTTAGCCTCTTTAGATTGAGAGGGCTCTCTCAAGGGGGTTTTATGATATTGAATAATGATAGTACTTGATGGCTAACTCTATGGGAAATGTAACTTGTTTTTTATGTTTGCAGGTTGAAAATAATGCAAAATTGCTACCATTGGGCTTATGAAGTCAGAAATCAGTAGCTTCAATGGAAATTTTTCTTGACATGGAATTTGAGGCAGATAAAGGTCTTTAACAGAGGAAATTCACACATAAAACATACGATAACATTGTCATTTCATCACTAAATGAATTCAAATCATAAAATTATGAATTCTATGTAATAGAGATGAAATCTACTGCAAGTGGTAAAACATAAAGATATAGATCAATAATACATTAAAAACCTCATGAGAATCTCAGGTCTGTTAAGAAGAAAGTCACTATGTATTACAGATATAAGTCAAATACATAAAAGCAAAAATTTGATGCAAAAAATATCCAACCCTTCACTACTTCGATGCTTTGTCTTTAAATAGAAATTCTTTACAAAAAGGATGATCTTCCTGGTGGCTAGGTTATCCTATGACACCTTTCATAACTGAAAAGCATAACTTCTAACAGAAAATTGACAGCTACACCTTAAAGAAAACATCTCCTAATAGGAATCTAACTCCTATTTATTACACAACTCTAACTTATCTATGAAATAGTTACATGATGGTTACAAAATAAGTACAACATGTTTGAAAGACATGTGACAGAGTTCATTACCACTTTACATATTAAAAACCCTCCTAGATTTGTGGAGCAAAACCCTAATTTTTAGGAATGCATGATCCTTATCTTCAAATCTACTTTGGTTGATGACTTGTCTTCATAGCACTTCCTTCGAGTCATAAGTATTTGATGATAAGCTCTCCTGACATGCTGGAGGGCTCCAGCTATCCAAAACTTCCAATAATATGCTCCAAATCCTTTAACAATTACTCGCTACGAAAACATGATAGTTTCGTAGTGAGTTTTGGTAGCGTAGGAAAGGTAGCTTTTGCAACCATTTACTCCACTCCTTTGTTGTTCCATGATGTCAATCATATCATGACACATCACCACTATCAATTTCCCTCCTTGAAAACTACAAAAACTGACTTTAGAAGAAAAAAGGCTACTACAGGATTTTTCGTAGTGTTTTCCTGGCTTTAAGCCTAGGGAACGCTACGAAACTGTGTAAAAATCTAGAAATTTCCCATTTCAAAACAGTCTCAAAAAACTAATCTTCAGCTACAAAAACTTGATTTTCTGCATCTAATGAATCTTATAAGGCATATTCAAAGACAACTTATTGTTCTTGTGGTGTTTCCTCCTCATTTATGGTTAGTTGAGCTATAGGCTCTTCCACTACCGTCATCTTTAAACCTTTCTTTTCCAGCTCTTCATGAATCAGTTCTAATTGTTCTTGACGATATTTGACTTGGTCCTTCAGTGTCCTATTCTTAGATTGCAAGTGCAGGTTTACCTTTTTGATGTGCTTGACCTCTCTTCTTAGTGGCTGATTCCATTTTATCAGTTTTTCTGTGTTGTCCAAGGTCTTTGAGACACTTGTGACTTGATCCTCCCAAATATTCCTCATTTTTTCAAACTGCACTCTTTCTACTGTATGTTTTTTTTCCTCTTTCCTCAAGACTGATATCTCTTCACCTGCCTCTTTCAACTACTCCTTAAGGGTTTCAAGTTCTAATTGTTCACCATTTTTTGGATCCTACTAAATCTCTTACTGACATATTGGTTAACTGTTTTATTATGCTTTGCAAGTGTAGCATTGGGTCTATCAACCTTATGCAAAGGCTCTGCCTCCATGCTCACTAGTTGTAACTGCTCTGGCACTGCTGGTCATGAAATATCCCTAGGTTTTGGAACTCTTTTACGAGAGACAGGATCTACTTCAAAAACACTCATGAACAAAAAAGATGACCAGTCTCTACCTAATCTCTTCAAATCCTCTAACACCAACAGCTTAATCAAGTCATGGTGAAGGAGAGAATTTTCATTTCCTTCTTTTTTAATTTGGACCTTATCTGACGTTTTAGTTAGACTTCTGTATAAGTAAAAGGGCAAGTCAAGAGACCTCTTACCCACAAAATTCAGCAGAAGACTAAAGTGGTAGGAGTAGACCATGTAAAACCTTCCTTCATAGGTGAAGTACTTCTGAATGATTAGCATCATCTTTGAGTATTTTTCCTTCATGTATATCCTTGGGATAATATTTGTGAGATCAATTTCACTATTCTTTGGATTGATGAATTCTTTGTAGTCCTGCATGGTGAACTTGATACCTTTGAACCACTGTTTCCATCCCATAGGGATTCTAGTCGCTATTGAAATGTTGTTTGGTGTTATTGTGAGGTTTAGCATTCCCACCTTTGAATTTTTCCTAGTAAAACTATTATAAAACTCCATTGAAACCTGTAGATGACAACCTTGCAAACTTTGGCAGAATTGCAAACAACCTATTCTTCTAAATACCTCCAAGGTAGTTAGGTCTTCATTTAAAAAATTCATGTCCATTGGCTCATATATGTGGTAGTGACCACATTTGTTAGTCCTCTTCCTTGCAGCCATGATGATTTTATATCTTCTCAGGCTCACTTGATTAATGATACATGCAACTTTTGAAAATGACAACAACCTGCTTGGCTCGATGAAGCGGCTCTCCAGGACTCAATGACAAGAAATGATGAAGCGGAGAATGAAAAAAAGACTCAATTGGGTAATTTTTTATGGTTTCCATCCCAAATCATGCCTTAATCATGACACATGCATGCTAAAAACGGTAATGATAACCTCATCCATGACTTTGTACTTTTGAAATAACCCTAATTGACTCGAATGACATCCACCCTAAATCCTCAAATGATGAACTGAAACTTTACCTAAAGTTTAACAAGACAGACAAGAATTTGTTTCGTAGCATAGCGAGTTCATTTTCTGACAGTTACGCTACGAAACTATTAGGCAGTTTCGTAGCGAAAACTGCTATTTTAGAGTGTAAAATGCTACGAAAAGAGGTAAAATTTGCTTAAGTGTCTTTTTGAAATTAAACGTTTGGAAAATTAAATCTGACACCTAATGATGATTGATGGGACATGACATGACCTAAATGGGGGTGACCTTGAACCTTAGGATTAGGTCTAAACATGTAAAAATTTGAAACTTTCCTATATCAACTTGAAAGGCTTAAGGAAACTTTTGAAAAATGAACTCTCTGACCATGTCAGATAATGTTTCACATATTTTAGAGTGATAACAGAAAGTATAAGATGAGCCTTTGTATAATGTAAAATTTCATGTGGAATGCATATATGAAAGTGGAATTATTTTCCTAGGTTAATAAATAGAAATACCAAAATTAATTTACTTGAAAAAATTATTTCCATATATATCACCACATTTAGTTATCTCCCATAAACACAGATAGATATATAAATCATAAAAAAAATATTCCTATAATTAAATCACTAAGAATATAACTAACACATCAATAAAATGGAAAAATTATCCAATAAACAAATTGACGTTGAACACTTTTCCATGAAACGATAGTCATAGTTACACTAATTATTTCTATGACTAGTCATCCTCTACCTAGATTATGATACTACCAAGGAGAAAGCTATCATCACTCAATTTCTGAGAGTCAAATAGTTGTTATCTTAGAGATAAAAATTATCAAGAATTACTTCTTGATAAATGCATAACCTCTATAGCTTGGTGGGGCTAGTAAATACCATGGAGTCAAGTCATTCCCATGAAGGAGTTTTTGAACCACCAGTATACAAGGACGCTAATCCAACCATCAAGACACAAGTCCCCTTACCAAGAGGGGATTTTTTTTTATGAAGCTATAGGATGACAATTAACCCAAATTTACACCCCACATTGACCATGCTATGATCGATATGGATGATAAAGTGTTCCCTAATATTAAAATTTCTTGGTTGCATTCAGTTGTAGAAAGGGACCCAATGTTTCCTTCTGTAGAAGCACTACAATGGATCATTAGCCACATTGATTTCCATAAATATTCAATAAATGAAGAACATGAAGATTATGTCATCATATTTATTTTGAAGTGGTAAATAAATATCATAATTTCCCAAATAAATGATGTTAATTAACATTGATTCGTGAAAAATTTCCATGATTAATATTATTTAGGTGAAATTTTGGTCACTTAATGAAAGGAGGAGAAGAAATGCTTCAATTTGTCTTCATGAACTTATAACATCATAGGGTTATGGGAACCTTTTATGTAAATCATATTCATGATGTGACAACTATATGGAGAGAGGCATGGATGTCATTGGCTCACATAATGGCCACTACTAGAAATATGTTGAATTGGGAAGCTATAATTGTGATGAAGCTCAATGTAAAAATTAAACTATCTCAAAATTTGAAGTGAGGTAAGGTACCCTTGCTTTGCAAAGATTTTTATTTGTAGGATCCGCTGTGTGCAAAAATCATTTTTTTCTAAATTGATCCTTAGTTGGCACATATTCAAGACCCCATTCCTATGTTTTTTAATATGTTTTGGGAGAATAAAAGAAGAATATTTATTCTCTTATCTGTGACAAAAAGAAATTCGCAAATATGTATTATCATGTTCTATTTATGGTATTTAATTCTATTTAAGAAGTAAAATAACATTATTTTATATATTATAAATTTTTACATAAAATAAAAACATACTTATCTTACTATATTTGATCCTACCAATCCACCCCATTTTCTGTGTATATATGTTCAAATCAAGCTAGTGTTTTGAGAAATAAGCTACCAATCCATTCTTTAAGGTTTTAATGTCTTGTTTCTTTAAGGTTTTGATGCCTTCTTGATTAAGGAGACAAAGTGGATCTTCATTTATTATGGGTTTCAACTAAGGTGTTGTTAAAAAATCTTGGAAAAATTCATAATGAAAATGATGAATTATGCATACTATTACTAATAAAAAAAGAGATATTTATACAGTCTCAAAAAAAGGGAGGCAATTATGTCTGGATAACTTCGCCATGACTAGAAATATGGGAAAAAATTAACCATTTCCTAAATATATTATAATATAAATAATATACAAGATACCGAAGGATTATTTAACATTTCCCCCTTAATCTGAAGGATTCTTTCCACGACTAGCGCATGGAGCTAGTCATGGAAACAATGCAACACATACCCAACATTCTCCCACTTGTTGTTTTCTTTCCACGAGGGGGCCATAAGAGAGCTTAGTCATTATCCTAGCTCTGCAACAACCATTGTTTCTCTACAACAAGAGAACTTTTGAGTGCTCACAGACTTCGTCAATGCATCTGCAACATTCTTCAAAGTGTCCACCATTACCAGCAACACCCTTTTATCATCAACCATATCTCTCACAAGGTGATATTGAACATCAATTTGCTTTTCCTTTTAATGATACGTTGGGTTCTTAGACAAGAAAATTTCACTTTGGCTATCACAGTCTTATAGCTTGCTGTAACAACCCCATACTTGAACACAATCTTTGCAACCAAACTGCTTCCTTCCTTGCATGAGTGGTTGTCATGTATTCTGCATCTGTAGTTGAAAGAGCCACTACAGACTGTCTTTTACTCGTCCAACTAACTGCACCTCCAGGTAGGCTAAACACATACCCACTTGTAGATCTTCTTTGGTCCAGATCTCCAACCCAGTCTGCATCAACAAAACCACGAATTTCCAACACTCTTTCCAATCCTGGTCTTCCCTAGTAGCACAAGCCATAACCACTAGAACCACGCAAATATTTGAAAACCCGCTTCACTATTGTCCAATGCTCCCTTCCTGGGTTTGACATAAACCTGCTCAATACTCCCACTACATGTGCAATGTTTGGTCTAGTACAGACAATTGCATACATCAAGCTACCCACTACACTTGTATATGGAACACACGACATATCCTCCTCTTCTTCGTGTGTCTTGGGACGTTGTTTAGCAGACATTTTTACACCTATAGGAATCGAAACATTCACCAGTTTACTATACTACATATTGAACCTCTGCAATATAGTCTTGACATACTTCCTCTCATTTAGCCAGAGCTTCCTTTTTTCCCGATCTCTCTTAATTTCCATGCCCAAAATATAGTTTGCAGCACCAATATCCTTCATGTCAAACTTGGAGAACAGTTGGGTATTCAAATCTTAGATAATTTCTTTGTCATTTTCAATCAACAACATATCATCCAGATACAAGACCAAGTAAATAACATGGTCACCAATTAATTTAAAATAAACACAGTGATCCTCCTTGCTTCTGGTAAAGCCAAGTCCCTGTATATAGGTATCAAATTTCTGATAGCACATCCTTGGTGACTGTTTTAACCCATATAGAGACTTATTTAACCTGCATACCAGTTCTTTCCTTCCCTTCCCCATAAATCCTTCAGGTTGTTTCATGTAGATCTCCTCTTCCATATCCCCGTGAAGAAATGTTGTCTTCACATCCATCTGTTCTACCTCAAAATCAAATGCAGCAGCAACAGATAAAAGTAATCTAATAGAAGTAACTTTAGCAACAGGAGAAAAAATATCACCAAAATCAATTCCTGGCACCTGGGAATAACCTTTTGCTACCAACCGAGCTTTGTATTTCTCCATCTTGCCTTCTACATTCATCTCCTTCTTAAACACCCATTTTCTCCAGATGGGCTTCCTTCCAACTGGAAACTAAACCAGATCCCATGCCTCCTTTTTATGCAAGGATGCCATTTCATGAACATGGCCTCCTTCCAAAGTTTTCCATCCTCTAAATCTACTGCCTCCCTAATAGTTCTGGGATCATCATTAGTTATAGTTAAGGAAAAACTTGAACAGAAAGTAGATGCACTATACCTTTCTGGTTGCCTTCTTTCCCAAACTGATCTTTTCACAGCTGGAGTTTGTGGCCCTTCCTCTTCTGAGTCTTCTTCTGTTGTAGAGTCGGATTCATCCTCCTTTAGCTCAAACTATATCTTCTCAGATTCCTTTGGTAGGACTTCATGTTTAACAATATCTTTCACCTCTCTAAACACCACATCTTGGTTGTACACAACCTTCCTTGTTTATGGGTTCTAAAGCTTGTAACCCTTTAAACCATCCTTATATCCAATAAAGACACAACTTTCAGATTTATTATCCAACTTGGTCCTTTTCTCCTTCGGAACCTGTACATATGCATCACTTCCAAATACCCTCAGATGTGAAATAGAGGGTTTCTTACCAGTCCATACCTCATGTGGAGTCTTGTCCTCCAACATTGACGAAGGTGATCTGTTAACCAGGTAACATGCAGTTTCCACTTCCTCTGCCTAGAATTCTTGTCCTAACCCAGTACCACTGAGTATGCTTCTTTCCTTTTCCATCAAATTTCTATTCATTCTTTCTGCAACTCCATTTTTCTGAGGTGTGTATTGATTAGTCTTCTGCCATGCTATACCACACTTCTTACAGAACTCTTCAAATTCCTTCTTGCAGAACTCCCCACCATTATCTATCCTCAACACATTTATCTTCTTCTCTGTCTAGTTTTCCACCAGAGCCTTAAATTCTTTAAATTTGTCAAAGACTTCAGATTTCTTCCTCAAGAAGTATAACCATGTGCTCCTTGAGAAGTCATCTATGAATGAAACATAGTACCCAGACTTACCCAGTGATGGAACCGACACAGGTCCAAACACATCACTATGCACAAGCTCTAATATCTTGTTCGCCCTCTTAGCACCAAAAGGAAAACTCACCCGATTCTGCTTCCCATATACACAATGTTCAGAGAAATTAGACATACCTTCTACCATACCATTTCCATGTAGTAGCCAAAGGCCCTTCTCTCCAATATGTCCAAGCCTTTGATGCCATAGCATGGTATTTTCTCCAAAGACCGCTAGGCTTTCCGCTCCACCTTTAGGAACCATAGAACTGTTGCACCCATCAATAACAGTGTTGTCCTAAAGCTTGTACTAGTTTCAATCCAAACTCCCCGCATTAATACTAGTGCTCCCCGAACCATCTTACATTTATCTTTCTCGAACACTTTTTTTACACCTGAATCATCCATCTTTCTTACAGAAATAAAATTTCTAGCCAATGCAGGAATGTGGAGAACACCAGGAAGTGTTCTAATCCTTCCACCTTGTAGCTTCATCTTGAATTTTCCACGTTCGACAATTCTGGTCTTCCTATCTTCCCATATGATGACATCATCGCCATCATATTTCTCATACTTTCAGAACCACTCATGAAGTGAAAGGATGCACCTGAGTCAATAAACCATGACTCATGATCTACATGTGTATTTTAAGAAGAACCAAATGCACATCCCCACCTTCATTCGAGGTGGTTTTTGCCTTTGTAGAAGGATCATCATGAGATCCCTTTCCTTTCTCAAGAGCTCTAGATATGCAGTCCTTTTTGTAGTGCCCTTCATTTCTGCATTTCCAACACACCTTTATAAAATTTCCAAGAGATTTAGATCTCCCTCTATATTTAGATATCCCATTCGAAACCTTATTCTCGTTTCTGTTTTGGGACCTTCCTTGTACAGATAAGGCATCTCCATTTTTACCCTCCATATTTCTCCGTTTCATTTTCTCTGACAGCAAGGTTGAGACAATGTCATCAAAATTCAAGGAAGTTGTATTGCTACCTATTGCAATAACCAGACAGTCCCACAAGTCTGGTAGAGAACACAACAAACTGATGCAGTTATCTTCATATGAGATTTTAATATCAACATATGACAGATGACTTACAACAGTATTGAAGGCGTTCAGATGCTCTGTCACCGAATCTCCATCCTTCATCCTCAGGTTATACAATTTTTTCCACAGGAAATATTTATTCACCATAGACTTAGATTGGTACAAATTCCCAAGTTTGTGCCACAATTTCTTCACCATATCTTCCCCAGATACATTCAACAATATCGAATCTAAGACACACAATCGTATTTTTCTCTTCGCCTTCTAATCCAAATTCTTCCAATCTTCATCTGACATTGTCGTTGGTTTAGTACCTAGATCTACCTCAATCCATTGATATTTATCGACCAGCAGATCCTCCATCTTGAGCTTCCACAACTCAAAACTCTGACCATTAAATTTCTCAATCTCTATCTTTCCATCTCTCGCCATCTTCTTTCACCGCAAGAATCAATCCTGCAGATCTCCCATTGAACAGGGTCTACCACAGGCCCAAGAAAAATACCCTCGGTAGCAAAGGCATCCACTTGAAGCTGAAACACCTCTAATACCAAATGTAGGTTTTAAATCTGTACAGAAATTATCTACAAACAAATCTTAAAACAAAAAATAAACAATAGCGAGAGCATAAAACATAAAACAGATAGACATAGAGATTTTCCCCTGGATCCCAAATCAGGATGACCAACTTGATTTTTCATTATATTCATTTTAGTGTTACAACACATATATATACATGCCGAATCATACATAAACCCTAATCCATTAAACCTGGATTAGAACATAACCGTAGTTCCCTTGAACAGATCTAAAAAATACCAGGGATTGAAAACCATCGTCCCCTAAAGCAATGTGAAAAATCATGCAAAAAACCATGGGTAGGTCTGCCTATGAGTGGGTCCGCACACCCAAAAACAATTTCCCGGGATGCTGCCCCATGACCCCCCTGCGATGCCTGGCGCAATGTACAACAAGTGGGGCTAGTCGTGGAAAGAATATAACACATACCCAACACATGGAACCTAGGATTCCTAGCTAATTGAATTGTAGAAGGGTTGTCAACTAATATAGGAGTTGAAGTCTTTTGTTTCTCCTAAAAATATTTTAGTATTTTGCAAAGCTATATTATTTCTTTTTTACCTTGAATTTTTGCAACATATTCATCTTTGATGGTAGAATCATGAGGAATAGATTTCTTCCATGATCTCCAACTGATACTTGTTAATCCAAAATTTATAAAATAACCAGAAGTAGAGACTACATGCTCCTTATCACCATCAAAATTTGAATCTAAATAACCAATAAGATGGAAGTTTGAGACTTTGGAATATTTGATTACATATGTTTCAATCCCTTTTCGATATTTGAGCACTCTTTTTTATGCTAAAAAATTTCTTTGACAAGGTTGCTGCATAAATATGCAAAGTATCCCTACAACAAAAGTTATGTCACGATGAGTAGGATAAAGATAAATAAAACTTTCAACAAGTTTCCTATACTCTATTGTATCTTTGAATATATTGTCTTCATTTGAAGTAAGTTTCACATTTTCATCTATTGGAGTAGCAATAGGATTATAATCCATCTTTTCATATCCGTTGAACAATTTTCCAACATATTTCCTTTAAGAGATAAAAATATATTGATGTTTTTCATCAAATTCAACTCCGAGATAATAACGAATTAAACCTAAATCTATCATATCAAAAACCTTTTGCAATTCCTTTCTAACATATGATATATAGTCATCATTGTTTCCTATAATCATCAAACATAAACATATACAACTATATATACAACTGATCTTCCAAACTTCTTAACAAAAAGAATTGCATCATCTCAGTCAAAATGCTTATAATTCAATTTGAGAATATGTTTAGGTAACTTTTCATACCATGCATGGGGTTATTGTTTCAAATCATACAAGGACTTCATCAGTTTTCATATTTTTTATTCCTTCCCTTTGATAGTTACACCTTTTAGTTGAAACCTGTAAACATCGTCCTTCAAACCTCCATTTAGGAATGTAGTTTTTACATCCATATGAGGTATTTTACATCCTTTTTGTGCTACAATAATAAAAAAATTCTAAGAGTTCCCTAATTTGTTGTAGGAGAACATATAACACCTTATTTTTATGTGCATCTGATTGAGGAACATTAAGGTAGAGCCAACAATGTGACAAGCTTGTCACATGTTGTGGCTTGGAAAGAGGACTAGCAGTCCTAAAAATTTGAAGAATCTATTTTTTTTTAAGTATTTTGTTTAAGTTAACTTGGGCTAACTCAGCCATTGTAATTTTCAGAATAAAAATAATGGATAAATTATGATTAGTTAAGTATTTAGTTGAATAATTTTTTTTAGAAACTGAATGACAATTTCTCAACCATATGGGAATTTTGGGAAATGCATAAAACCAAACCAAATCCACCATTGTGGGGTTATTCCATCCGTAGTGAGAAAGGAGAGAATAGAGAAGCATAAGTAAATGTAAAACCATCCATCTAAGGGCTTGAATCTGCACTTTCCATTTCCAAATTATTTCCAAGTGTTTTGTGTTCAATTGGGATCTCTATTTTGTTTTAAATGGTATTTCATTTCCAACCCAATTCTAAGTGTTTTGTGTTTTGAACGACATCCCTATTTTAAATTGTTTATTTAAAACCTCTATTGAAAGTTGAACATTTGTATTTAAATCGCACCCCAAGAAACTTAATCAGATTTGCAGGAATGACAAGGCCTTATTCTACACATTCCTTTTTTGAATGAATTATATTGTTGACCACAGTAAAAACCCCAATCATAATTTCAAGTTTGACGAGGAACATAAATAAAAAACTAGTCAATGGTGATAAAATCACGTCGCAACCGTAACATTTTTTCACATCGCAGAGAATAGAAAACAAAGTTAAGATTTTGCAAGTTAAATATTTTAACTTTCGATGCGAATTGGCATGGACGAGAAGTTACATGGACCGTCAGATCCTACACAAGACAATGGTGGAGATTGAAAGCAGTGATCACAAGTCACAAAATATTTGAGTTAGCATTAAGGACCATCGCATGGTAAGTTAAAATTTTTGCGATGCAAAGTGGTACGGAGAGGGAATTGTGTGGACCGTCAGATCCAGCAAAAACCAATGGTGTAGATTGAAAGCTGTGATCGCAAATCCCAAATATTTTGGGTTAGTGTGAAGTACCATCGTGGGGTGAGTTAAGATATCTACAATGAGAAATGGAAGACACCTGTCAGCATGACGCAAAATTTCAAATCGTAGGGAATATAATTTAACATTTTGATTTAACATGTATATTGTGCGAAGTGTGAATGTTGACGATTGGTCGAAGCTGTGTGGGTCCCTCAAGAAAGAACTCCTATGTGTTCACATTTTTTCGGGTTTCTGTGTTGCTTTGGGTCACTTTTGGATCTGCGTATGATATAAAAATCCATTTTTGATTCACACACATATGTATGTTGATAAATTCCAAGGATTGAACTCTGTTGGGAAGTAAAGGGATTTGGTGAGGAGTTCTAAAAGCTCAATCTGTAGTGCATTCATGGTATTTTATAGCTAGTCTACATCAATTGGTATCAGAGAAATTTTTTCTTCCTAAGTGAAGATGGAAGTAGGAAGAGGAGGTCGAGGAAGAGTTGAAGCAAGGAGAAGAGGTTGAGGAAGAGCTGCAAGGGGAGCAACAAATGAAGAACTACGCGAAGAAATTAGAGTATTGTCATCATGTTTGGTAGCAATAGAAGCAGGAAGCCATAGGGACCCTGAAGGTGGAGATAATATTGAAGATGAGGAGCCAGAGGCACAAATAGATGAGCCAGAGAACGAGCCACCGAAAATCAGATTACTAAAATATGTTTTGATGGCTAGTAGCAAGCCAAGACTAGAGCTCTCCAATTATGATGGAATTTTATCCACAGAATCATTGCCAAAATAGATAAGTGAGTTAGATAAATACTTCAAGTATGAGGAAATTGGTGAGGATAGTAAAATCAGGCTTATTGTCACTAAGTTGAAAGGACACGCTGCACTGTGGTGGGACAATGTGCGGGCAGAAAGGAGAAGACTGAACAAGCCCTTGATCAAAATTTTGGACAGTATGATTGAAAATATGAAAAGGAAGTTCCTTCCTAAAGAGTAAAAAATTTCCCTTTATAGGCAAGTGCAGAATCTGAGACACAGAACAAAGACTGTAAACCAATATACAAAAGAGTTCTATAAATTGAACTTGAGGGCTCGGTATGTTGAAGATACCCCTAAGAAGACAACAATATTTGTAAATGTTATATGGATGGAAATATTGGATGACATCAGTATTCTTTCCCAAAAAACTATAGAGGAGGCATATTAGTGTGCTTTAAAGGCAAAAGAAAAGATTGCTAGGAAGTAGAATGGAAGAAGAAGATGTGGATCCAGTAGGGGAGGAGGACAGTCCTTTGGTAGAGGTAGAACTTCCAACATTAATGAAGAAGGCATCCGTTCAAATACTTCAAGACAAACTGCGAGAGAAGGTAACAGAAGAGGTGGAAGGCCATACCGACGAGGAAGAGATAATGGAAGAGGTAGAGGAAATGCCTACAAGTGTTACAAGTGTCACAAATGGGGACACAAGTCTTTTGAATGTCCTGAAAATGAACCAGCTGGACAGAGGGGTGTGTATATTGCTCAAACTGATGAAGCAGAAGCAGAACCACAAGAGGTGGAGAATGTGACTGAAATAGGAGAGGCCTTGGTTTTGAACAAGGTTTCACTAAAACCAGTTAAAGAGGTGGGTGACCTAACACAAAGGAACGAATTGTTCCGGATTATGTATAAGTTGCATGGTAAATGCTGTAAATTGATTATAGATAGTGGGAGATATGGTAACTCGGTAGCCACTGAGATGGTGGAGAAGTTGGGTATGAAGAAGTCGAAGCACCCGACTCCCTATAAGGTATCTTGGTTGCAAAAGGGACACCAACTGTTGGTTGATGAGCAATGCGAGGTGGATTTCCACATTGGCAAGTACAAGGAAATCATTGATTTACCTGTGGAAATACATGACATGCTGCAAGAGTTTAGTGATATTGTGGTGGATGATCTACCAGATAAATTACCACCAAAGCAGATCATTAGTCACCATATTGATTTTATTCCAAGAGATAGTTTTCCAAAAAAGGTTGCTTATCGGATGAGTGCCAAAGATAATGAGGAGATCATGAAGGAGGTACAGGAATTGCTGGATAAAGGACTAGTTCAGGAAAGTTTGAGCCCTTCTGATGTTCTGACCATTTTATCTCCCAATAAAGGAGGTGAATGGCGGATGTGCATTGATTCCCGGGCGATAAATAAGATCACTATCACGTACAAGTTTCCTTTACCTTGGATGGATGATATGATGGATTTTCTTAGTGGAGTAGCATACTTTTCAAAGATATATTTGAAAATCGGCTATCACCACATCAGGATTAGAGAAGGTGACGAATGGAAGACAACTTTCAAGACCAATGAAGGCTTGTACGAGTGGATGGTAATTCCTTTTGGGCTAAGCAATGCGCCCAACACATTCATACATTTGATGAATGAGATACTGAAAGAATTCATTGGTAAGTTTGTGGTTGTATATCTAGATGATATACTTATTTTTAGCAAAACAAAGGAAGAAAATTTTCGGCATGTCAGGTATCTGCTGGAAAAATTGCTGCAAAATAATTTTTTAATAAATTTGAATAAAAAAAAATATTCAAGAAAGAGTTGATTTATCTAGGATTTCTAATTTATGAGAATGAGTTTAAGATGGACCCAGAGAAGGTTGCATCCATAGTTAATTGCCATCTCCCAAAAGTTTGTTTGAAGTAAGATTTTTTCATGGATTGCCAAGTTTCTATCAGATGTTTATAAATAACTTCAGTTTTACTTGTGCACCTATGTTGGATACCATTAAGAAGGAAAATAATCCTTTCCATTGGATGGAATTCACTGCGAGAAGTTTTCAGTTTTTAAAGAAGAAGATCACTCAAAAACCAACCTAAAATTGCTAGACTTCAACAAAATTTTGCAAGTTTTTTGTGATGATAGTAGAATAGCCATTGGTGCGGTACTGAGCCAAGAAGATAAGCCAGTAACATATTTCAGCGAGAAGGTAAATGAGAGCAGGCAGAAGAATACATCTAATGACAAAGAATTTTATGCGGTCGTTCAAGCGTTGAAGCATTGCTGACATTATTTGTTGGCTAATGATTTTTTCTTTTTTTCATACAATTTTGCATTACAATATATTATGCAGCAGCACAAGATGAATAATAAACACATGACGTGGGTGGAGTACTTGTATAGTTTTACAATTTTTTTGAAACATATCAATGGTCAACCCAACAAGGTAGCAGATGTGTTAGTAGAAGAAGTCTGATATGACAAGAAATCACAGTGCAACTGTTGGGATTTGAGCATCTCAAAGACTTGTATAAAGTGGATGCATATTTTAAGGAAGCTTATGAAGCTTGCTAGAATCCACTGTTGAGAGACAATAGTCCATGTTTGGACTATAACATGCAGGATGGGTTGATGTTCAAAGGAGGACAATTGTGTATTTCGAAATGTTCTATGCGAGAGAACTTAATTCAGGAAAAACATAGTGGAGGTTTGGTTGGACATTTTGGCATAGATGATACTTTGGATCAGCTGAGCCACTTTTACTATTGGTTGAGAAAGGGAAGGGATGTACAGAGATTCATGATTAGCTGTAAAGTCTGTCAACATGCAAAGGGACATAGCCATAATGCAAGGTTTTATACACCCTTACCCATTCCGAACAAACCGTGGGACTCAATCAGCTTGTACTTTGTCTTAGGTATACCAAAGACACAACGGGGATTCGATTCCATCATCGTGGTGGTGGATCATTTCACCAAAATAGCACATTTTATTCCATGCAAGAGGACAAGTGATGCCACACATGTAGCACACTTCTTATTAACAGAGATAGTAAAATTACATGAATTGTCAAAGTCCATCATCTTAGAAAGGGATGTAAATTTCACATGCCATTTCTAGTGAATGTTGTGGAAGAATTTAGCCACCAATTTTATTTTATTTTTTCTTATCATCCACAGCCAGATGGGAAAACTAAAGTTGTGAACAATATTCTAGAAAATCTACTGAGGAGTCTGGTTGGTGAAAATTCCAGAAAATGGGATCGTGTGCTTACACAAGCGAAGTTTTCTTACAATGACTCGCCCAACAGAAGTACGAGCAGAAGTCCTTTCCCAATTGTATATGGAATGCACCCATGTGGATTATTTGAGTTTCAGGATTTGGTTCAGTTATAACGCAAGAGTGTTGATGGCGAAGATTTTTCAAAAGCAATCAGCGATCTACTTGAGCAGGTCAAATTGAAGTTACACGACAGCAGCCAAAAATTTAAATTCTGAGCAACTTTGAAAAGGTGGGAGGTACAATTCAAATTAGGAAATCTATTACTGGCACATTTGCTCAAGGAGAGATTTCCTAAAGGTGAATACAAAAAATTGAAGATGAAAAAGATTCGGCCTTGAAGAATTTTTCGCAATTTTTTTGCAAATTCTTATGAGTTGCAGTTACCTCCAGGTGTAGGAATATCTCCCATATTTAATGTGGCAGATTTGTACCCATACACTATTATTGATGAATAAGATAGTTCGGAGAGACGAACATGGGACACCCAGGATGAGGAGAGATCATGGATTAAGAAGATGCCTCTAGCATAGCCTTTGGAAATTGAATAGATTCTAGACACACATATGACCAGGAAGACACGAAACAAAGAATATTTAAAGTATCGGGTAAAATGGAAGGATCATCCCCTTGAGGATTGTTCTTGGTTGGACGCTGCCCAAATTCAAAGCGTAGGGTACTCTATTGAAGAGCTTATGGAAAGGAGCCATGAATTTAATTTATCTCGGGAGCCTGATGTAGGAGCATTAAGGTAGAGCAAGAAATGTGACAAGCTGGTCACATGTTGTGGCTTGGAAGGAGGACTAGTAGTCCTAAGAATTTGAAGACTTTGTTTTTTTTAGGTATTTTTTTAAAGTTAACTTGGGCTAACTTAGCCATTGTAATTTTCAAAATAAAAAGAATGGATAAATTAGGATTAGTTAAGTATTTAGTTGAATAAACTATTTTGGAAACTAAATGACAGTTTCTCAACGTATGGGGATTTTGGGAAAGGCATAAAACTGAACCAAATCCACCATTGTGGGGTTCTACCATCCATAGCGAGAAAGGAGAGAATAGAGAAGCAGAAGTAAATGTAAAATCAGCCATCGGAGGGCTTGACTCCGCGTTTTCCATTTCCAAATTATTTCCAAGTGTTTTTTGTTTAATCGAGATCTCTATTTTTTTAAAACAATATTTCATTTCCAACCTAATTCTAAGTGTTTTGTGCTTTGAATGGGCTCCCTCTTTTAAATTATTTATTTAAAACCTCTGGTGAAAATTGAACATCTATATTTAAATCGCACCCCAAGAAACTTAATCAGATTTTCAGACGCGGTGAGGAATTATTCTACACATTCCTTTGTTGAATGAATTATCGTGTTGACCACAGTATGAACCCCAGTTGGACTTACATGTTTGATGAGGATCGTCGATATAAAACATATCAATGGTGATAAAATCATGTCTCAACCGTAACATTATCGCACATCACAGAGAATAGAAAATAAAGTTAAGATTTTGCAAGTTCAATATTTTAACTTGCGATGCAAACTGGCATGGAGGAGAAGTTGCGCGGACCATCCAATCCTGTAGAAGCTAGTGGTGGAGATTGAAAGCGGTGATCACAAGCCACAAAATATTGGAATTAGCTTTAAGGACCATCACACAGTAAGTTAAAAGGTTTACGATGCGAAGTGGTACAGAGATGGAATTGTGTGGACCGTCGAATCCAGTAGAAACCAATGGTGTATATTGACAGAGGTGATCTCACATCGCAAAGTTTTGGGGTTAGTGTTAAGGATCGTCGCGGTGTAATTTAAGAGATCTGTGATGCGAAGCGGAAGACACATATCAGTGCAACGCAAAAACACAAATCATAGGGAATAGACTTTAACATTTTTATTTAACTTGTATATTTTATGAAGTTTGATTTTCAATGATTGGTCGAAGCTGTGTGGGTCCCTGTGGAAATAACTCCCACATGTTTGCATTTTTTTCAGGTTTTTGCGTTGGTTTGGGTAATTTTTGGGTTCTTGTATGTTATAAAACTCCGATGTTGATTCTCGCACGTATGTATGTTGATAAATTCCAAGGATTGAACTCTATTGCTAAGTAAAGGGATTTTGTGAGGATTTTTAAAAACTCAGTCCGCAGTGCATTCCTGGTATTTTGTAGCTAGTCTGCATCAACATCCCTTTGCTAAAATCCTTCCTTGTTCTTCTCAAGTGAACCATCAACTTTATATTTGGTTTTATAAACCCACTTGCAACCAATGGGTTTGATGCCATCGGGAGGATACACCAGCCTCTAAGTACCATTTTTAATGAGTGCATCATATTCCCTTTTCATTTCCTTTTTATATTCATTACAACTAACATCTTATTCAAAGAAAGTAGGCTCACTATTAACATAGCAATTATATTCAGAGTAATGAGAATAGTCACATGGAAAACTACCTATTTCAAAATCATCATATATTCTTAGAAATGTTCTAATATGAGTTTACTGTGGCAGCGGTTTTTCATCTTCTGGAGGTGGCTTCTTATCTTGTGGAGCAGATTCTTCTGGAACACAAGCACTTTCTAACCCTATAGGAACACTTCTATCATCCAAATTTTATTCAATAGAAACATTGGCATTATTGAGAGGAAATGTTTTTGAACAAAAATCCACATACTAATCTACAAGGGGAATCCCTCTTCATGATGTGTAACACTATTATCATATTCATAATAAAATTTCTTGGACATAAATATTTATAAATGATTTAGTTTTATATGATTCAAGAAAAAATACATCTCTTGATAAAATAAACTTCTTTTTTTCATCATCATATAACTTTTATGTCTTAGAAATATAGGAATATACCAAAAATATACAATTTCTACTTCTTACACTAAACTTGTTTCTTTGTTGCTTAGGAAACAAAACATAACATTGAGAACCAAAAAATCTGAAAGGATGAACAACAGGAAGATGATTATACCACATTTCATATGGAATTTTATTTTTGAGGATAGAAGAAGGACAATGATTTATAATATAGGTTGCACAAAGAATTTTTTCTCCAAGAAACAAACTTTACATTCTTGAAGAACATCATTGACCTAACCATGATAAGAAATATTTTTTTCCTTCATTCTATAACATCATTTTGTTGTGTATTACAAGGAATTTTTTTTTCTGTTTGATGTCATTCTCTTTCAAATAATTTTGAAAATCATGTGAAGTATACTCACCACCATTATCAATTATTAGAGTGCCTATATTAAGTTGAGTTTCATTTGTAATAAAGAGATGAAATTTTTTAAACATGTCAAAAAATTGTGAGTTTTCATTCAAGAGATAAACCCAACACATCTGTGAATAATCATCAATAAATGTATGCATATATTTATTACCATAAAGATTTGCAACAGAAATAGGTCCACGTAAATTTGAATGTATGAGACCTAATTTTCTTGAATCTCTAGAAGTATAACTTTGAAAATATTGCTTACTGCGCTTCCCCAAAATACAAGCATTAGATTCATTAAGTTTTATTGGAACTGTTGTAAGGCCTATAATTCCTTGTTTTCTCATAATTCCTATACTGTCATAATTAATATGACCAAAACGAGCATGCCATAATAAACTGAAAAAAATAGGATCATTTTGTTGAATCAAATGAGTAGTATTCAATGGAATGGATGATGTACCTTTCAATTCTAAGAGTTTATCTTCTTTCACACATGTCATAATAGTTTCATTATCATATGCTCTTCAAATCTCTATTATACCATCAAATATATGTATGGAATACACCTATTGTCTAATATGTGTAAGAGATGATAAATTCCTTTGAAATTGTGGAATATAAATAACATCATGTAAAACATAATATGCAAGTCATGACATATCTAATTGAATAGATTTTATCCCTCAAGGTTTAATTTTAGACTTATCCACAAAATAAACTACTCCATCAATGTGATCACCAAAATTTTCAAACAAATCTCTCCTAAAGGTCATATGAAAAGTTGCACATGTGTGTAATATGTAATGGTCATACCATGAAGATAATGAAATACTAAATACATTATCTATATTGAAATTACAATGTAAAAAAATATAATGTGCATTCTCAGATTATTTTTCCTTTATCTGGAGGTGTTTGGTCTTTCTTTTCATTTATTTTTTCTCTCCTTCCACTGACTTTCTGCCAATGAATTCTAAAATTAGTAGCAGTGTGACCAATTTTACCACATCTAAAACATTTCATATTTGGTTTATCATTAAAATTCCTTTCTTTTCTATCATTTTGTTGTATTTCTCCCTGATTACCCCCCCCCCCCCCCCCTTGCCTCTATAATTTTTCCTACCATGACCTCTGCTACTCTTATTATTTCTTGCATACTCTTGATACTTTTGTTCTTTTTTTTTTCTAAACAAAAATTATTAACATTAAATAGTACAAAATGGCTAATTAGTTACTTAAAAAACGACTAAAATTTGCATATAAACGACTATTTTTTATTCAGTGACCAACAATAGCTAATTTACAGTATCTTATAATGCAACCAAATTTTAGTCATTTTTACCTTAGTCATTAATTGGTTGTCTCAATTTTATCGTCTAGTAGAATATTTAGTAATTAATTTGGTCATTAAATTATTCACGGATTAGTCATTATTTGTTTTCATTAATGACCAAATATACAACAAAATATATGACTATGCGATCACCCTATAAAACCAATTAATGACCAAAGAAATATGACAAAAACATTCTCCATGTTATAAGATACTGTAAATCAGCTACTAATGGTCATATATATATGTCGAATTTAGTCATCACTTGAAACCAATCAATGCCCAAAGAAATATGACTAAATTTTGGTCGTGTTATAAGATATTTTAATTTAGCTACTAATAGTCATATATATATGAAAAATTTAGTTGTCATTCGTAATCAAGGATTTATAATTTTCAGTAGGTATTTATGTTTTCTTGGTACTTCATATTCATTATATAAACAACTAATTTAGTAGTTTATATTCATTTCATTTACTTTCACTAATAATCATTATAAATGACTAATTTAGTCATATATTCATTTTACTTGTGTTAATAATTAATCAATATATAGTATTAATTTAGTAGTTTTAGATTGATTTTATGTGTTCATTATTAATCAACATAAATTAATTTGTATGATTTTGCGAATAAATTAAAAAAATGTCATAGAATGTGCATGTTCATCTAATATGAAAATAAAAAATTACATATGTTAATTACAATACTAAACAATATCAAGTGCAATTATAAATAGTGTCAACCACAAAAATTATATTATATGAAATATCAAGTATTACAATATGAGTTTCCAACTTAATATTGGTTGGACTACAATTTACACATGAAATATTGTTTCATCACTTCAAAACATTATCATTGTGTTTCCAATGAAGTGAAGGTGAATTCACCAACTCTGAAGACTTGACCCTCAATTTCTATGTTCATGTCTTATGTTGGATATTGACTCTAAAGGTATCACTAGACTGATTCTCTTCTCTCTCTCTCTCTTTTTATTTTTTGTTACATTTTTATTGTTCTCCTCTTTCTTCAATTCATGCTTCTTACAATCAATATTGAGTTCCTTTTCCTGAAAATGAAAGAAGATATAATGAAGATCATAAGACATGAAAGATGATCAACACTAGAATATAAACTAAAGTATAATATAAATGATTTATATGGCGTATACCTCAACATCAGCAATGCCAAAGAAATTTTCCCCATAAAATCAAGAAACTCGAACAAGTTTTCTTCAATTATGCGATAATGGCCACTATGTGGCCAGATGACCTGTATAAACAAAGAAAATAAAATGGCGCCATAGAAAATAAAACCTTAGTAACATACTATTCAACCTTTAGGGAAATATTAGTCACAATTATGTCAACCAAGTTACATGCTAAAAAGTACACATTGTAGATAACTTGTGAAAACAAATAATTTTAGGTGTGATGTCTAACCCTTGTTGTTGTATTCACAACAAAATTTCTATCTATGATTCATGGACTTGGTCAAGTATATAAGAAACATGTGCTCAAATAACAACATGAAATTAAACTTTTATAATAGTCATGAAAATGTTTTAACACAAAGCACCTAAAAAGATTTCAGTCCATTAAGTGTAATATTAATTTCTTATTAAATCTTTGGTTGTTGTTTAAATGAACCCGATACCAAGCATTTTAAATTTCATAATTAAAAGACAAAACAAAATAAAAATAAACATTCAAAATACAATCAAACAATAAAGAGAGGATATCATGGAATGGACATTGCAATTATAAAAAAATTGTTTACCTATCCACCAGTGTCTTGTCTGGCATTCCTAAAACATTTTTTTGCCCAAAATAACCATTAGGTGAAATAATAACAACATTGAAAACCATAGGAATCCCTAGTAGAAACTCGGACAAGTTTTCCTTAGTTGGGAGATAGTGCCCACCATGTGGCTAAATGACATGTATAAAAAAAGAAAATAAAACATCACCATAGAAATTAACACCTTAGGAACTTAGTATTCAACCTTAAGGAAAACCCTTAGGCATAATCATGAAAAATAACTTACATGGTAAAAATCTCAGGTTGTATAAAACTTGTAGAAATCAAAATAACCTGAAATGATAAAATTATCCTTCAAACACTAAAACAAAACTGCATTACAATATTTGGAATAGGGAAATAAGAAATAGCCCATAGAATAATAATAATATTTTATAAAATCCAAAGGGACTTCAACGAGTAAGGTTACCTTGATATTGAAGTCAAATTTCGTTCAAAAAAAATGAAACAAGCAATTTGTTGGAAAGCCTCCCCCATGTTCCAAAATGCAGGGACAACAAAGGTTAACCTAAATAAATGCAAGTTCAAGAACATTAAAAAAATAGAACATGGACCAAAAAAACCAATATGTACATTGTCTATTAAATACTTTAGTTAGATTCTTGGGTAATCTTCAATATATTTTGAAACAAATGACAATGAATTACTAAATAATGTTTCGGCAGTCCTCATTTAGAAAAATATCCTAGTCTATTTGAAGTCAATTTCCTTCCAAGGAATTATGTATTCAATTTTCACTTTCACTACCTTGTAGGATTTATAAATTCAAAGTTGTTTTACTGAAAATAGGGCACAAAATTTTCAGTAATATCCATTTTATGATGCAATCCAAGTGGTGAATATGGCCATTTTCTAGAACACCTGGTTCTTCATTGTCCTTGAATTCGTCTTGCAAAATCAAGGTAATTTTTTATGTGATTGAACTCCAAATATAAAGATACAATTCCTTCATAAAACATGTCAGTTGTAATTAAAACCAACTTGTAAGTCCTTTTAAGTAATGTTTCTACCTCAGAATAATTATAGCAAAGCCTTAGGAAATATTTTATAAACAAAATATACTGCAAACTTCATCTTCTAGTTCCTTCTTGGAGGCTTCATCTGCATTAGAATCTATGAAAAATTAATATGATCTTGTCTTAAAACACTTAAAAACTCTCTTCACTTAATCATATAGTCACATAACCTATTAATTACTTCAAATCGAACAATTTTGATCATCATGGACAAAATGATTTTTCTAGCTCAGTATTTTAGGACATAAAAGGAAATCACAAAACATGTAAGCTAAACCATCTTATGGATAGGAAGGATAATCCTACTAAATTGAAATGGGTTGATCTCATAAGCCATGTTATCCACATCTAATCAAATATCTCTATGTTGATCATGTGATTTGGAAACAATGTAAAATGCTAGTTGGTCTAAAATCAAGATATCCTATAAATAAGTCTGCAAGAATATAATAATATTTTTAGTAAACACAATACTATGTATACAACCTGCAGAAAAAAACAAATAAATATATTGAGAACAAAAAATAGAGATAGATACATTTCTTTGTTTTATCTATAATAATTTTTTTTATAAAACCTATTTCACATATCCAAATTACCACACAAACAACCTAGTACATCAAAAATACAAGAGGAAATGGATATAGAAATCTAACGAGCATAACCCAAAGCACTAGTTTGTGATTAAATCACATTTATTTTGTAACAAACAATTTCTTCAACTATTACAAAATGTAATGCATGTTGAAGAATCACATAACTACCACCACACAAACATAAATTAAAAGACCAAAAGAAAAAAAGTTATGGAAAATTTTGAAAGCTTAATACCCCAAATCTTCACTGTCCCAAAGGAAATAAGATATCTATTATGCAGTTGTAGTCTACCTTTTAGACATTTTGGAGTTTTTTCTAGCCTACTTTCTAATCTCATTTACCTATAATCCAATATGGATTTGTTGGAAACAGAACTTTGAGTTTTGAACTATCAAAAATCCAAGTGCTTGGGGGATTTTTTAGGGTGTTGAGTGCATATATGTTGTCCAAAACCAATTTTAAGAAACAAAAATAAATATTTGACCAACAATTTTTTCACTAGATTTCGGCCAAAAACTCCAAAATGTTTAATAGACAACACCTATTATGCAT
Organism: Pinus albicaulis; assembly: GCA_034641835.2. Classification (NCBI taxonomy): domain Eukaryota; kingdom Viridiplantae; phylum Streptophyta; class Pinopsida; order Pinales; family Pinaceae; genus Pinus; species Pinus albicaulis. The sequence continues at coordinate 2,671,088 of CM076572.1, forward strand.
GGTGTCTTCAAAATATTTTGAATAATATGGTCATAAAAGAGATAACCGACCAATAAAATCAAGAAAAGTATATGTAAAAGACTCTCCTTTCCATAGTTAAAAAATATTCTATCTTTTTTCAAAATCATCTTGTTAGAGGTATTTGACGTTTACTTTTCATGGGAGGCTTGCCAATGGACATGTTTGTTGAAAATGACCAATTCACAAATGGATGATACAGGAGCTTGAAATTTTATGGTTGATCTGTGGGCTAAATTTTTAAACAACGTTGTATAAATTCCTTGGCATCTCTAGATAGTGCATCAAGTATAGGTGGTAGCTTACCATGTCCAACTTTCCATAAGGCATGATGTTGTAGGATCAAAACAGTTGTCATTTTCAAATTTTTAAATCATAAACTAGATATCTAATCCAAATTCAAGAAGGTAGAAATGAATATATCTGTCATCTGCACTAGCTTGAACCAAATAATTTGTACAAATTTCCAGCATTTTTAGATTGTGGGCGAGCATGATGTCTTAGCAGTCTACAACAAGGATTGAATTTCTATTTGAGCACCTTTCATGCATTAATATATTAAAAAGGTAGAAAAAAATAAGGTTTAAAGGACATACATTTGACATTAATTAAGATGAAATACAAATATTAACACCCATAAGTGAAAAATAACAAGCCAACTCAAACCAGTGAGTCGTATCTTTATGTGTTTTGATAATGAATACAAGTTTGTTGACAGGTTAATTTTGATAATATGAAATTGAATATTCTCCTGAATTTGATTCATAATTTTTTCCCTACTTATATCGAATAGTCATGTTTTATCCTCATATATATTCAGATTCCATAAAATAGGTTAATCAAAGAGGCATGAAGTTATATTGACAATGGAATGCACTCTTAGACCAACCTAATACAAGCTATAACTCATTCATATCTAAAACAAAACAAATAATCATAGTGATAGTACTCCTACATAGCAATGAACACTCATGAACTATAGTTGCGAACAATAACTTCATCCTTCAACCAATACCTCCATCCAGCAACTTCAAAAGTTAGGGAATATATCACTATAAGAAAAAAGGTCATTGGTGAGGGTCATGCTTGTGACAGACCTTTAAGGTCCATCACCAATGTCACATATGGTGACGGTCCTTAAAAAAGCATCACTGTAAGTGTATATAGTGATGGTACTTTAAGGTTCGTCACCAAAGCCATTTTCAATGACACTTTTGGTGAGGATCGTTAAAGTCCCATCACTAATTATCTCTTTGGTGACACTTCTAGTGACGAAATTTTAATGATCTTCACCAATGCTCTTTTTGTTTCTATTGGTGACGATCAAAAAATGTTCGTCATCATTGATCATTCCAATGAGTTTTTGATGACGCTATGTGATTGTTAATATATTTTTTGATAAAAGATAAGTATTTAAGACCATTATTATGGAGTCTTTTTTATAATATGTCCAATTCCATAGTGGTTAGATTCAGTAAATGTGTTAAGAATTAAATACTGTGTATCATTTCCCTCAAGTAATGACTAGTCGAATAGAGTTTTCCTACGATTCAACACATGATTCATATCTATGAATTTTTTTATCTAGAAAATTCACTTTAGATAAAGTTCCACTAGTGTGTGTAGGACTTATATTGTTTAATACTTAATCAAACTCTGTCAATTATGTTAATGAGAAATACCAAACCCTCCTCCACAAAATCTCCACACCTTAAATTAATTATTTGGCACACACTAACATTTCTTAGCACCTCGCATGTCCTGGAAAATCTATGTACCTAGAACATCTTGTCATGACACTGACACCCAAGCACATGGTGGCATGCGCTAGCACAATGTATAACTCTCCTAGCATTTTTTTACATGCATGTAATCCATAGCATGCCCTAGAACACCTTGGTTTTATGCATTGACATACATTAGCACTTGGCACATAATGCCACTTGGCATGTATTGGGACCTATTATTAGTGTGCCTATCACGCCCCTTTTGAAAAATATTAAGTCTCGACTTATTAACCCTCTTATGTGTTCATTTCCTTGCATTTTAGCTTGGTTATTCCTTTTGTTTCTTTGACACTCCTTGACACATATTTACATACCTTGGAACCTTGCACATCCTTATCACATGGCGTGTATTGCCATATCTTGGCACTATTTGGAACATATAATTAACACACCCTAGAACTCCCTAGCACACTTTGGTACTTCTTCTCATGCCTTGATATTCCTTAGCATGCCTTACCAATGCTTATCATACCTTGTCACTCTATCTTTGGCATGACAACTAGCACTCGTTAACGCTAGTCCTTGACACATGTTCCTCATATTCATTAGCTTCCATGAATTATGACCTAGTTCTCCCTTAATGTTTTTTCCTAGTACTCCTTAACACCCCTCACCATGAATTAGCACTCTCTAGCACACCTTAGCACTCTTCAAAATTCCCTTCCACTTCATAGCATCCATAACACTCCCTGACACATATTGGCGCTTGTCACGTGTTGGCTCTTGGAAAGTCTTAGCATGTATGGAATACATTGAGATGCCTTGGTATGATTTGGCATGGTTTAATATTATATTTATTTGAGATAAATTGTTGGAAAGTAGATGAGAAGAAACAAAGGAACACTTGGCACTTAGAATGCACTAATAATTTTCACTTGGCACCTATTGGCGCCTAGTGTTAGTGTGCCTAGCATGCCCCTCTTGGAAAATCTAAATTGATGACTTATTAACCCTATTATGTGTTAATTTCCTTGTAGCTTAACTTGTTTCTCCCTTTTTTTTCCTTGACAATCCCTGACACACATTGACACACCCTTGCACATCTTAGCATGCCTTATCACTTAGCACATTTTAGCATGCTTGGCATGCCTTTGCACTATCTAGCACATCTTAGAATTCCCTAGCATGCCTTGGCACTCATGTCCTCACATCTAGCCTTCGCATTTTTTCACAAATTGGGAACCCAATTAGGTCCTTGGATACTACAGTTCATGTGACAATATTGGCTTGCTTCAACCGCAACAACTTGACCAATTGCACCTACTACAAGTAGATTGTGCCTTTTTCACCTAAGAATGGCCTGTAAATCATCTTATGCCACTCATGCTCAAGCTCAACTTGTCCCAATTAACTAGTTACCAAGACAAGGATCACATGATCTAGCCATGGCCATAAAACAACTAAGAAACATAGCTTCAACAAGCAACATTTCACATGTATGTTCAGTTCATATAAACAGTAGAACATTAAATGATAGTTTGCAATAACCATAAGATATAAGCTAACACAATCCGAGTGCCCCAAAAACTATACACAACCATCTACAATATGAAATTATATAGAATAGTTTAAATCATGAACATGTAGCCAAAGTGCAGCACTTCTCATATAAAAAAAATAGCTAAAGGAAAAACAATGTTGTGCCTAGCACAAAGTGATATACCTTTGTCTAAAGCTGCTATGCCAAGCTCCATATAACAAGCATAGCTTTTCATCCTATAAATCCTATTCTAAAATTCTCCTAACACACTTCTTCCTTAGCACACTTGAATTCGATGGCACTCCCTGGCACACACTCTTATTCATTCCTTTCCATGCAGTTTGACCCAGTTATCGCTTCATATGCGCCGACACTCCCTAAAAATCTAGTTCAACATGCATTGACAGTTTCCAACATGTGTTAGCATGCCTTTTCATTCCTTTGCATGCCTTGACCCTTCCTAGCTATCATGCCCTCACAACTACCCTTAATTTGCAGCTTTGGAACCAAACCAAACCCTCGCTTGAATACAAGAGCTTTAACAAGTCACCGTTACTACAACTAGATTATGTTATTGAATTGTGTAGCTTGGGAGGTAATCCACAGGCCTAGTGATATGGGTTTTTCATGTGAGTTTGGTCACAAAAGGATTTGTGGGAAAGAAGCCAAGAAAAGTGATTTTGGACCGAAGATGGGGTTGATAATCTAAAAGAAAATTAAGAAGGAAAATTAATATTTCCTAAGTTCTAAGTGGATAAAACCCATAAGTTATAGAGGGTTCCTAAGAGGTCTAGGATAAACTATTTAAGGAGGCCTTAGGATGAAGGAAATAAAATCAAGTGAGAAGGAGCTCATTTGATTAAGGGGGAAAAGAGAGATGTAGTCCTAGAGAGACCATGATCATTATCACGTCTAGAATTCATTAAGATGCCTCTGTATGCTTGGCAGGGTTTAATATTAAATTTATTTGAGATCAATTATTGGAAATTAGAGGAGAAGTAACATAGGATGAATGGCACTTAGAATGCACTAACACATGCCACTTGAAACTTACTTCCACCTAGTGTTGGTATGCATAGCATGTCCCTCTTGGAAAATGTAAATTGGTGACTTATTAACCCTATGATGTGTTCATTTCCTTGTAGTTTAATTTCTTTCTCCTTTTTGTTGCCTTGATAGTCCCTGGCATGTATTGTCACACCCTTTCACATTTTGGCATGCCTGAGCACTTGAAAAATCTTAGCATATTTGACCTGCCTTTGAACTATCTAGCACATGTTAGCATTCCCTAGCATGCCTTGGGACTCATGCCCTCACAACTAGCCTTACATTTTTTCACAACTTCGGAACCCGATCAATTCCTTAGCTACTGCAGTTCATGTGATATTGGTCTTCTTCAGCCGTAACAACTTGATCAATTGCACCTACTACAAGTATATTGTACCTTGTTCACCTAAGAATTGCATATACCTCATATTAGGCCACTCATGTCCAAGATGGACTTTTCCCACTTGATAAATTACCAAGACAATGATCACATCTATCCATGGCCATAAAAAACTAAGAAACATAGCTTACATACGGAATATTTCACATGTATGTCCCTTGTGATGCCTCAACACTCCTTAACAATCCTCAACGTGAATTTACATTTTCCACCATGTGTTATCATGCCTTTTCATTCCTTGGCATGCCCTAACCATCCCTATTTATCATGCCCTCACAACTACCATTACTTAATTTTCAACTTGGGAACCCTACCAAGTCCTTGCTTGACTATAGGAGCTTGACCAAGTTACGATTACTACAACTAGACTATGTTGTTGAATTGTGTATCTTGGGAGGTAATCCACATGCCTAGTGAGATGGGTTTGTGTGATTTTGACCAAAAAAGTCTTTGTGGGAAAATAACCCAAGTAAAGGGGCTTTAGACCTGAGATGGGATTTAAAATCTAAAGAAAATTTAAAGAAAAATTAATATTTCCTAAGGTCTAAGTGGATAAAGTTTGTAAGTTATAGAGTGTTCTTAAGATGCCTATGTAGGAAAAGATATTTAAGGAGGCCTTAGAATGAAGGCAAGAACATTAAGTGAGACGGAGATAATTTGATCAAGGAGGCCATGATCATCCACCAAGAGTGAGATAATCATGTGAGGGTTCACAAGAATGTCACATACCATAATGGGTTCGAGATAGGAAGTGGGATGGCATATTGTTAGTTCTCTTATGAAAGATTAATCTTAAGAGTGGAGACTCATGAGAATGTTGGCATGTGATTCCAGTGGTGTTTCTTTGTGAAGGCTGCATCAAATTTTGAAATAGTAGAGAGGGTTGAGACCCTACCTTGTGGTGGTTAGTAGGTTGCAAGGTATGTGATAAAGACCAAAACAAATGGAGGAGGGTCTGCACTAGAATTTAGCGCTAGAAAAAAAGTAGTCATAGGTGTAATATTGACTGAGGTAATCATAGTTTGAGGGTCATAGATATCTAAAGTTCAGGTCAAGATTCAGTCAAATAAATTCCCATATTATATGGATCCATATGAGCTAGGCCGAGTCTCTTATGAAGGAAAGAGTTGTCGTTTTTGCGATGGGTGGATAGGGTTTGTTCTAAAGCAATTAAAATAGAAGTATAACTCCATATTTAGGGAGGTTTCCTAGCATGTTCAATCCCTAAGGTATGCCTTAAGACTGTGACAGATCTGCATAGAAGAAGAGGGGTTGTGACCCTTAGAGAGAGGTTTATCTCTGCAATATATACAGAAAATTTGGAAGATGGTTTCTAGAAGTATGTGCAGAGATAGAAAATCCAAAGGAAGGTGGAACCTGAGTAGAAGATGGAATAGAAGAAATGTGCCATATGAGGAATGGATTGACATGAAGAGGAGTTGATTTTCGTGGATATTCCATAGAGTTTTGGACAAAAATCTGAAGCAGCCTATAAAAATTTAGTCAATGGACTATTAATGGGTTCTTTGTGACCCTAGTTCATTCATCTACAAATTTTTAGAAATATGATAAGACGAGTAGTTCATATTTGTTTGTATCTTTGACACACAAAAAATTGGTACACAAGGATAGTGATTTTTTGAGGACTCAAATCACTATTAGGTGGCATATTTGAAGAGCCCCAGATGAGGGCAGTGTTGTGTGCACTAGATTAATAAAATAATTGACTGTGGTTGGGAAAATTGATGGCAGTCCAAGAACAATGGGAGGTTTTTTAGGTGACTGCCAAATAAGAGCTCTAATTCATGTACTTGTGAAGGAAAAAAATATTGGTAGAAGGGTAGGTGTATTGGGCCTAAGGATGTGAAAACTTTGAAGGACTAAAGTAGCAGTCAAGTGGGCTAGCCAACTAGCCCTAGTTCAATATATTGTAGAACATTGCATCATTGAGAAAAATGGAAACCTCCATATCCATATACTTTTCATCTTGGAGTAGCAGTATGGGAAAAGTGGGAAAACCAAAGAGTTGTTCAAAATGAAGTTGTGAACAGCTAAACGAAAACCCTAACTGTTGCAAACCTTAAAGGAAAAAAGAGGTAGATAGAGGGACAATTTTTTTGAGCCGAGTTCATTAACCTAAAGGAGTTGAGTTCATTGATAGAGGCAGATTGAGGAGTTGCATAATGGAGGGCAGGAGGCACTTCCAGATGTGTTCAAGACATGTGGATTGAAAGGGCTATGTGTGGCCACCATCAAAAAGTGGGTTAACTGTTGTCTTGTTCAAGGTAGATTGGTTTTCAAAGGTGTAACACCAAGCCCTAGTTGTATTCCTTGTATCAGTGTGATTGAAAAGGGCCATGATCCATGGTACGAGAGCTCTAGCCTATTCTATTATAGTTTGTAATTTAACGAAGAAAGGTTTGAAAATTTTAAAAAATTTCATCTAAACTAGTGGATTCCCTCATGTGTGTAGATTTCTTTGTGCAAAGTAGATGTGTTATGGCACTTGAGTGTGTTTTCATCAAAGATTCTAAGACCAAACCTAGATTCTCATGTGTCATGGAAATTCAACATATGCGTTGTTTACCTAGGAACTACATGTAACTCATCTTAGACTACTCATGTCCAATCTCAACTGATCCCACTTATGAACTTACCAAGAGAAGGCTCATCACATCCAACTATGGTCGTAAAACAATTAAGCAACATGTTTTACATATTGACATTCCATAACACCTGACATGTCTTAAATTCCTTGGAATTATGTGGCATGTGTTAGCATCCCCTAAAATTTCTTGACATGCTTTTACACTCTCTAACACAGCCTAGCACTTCTTGACTCGCCTTGGTAGTTTAACATACCTTCGCATTTCCTAGAATATAACATTGTCACTCCCTCCTTAACACACCTAGAACTCATTGGCACTCCCAATCAAACACTCTTTTTCATTCATTTCCATGCATTTTGATCTAGTGCTTCCTTGTGTTTACATGACACTCCCTAACACTCCCTAGCACACATTGGCACACCCTAACACTTGGAACATCGTGGCATGCCTCCCTAGCACTCTATCATTCCTTAGCACTACCTACCATACCTTATCTCTCTCTCCTTGGCACACTTAGAGCTCATTGAAACTCTCAATAACAAACTATTATTCATTCATTTCCATGCATTTTTACCTAGTTCTCCCTTTTTTTTCCATAGCATTCCTTAACACTCCTTCGCACGTGTTGGTACACCCTAGCACCTAAGACATTTTGGCATGTCGCCCTGGCCTCTAGCATGCCTTAACACTACCTAGCATACCTTGTCACTCCCTCCTTAGCACATGTGGAACTCACTGACACTTCCAATCACAAACTCTTATTTGTTAATTTCCATGCATTTTTATGTAGTGCTCCCTTTTGTTTCCTTGCAACTCCTAGTTAACAATTCCTTGCACGCGTTGGCACATCTTGGCCGCATGCCTCCCTAGCACTCTAGAATTCCTTAGCACTGCCAAGCATGCCTAGTCACTCCTCCTGAGCACACTTGGAACTCATTGAAACTCCTTGTAACACACTTATTCATTCATTTCCATGAATTATTTCATAGTGCTCCCTTGTGTTTCTCTAACACTCCCTAACACTCCTTGGAACACATTGGCATACCCTAGAACTTGGAACATATTGGCATGCTTTCCTAGCACTCTATCATGACTTGGAATTGCATAGCATAACTTTTCACTCTCTCCTTATCACACCTATGACTTTCTAACACTCCCTATCACACACACTTATTCATTCATTTCTATGAAATTGAAACGAGTCCTCCATTATGTTTCCCTAGCACTTCCTACCATGTGTTGGTGCCAAACACTAGCACCTAGCACATATTGGAATGCCTAACATGCCTTGGAACTTTCTAGCATGTGTTATCACTTCCTGGGATTCCCTGCACACCTTAGCACTCCCTAGTTTTCATGCCCTCATAGATAATCTTGCCTTTTTTGTTACTTGGGAACCCAACCAAGTCATTGAAAAAATAGTGTTGTGTCCAGCACAAAGTCTCCCTTTGTCTGAAACTACTTCATCCATCCCCTTATCCCAATCATAGGATTTCCTCCTGTAAATCCTATTATGAAATTATCCTAACACACTTCATCCATGGGACACCTGGAATTCACTCACACTCCCTGACAAACACTCTTATTTATTCGTTTCTGTGCACTTTGAACTAGCTCTACCTTGTGATGACTTGACACTCCCAAACACTCCTTGTCATGCATTAACACTAATTGGCATGTGTTAGCACACCTTTTAATTCATTGGGATACCCTGGCACTCCTTAATTGTCATGTCCTTATAACTATCATTATTTTTTTTAGACTTGGGGACCCAACCAAGTCCTGCCTCAACTACAATAACTTGACCAAGTTTCATTTACTACAACTAGACTATGCCTTGTTCACCTAAGAATGGCTTATAAATAATCTTAGACTACTCATGGCCAATATTAACTCATCCCACTTAACAAGTTACCAAGTCAAGGCTCATGTCGAATTGTGTCCATAAAAAAACTGAGCAACATAGTTTACATCTTGACACGCCATAACACCTAGAACATATAAAAATACCTTGGAACTATGTGGCACATGTTAGAATCCCCTACATTCCTTGACATGCTTTGGAATTCCCTAACACACTGTACCATTCCTTGACATGCCCTGGAACTCTAGCATGCCTTGGAATTTCCTAGCATATAACCTTGTCATTCCATCCTTAGCACAATTGGAACTCGCTGACACTCCCTATCACACTCTATATTCGTTCATTTCCATGAATTTTGAAGTAGTTCTCCCTTATGTTTCTATGGCACTCCCTAACACTCCTTGACACACATTGGAAAACCATGACACTTGTCACATCTTCGCATGTCGCCCTGGCACTCTCGAATTCCTTGGCACTACCTAACATACATTTTCACTCCCTCCTTAGCACACCTAGAATTTGCTAACAATCCTTGTCACCCATTTTTATTCATTCATTTCCATGCATTTCAAATTATTGATCCCTTGTTTTTCCCTGGCACTCCATAACACTCCCTAACATGCATTGGCACACCCTCGCACCTGGCACATATTGGCATGTTTCCCTAACCTCTAACATACCTTAGCACTGCCTAGAATAACTTGTCACTCCCTCCTTAGCACACTTGGAACTTACTGACAATTCCTGTCAAAATCTCTTAATTTTTCATTTGCATGCATTATTTTCACCTAGTACTCCCTTGTGTGTCCCTACGACTCCATAACACTTCCAGCATGTGTTGGCACACCCTGGAACCTAGCACATATTGGCCACATGCCAATTTGTCACACTATCATGAATTAACATTGCGTAGCATACCATGTCACTTCCTCCTTAGCACACCTGGAACTCACTGACACTCCCTGTCACACACTCTTATTCATTCATTTCCATGCATTTTTACATAGTTCTCCCTTTTGTTTCCCCGGAACTTTCTAACACTCAACACACATTAGCACTTGGCACATCTTGGTATGCTTCCCTAGCACTCTAGTATGCCTTGGAAATATCTAGCATATCTTGTCACTCCCTCCTTAGCAAACCTCGAACTCCATAACATTCCTTATAACTCCCTCACACATATTGGCTTTTGGAACTTAGTGGCACTTGAAAATTCTTGGCATGTCTTTAGATTCCCTGGAATTCCTTGGCATGATTTAAGATAAAATCTATTTGAGATCAATTATTAACAATTAATAGAGGATGATTTGGCACTTAATACACACTAAAACTTGGCCCTTGGCATGTATTGGCACTAGTGTTAGTATGCGTAGCATTACCCTATTGAAAAGGTAAGGTCCTGAATTATTAACCCTAATATGTTTTCATTTATTTTAATTTTAAATTTGTGTTCCCTTTGTAACCTTACACTCTTTGACATGTTTTCACATACCCTAACACCTGGCACATATCATCATGCCTTAATACATGGCATGTATTGGCATGCCTGGCATGCATCAGAATTCCTTGGCACTATCTAGCACATGTTAGCACACCCTAGTACTTCTTGAAATGCCATAGAATTCCCTAGCATGCTTTGTGACTCCCCCCTTGGCATGTCTGACACTCGCTGACACTTCCCAACACACCCTCTTATGCATTAATTTCCATTCATTTTCACTCGATCATTTATGTTTGATGGGGTGCATGTATAGAAAGATTTCCCTTAAGAGAATAAAAAAATGACCGCACCATTACTAACATAAGTAATTGCGATATTCTACTTTAATGACATTAGGAAACTACACAAGAGATTTTAAGAATTATATTTTTAGGGTTTTTTTTATGGTGTGAGAATGGTAAGAAGTGAGTGGTCAATATGGTGTGTGAATGCTTAGAATACCTTCTCACTCCCTCCTTGGCATGACAACTAGCACTCATTGCCACTCCTTGACAGACCCTCATATTCATTCACTTCCATGCATTTTGACCTAGTGCTCCCTTGGATTGTCTTAGTAATCCATAACACTCCTCGGCATGCATTGGCACTAAATACTTATAACTTTTTGACATTCCCTACCACTTCATAGCATGCATAACACTCCATAACACACATTGGCACTTGGAATGCGTTAGCGCTTAGAAAGTCTTAGCATGTCTGACATGCATTGAGATGACTTGGTATGCTTTGGCATTGTTTAATATTAAATTTTTTTAAGATCAATTATTTGAAAGTAGATGAGAAGAAATAGAGGAATATTTGGCATGTAGAATGCACTAATACTTGACACTTGGCACTCACGAAAAAGGAAAATTGATGACTTATTAACCCTCTTATGTGTTCATCTTCTTTTAGTTTAACTTGTTTCTCTATTTTGTTTCCTTGACCTTCCTTGAAACGAATTGCCACACCCTTGTACATCTTGGCATGCCTTAATACTTGGAACATATTAGCATATTTGACATTCCTTTGTGATATTTGTCACATATTATCATTCCCAGGCACACGTTGGCACTCATGCCCTAACAACTAGCCTTACTTGGGAACCTTACATTCCCTGGAACACCTTGACACTCCCTAGCTGTCATACCCTCATAGATAGCCTTACTTTTTTTACAACTTGGGAACCCAACCAAGTCATTAGAAAAACAATGTTGTGCCCAACCCAAATTCTCCCTTTCTCTAAAATTAATTTTTCCACACCTTATCACAACCATAGGCTTCCCTCTTGAAAGTATTATTTTGAACTTGTATAATTGTATTTGTATAATTACTCGATACCCAATGAATGAAGTAATGCCTGAATGAGAAAACATATATAAAAATTATAATGTTAATAAATTATATTATGAATTTTTATTTCAACATGGTATTACATTTAGGAATAAGGTTCAAATTTTTCTCTGAAATCTAGTCAATATAATGAAGGATGTATTCACGAGAAGTCAAGTTTGTAAGAATAAATTTCTATGGTTGGAAATAGAATTCCTATTAGAAAAAAAGAAGCTAAAACACGTCTAAAATTATCTCTATTCTACTAGGGTCAGAATATATCTATTATAGTATAAGGACCAAGGGTCTCGGTTTATTAATACAAGCGTAGAACATGTCGAGATTAGGAAAATCTCAATTTTGAGCACAAATATGAATGTAAGCCAATATGATCGAGGTTATTGTAAGCTGAATTATGATACAAGCTAATAACAACCTGACTCTCCATGATGATGATCTGAGTTATCTTTGATGAAAAGTCAAGGAAGAAGCATAAATTTTAGAGTTTTTCTTGTCTACTGAAGGAAGACTAACATAGACCAAGTCTCATAAATCCAAAAAAAAAATCTTACTTGATGGAGTTAACATAAGCACTAATATGAAATTTTGGAAAAGGTAACACATGAGACGTGGTGTGTTGGGTCTTCACTTTAGTGGCAGATACTTTCAATAGGAACACCCTTTTGGGGGATTGTTGTGTCTCCCTTACAGGTGCTTCCTCTCTATGCAGTTTTGATGATTTTTCACCCGAGTTTCTTGCTAGTTTAGTTTTGTTAGTTGGAAATTAGTTAGAATGTTGTGAAGAGTCACAACCTCATTTTTTCAATGGTGATGGAAATTGTTTGTGTGTGCAAAGAGTGTGACTCTATAATGAGCTAGAAGTTGGGTTCACCTCAAAATTGGTCATGGGTCAATTATAGGGTGGTCGATTGTCAGTTTTCTTGGTTGTCACACCTGGTAACAAACGAGTATCATGTTGGATCAAGAACACCTTAGTGGGAGGAAATTTGAACGAAAACTTGTTTTGGGGATCGATGCGACTCCCTTGTAGGAGCTTTTCCTTTGTATGGTTTCGAGGATGTTGGATCAATGGTGGATGGGTGGAATTGTTAGTTTTTATGAAGGGTAATGCGGTATAATATTAGTTTTTCAGACCCATTTGAAGATTGAATAAGGGCCATTTGTAGGGTGATCAACTCCTAGTTTTTCTATATTATTCCCAAGTCCCTTTGAAGGGGGAACTTGATAGGGTGACTAACCTATCAGAGCAAGACCATGCGACACCGTCGACAAGTCAGGTTGTTTGGGAATGTAACCCTAATTGGGTGGTAAATTCAGTCAATGGCTAAATATGGACAAGATACTGATAACGAACAAGTATTGTGAGGAAAAGATGAAAATGACTTTGAAAAGAGAATTATAGTGCTTTATTGTTGGCATTGGTATTGTATGTATAATTTCAGTGCCAATTCTCTAGAATAACCTTATCTATAATGAGAATTTTCCTTGCTAAGAGGGTTGTGAGGAAAATTTAAAACACAACACATAAAGGGCCATTATTCAAAGCCCAATTTTCACCCCATGTTTGTTGCATTGATTTCCATGTATTGAGGTTTCCCTAAAGAGACGTGAAACACAAACCTGTTATGTGAACTTGTAACCCTTGCATAATATAATTGCAGTAGTCAATGTCGTCTATACAATGGGAAATTAATTAACTTTGTAAATCACCCACCTAGTTTAGGTTGCATCTCCATTTTCTTATTCAAGAAGGAGCTTGATCTAGTAAGCACTTGAACCCGCATTAACGTGGAAGGAAATATTCAAAAGGCACCCTGTATTGCACAAAATGGTCATCTATAAAAATAAGCATTAAAAAATAAAATAAATACTGCAAACCATTTTTTAAATTCATCTATTTTTCTCATCTTCAATATAGAGAAGATAAATGTTTTCGAAACAATATAGACATGACTTTAACATTGAGCATATTTATACCTCTATGAGGATCAGATGGCATAGCTTGGAAGGTAGTTCTACTGAGAACAAACTATGCTTTCCTAGATGATTCTTGAGTGACCAAAATAGTAACTTAGCCCATAGTTAATTTCCTCATCCAATTAGAGTTGGAAAACAAAGGAAAGACAAATTTTCATCTCATTGTTCAAGAAATGTTGAATGTTAATAGAGATTTAAAAAATCACCACCAAAAATATAAAATATATTCATGAAATGGTCTCTGCAATTGTATACATATTGAATTGCAACCATACACCAACTTGACATCATTAAAACCTAGACTAAATTAAAAGTATTGTGCTGGAAATGACATTTTTTTTATTGTGGAGGAAATGCATTTATTTTTTCTTAAGTTGATTCTTTTTAAATCGTTTTTTTGAAAGTAAAGTTCATCTTTAAATACAAAGTGGTCATTTATTTCTTCTTTTTTCTAGGTTTGGGATGCAATAGGAATTGAACATTGAGGTCCTAGTGGGTCCCTTATTGAATAAGTTGCTCTAGCTACAACAAAAATTGTAAGACATTGCTTTGAATATTTCAATGGTTATGCTGAGGATTTATGTATGAGGAAACTAATTGTTTTTTATAATCATATAAGAAGTAAAAAAAATATTTTCTATGCTTACAATAATGAAGGTCAAATGGTTATGGTTATTCTCTAGAAAAAGATAGTTTCTATAGCACTTTTTTTCTAGATTTTTTCTTGTCGCACAATTTATCTAATCAAATCCACACAAAATCCTAGAAACATACATTTTAACAACATCCCTTTGCGCCAACAAGGAAAATTTTTAGTGTATTCCTTTTCCATCCACTGTTAGGATGGATCTAGTTCATACCTCCATCTCCTAAAGAAATGATCAATGTAAGACTAGGGAATATTAATGTTTTTGTGGTATGAATGGAATATTGTGGGGGAAAATCACACAAAAGGTTTGCTTTTCATCCCTACCAGGTACACCTTCAAATATTATTTTCCCTCCAAGAAAGGATTTATCTCAATTAGAACATACAATTTAAACTCATTGAAGATTCACTCAAGAACTATACTCTACCCAACAATGTCATCAGTTGTTCTAATATCAAACTTAGTCTAGTACTTTTGTAATTGTAATTTATTTGGCTTACAACACCACCTTCATCCCAAATAAAACGTCAAGCTTAGTAATGGGAACTTGATACCCCAATATGGCTAAATATACCATATCCTCCTCTATCCACTTAGAAAATACTTGAGTAGTATTTAATTACTCCAATTTCCATAATGCCTTAGTCACAAATTCATTTATCCTGAGATAGAAATTATACATTAACATAGACAAAAAGTGTCCTAAAAGTAATATTTTTTTTCCATTTTTCCCAAGAGCCAATAAAATGACTTTTGTCCTCAAGCACCTCTTCCTAATGCCACCTTCTACCTTTCCCAACCCATTTCCAAGGATAATTTGCATCCTAAATAAGCTTAGGAGAAATTTAGGGTCATGGTTAAAAAAAATCAAGTCGCTTGAAGAAATTTTGTAGGTTAAACCCAACACCCTCAGTAATTAAACCCTAATTTAACTCATCTACCATATTTCAAAGATTTTAGATAGTTATTTCCCATTATTGAGTGTTGAATTTATCATAGACTCAAGGTTAATGGAATGCTTCTAAATATGGCCTATTGTTGTCTAATGTCATACTATATTCCACCTTATAGGGGCAAGAAGGTCTCACTTGAGACACATATAATAATTCCCAATAAGTGACGTGCAAAATGTTAAATATTTAAGTGGGGATCACATTCATTATGATCTTATTAGCATCCATTTAAACCACTATAACAAACATCATTATGAATAAAAACTAACATAGATCACCAAAATATAGTACAAATACAAACACATAGGTAGAATAGTAATCCATTATACTAACAACTTGCATAGTATTACCTAACTCTAATGTAGAGTGAACACCAAAAACTAATAACAAATGCAACCCCATTACAACTTCTCCCTAATATTGAATCTGTTTATGTACATTATAGAACTTGCATATATCGGAAACTGGAGTGACCTCAAAAAATTCAAAATTATAATAGAGAATTTACCAACTATAAGCCACTCACCACACAAATAGACTACAAAAAGTATATTTCTTTAGAGAGATATACAAATTATCTAGAAAACTAGGTGCAAAAAACATATGAGATGACTCTTTAACCTTATATATTCAACCTTCTACATATTTACTTCTATAAATTTAGATTTTTTCAAAAATTGTTAAATTTTTCTCCATGATAAAACTTTGTAAAAAATGATTTTCCTTCCTACTCACCCCTAATTGGATTCTATTCTTCATATATGTCTTCTTTGTGACCAAAAAGCATGCATTTCATATCAAAACATTTCAAATATCCAATTTTTTTATTTCCCTCCTATTGGAGGGTCAAAATATAAAAAAAAAAATTTCAAATATCATTTTTTTTCATTTCCCTCATGCTGCAGGGTTTGTCCAGGGAAAGAGGAGGAGGGTTGCCTCAATTGCGGTGATTTATTTCAACAAAAAAAAATCTGAACAATATTCCCCAGCCTCGAGGTGATGGCCCCTCCATAAATCCTCCATCTCTCTTCGCAACTTCATAATAATTTTGGACAAGCGCTCGAATTGTCGTAATCAAGGTCATCTACTCGCTCACCAGAGGCCAAAGATTTGATCAAGGGTCTCCCAAGAAGTTCAAGGAAGGCGCCGGTAATAAAGAGGCCAAGGTATAATTCTTTTCAAGTTTCAGTCTGCTGACACAAATTCCTTTTCACTCTTAAACCCTAGCTGTCTGTTGAAAAAACATAATACTAAGGTGAGATGCCCGTTACGCTATTGTTCTTCATTTTTTTCCAGAGAAATTTCAAACTCTCTTCTTTCCTTATGTGTTATTAGATTTTATTGTGGGTTTAATATATGGGTTTTTTATTTTATGGATCGTGTTTTGTTTGTTCCATTTTTCTATGGATTCATGTTTTTTATTATTTAATAGGAAGATTTGAATGTATTGAATCAGAAGTCACATATCTTGTTTTTATGGATTGTTGAGAAAATCAATAGCTTGGCCATGTAGAATAAGATACTCACACAGAATTGCATACATAATTTGAATGGCAATGGACCCTCCCGACAATTTTGGGATAAATCATCATTTTTATTATCCACTGCACAACAGGAGTAGAAGTGAGTGAGAGAAGATGGAGGTAGAACAAGAAGATTTCACATTTAGATATATTTAGATATTGATGGAGAATTTTAACTTCCATATTTAAAGGAGGCATCTCTTGATATAGTGTTGATCTACAACCCTAATTTATGTAGGAATGGTGAATTATAAATTGAAAATATGTATCAGATGATCAATAACACTCCTCCTGAATAAATACTGGAAGATGCAGCCCTAGACCTAGAGTAGTGGGAATCCACAAAGGAAAATGGTGAATATTTTGAATGGCCATGAAAATGAGAGGCGGAGGAAGATTATGGATCATTGCGTGGAGGAATGTATCCTGAGAAATGAAGAGTCATATCCACCTGAAGGATTTAGGCTCTGTAATCCTGTGCACCAATCTTACACCTCAACTTTGCAATCGTAGCTCAAATATTAGCAGCCCCACCACATTACTCTTTAGCTTAACACACCTCACCAAAACAATTCTTCACCCACGCCATTTTTCTACTCCTCAAAACATCCTCTCTTGCAACAAATTTTATCAAATAAGTGATTCCAGATTGTTATTTAATTCTTTTTTGGTAACTGCAATGAAACTGGTAAGAGAAGAGAGATAGCCAGTTGTACAGGTCTGGCCATGATACTTAGTTCTAGTATGGGAGCTAAGCACAAACCTTCGCGTTTGAATCCAGGTGAAGTAGTTTCCGACCTGTGCAGAGATTTGGGCTTGTTCGAATTAGAGAAAAATCGCGGTTGGCCTTGCCGATGAAATAGAATGTTGTAAGAAAAATATACTTTGTATCATATATTGGGTAGGCTGGAGCTTTGTTGGACATGAAAGTTAGACTACACAATATGTGTATTGATTTATCTGGACAACTTAAACAATGTTCTTTCAACTCCAACAAGGTTATTTCCAAGTCTAAAACAAACAGGGGACCTATTCTATGATTTCCAGCGAAAATACCAAGATGTTGATTTTTCTATGATGCCCAAAAAATAGAATAGCAGTGTTACTTGCATACCAAGCAGTAGAACCATGCTTGCAAAAAAAAGAGACTAAAATAGGAAAACAAATTGGTTAAACCAGTGTTAACAGAGTAACTACAAAACATAATGTTTAACTTAGTTTCCCTTCTTATTAGCTTGCATGTGTTTTACAGCAGACCCTTCACTTTCAACAATAAACAATACTTCATTTTATGGCTAACCTGAACGTATTCACTTGGTATTATATGAATTGGAGCAACCTCATTAACAATCTAATTTCCCCATAACTAACATACTTCAAAAACATGATTGGTATGTGCGTTGTTCCTATTTGAATTCTAAGTGGAGGCATTGCTACTATTTAGAGTTTGTATAATGTATTTCAGTTAGTGAAATGTGGGAGTATTTCCTTCTAAGAATTTGTTATTTGGACTAAAACTCATTTAACTGGGTAGTTTTCAAGACCTGCCTAGCTGTGAGATTGCTTAAACATTTCAACACTCAAAAATAGGGGTGTTATCTTGGCAATTAAAAAATGTCATGGAATTTGAAGTTGTCCATCACCATGCCCTCATTGCCTATGAATAGTGTGCTTTATTAATTGAAACTGGACTTCCTTTATAATGAAGAACACTGCAGCAACATTTTTATATACCTTATTGTAGTTGGTGATGTTTGGAAGTATTTCCTTCCTGCACAAAAAGGTGAATTATTGTAAGTCCACAAGATCTAGTCTTGGTTAATGAGGTCACTATATTTACCTTTAAAATTTTATATATTATACATTTCTTATTATTTGAATGTACAAAGTTATTAATACTATTTGTGAGAGGTTCCTTTTCCCCCTGTTGTTCCTGGGTCTTTACATAGCATTAGGATTTAATGGCGTATTCTTGATTCTTAGTGTGCATACACATGTCAGAGCTTGGACAAGGGGTAATGTAGAGCGTAAAATTTATTGTGACATGGATAGAAAATTTGGGCCATCCTTTGAAGCACATAATTCAGTGTTGTAACTATCTCGGAGAGTTTGAATTCTGGAATAAAAAGAAGAGAAACGTTTAGCAGGATTTCAGTTTCTGCAAGCTCCTTGGAATGTTGTTTCTTATATTTGAGTGCAACGAACAACTAGTTGAAAACGTGGGTTTAAATATATGGGCAACATAAAAGTTGGAATCAAATTTTCTAGTTTGTTCTAGCTTTCAATTTCCTCACATTTTAGAAGTTGGATTAAAACTACAAGGGAATGCTAGAATCATTGATTCAATAGGTTATGCTCTTCAGAGTTCAATCTTATAGATCATAGCTGCTTCCCATCATATTGACAAAGTGAGTTGACCATCATGGCATATTAAAGAAGCCTAGTTTATAACCAGAGGAAATGCATGATGTCAAGAACTCTATTATGAAATCTTAGGTTTTCCTTCGATTAATCTTTGTCACGTGTTTCTGAGTGAAAATCCAATAGGGAGTAGACACTCCACCTAGCTAGAGAAATATTAAGTCTACATTGGTTGCTTAGTATGTGTATCCAATGCCATATATATAGCTCCCTCCTAACATGGGCGTGACAACCTTTAATAGAGTATGGTCCATTTTTCAGTTGAATTCTCTGTGAGTGGATTGTGTTGGTTGTAAACTCTAGGCAGTGTGATAGGCCTTCCCAAAGTTTCCTATACATTTAGGTGGAGTTCATTGAGAATATGAATGAACCATGCACGTGAAGGAGATCTTAGTGGGTTGGTACTACAAATTGGACCCAAAAAAACATTGAGTATTAAATTATGATTCAACTTGAGAAATCCTGAGTGACACTGCAACTCAAGAAGGCATCCTCCATCATCTTCTCCTTTCAAGTCTTAATAAGTTACACAAAGTCCTGACCATCCTATATTGTGCAAATTATCTTTATATTTTAAACTCTGATTGGATGAATGTCTTCCATCCAGAAACTTGGAATTTTAAGGAGTCTATGGTTTTCTATTTAGACTTTCTTCATTGCTATTTGAAACCTTGAAAATTTTAAAATTGGAAAAATGCAGTGTTACCCAGTGAATAAATATGTGTGAAATGGTTGTCTAGCAACAACTTAAAGTAGCAAAAATGGGAGTTATTTATTTTTTTAATTGTCATAAAGGAGGATAATAGTTGTGTAGATGATAACAACAACTGAAGAGCTAATTGAATTCATCCATATCAATTCTTGAATTCAATAATAGCAGTGCATGCTGTTTGATGAGTTATATGTTACAAGATTTATTTATGAAATTATTCAAATAGTGGATGGAATGTAATGATTTGCAAGGAATGTCCAAAGTTTCTTCTAGGATTATTTTTTTTCCATGGAAAAAATTATTTTTATTTTATTTTATTTTTTATTTGAAAAGAACAATAAATAAAATATTCAAGTGCACAATGCACAGTGAAAATATAGTGTTTCATCACTAACTGTCTACTTGATTTTAGTTTACTTGTTCATATGCCCTGGAAAAAAGTATGACTCTTCTGCTAAATGGAGATCATTGCCAACGTCCATTACTTAACTTTAGTTCACTATTAAAATTTACATAAAACATATGACTAGTCTAATAATAGTGCTGCCACAGTGGTTATACTTCGAGGTATTTTGAGAAGGGAAGGAAAGAAGGCAATCATTTCTTGGAAGAGCTCTTGTAAAGAAATTTGAAAGCCTATGTTAATGACTTCATCTCATTTTGTGATTAAAAACCAATATTTGGAAGACAACCAAGTATCTATCACTTCTTTTCATCCCAAGGAAATAAATACTAAATGGAATTATACAAACATAAATGTGTGTTTGGAAACTAATCAAAGCCCAAAGGTCTTGCAAGACATTAGGGCGCAGACCTCCTCCACACAAAATTTTGGTGTGTGAGAATAAATATTTACTTTATTATTCACATTGCAAGCATATATTCTCCTCACACACTATAAAACACTATATATCACATTTATGAAATTTCATATTGGTTAGGTGGTTTTACCGCATAGCCCCTAACTACAACATCTAACATTACTTTGGTTACATATTAGAAATAAAATGCAGCAATGTATTAATGACTCTTGACCACTAATTAATGCCCCTAACTACAACATCTAAGATTACATTGGTCACATATTAAAAATAAAATGTGGCAAAGTATGAATGACTCCTCAACAATACTTATAGAGTGTTGCCACTCTAACATTCCTAGTTTTCATGAGTTTGGTGTGTGTATGTGTGTGTATTTGATTTATGGAAATGATAGTAATGGTCTGTGGTATTCAAGATACATATTTACTTGCAACTTAAGAAATCAACCATATACTAAATTTTTTTGTCTTATGAGGGTAGTCAATATCCATTCAGTCGTTTATGGAAAACATATAAAGGTGAGTGAAAAATATTAATCATTTCCGAATTTTTTATGGAATTTAACATTGTTCTCTAATTTTTATAATGCATATGTATTTTTCAGCCAATTTATTGTAACCTATGGGAAGTATGAAAGTTGTTTAGTTTTTTGGATGTATTCTTTAGGGTTGAGACATCATATATTGCTTATTCAATAATTGACATTTTTTGGTGGGTGTTAGACTCCTATACCAATAGGTGTCATTTTTCATGATTGTCTTGATTGAACTACGGAATATGTTCAAACCTTCTTTCTTTAGCAAAGGTGTTCCATATTCTTAAAAAACCAAAAAATAAAAAAAAAATAAAAAAATGTAAAGAGGGTATACCCTAAAAGAAAGATCAAAGGGTAAAAAGAATAAAATGGTCAAAAAAGAGAAAGAAATGAACCCCAAGCAAAAAATAGACCAAGGAAAGTGTGCAAGACTAAATGCCACTACTTTTTTCATCTGTTGTAATAAAACGTTATTAGTAGGCTTATCCAAACTTTTGCCACAATTCATGAATAAGTCAAACTGTTTAAACTTGGCTTAGTCATATTTCAATTTCATGTTATAGATTAGAGAATAAATATCTAGCCAAACAGTTTAATCTTGGCAGATAAGTAGATAGGTAGAGTTAATAAGAGGTGCTCAACAGTTTAATCTGAGCCCTTGGATGTAATAAGGGTAGAATTAGATAGATTTGCCTTGTAAAAAGAAAAGATTGATAAGGGTTTGCAAGTCTAAATGCACCCTAATAAAGAAAAGAAAATGGTAGTGTTAAGTAGATAGGGTAGGTAGATGGTGCTGCAAAGTGTTATCTGATGAATGATGCTGCTACATGTTTTTGATCCTTTGCTTTCATCACAAATACTAAAGCAGGAAATACACTGGAAAATCACAGCAAGCAAAGTCAAACTCATTAACTTCCCTCATCACTTTCCCCTCAAAAGTTTTACTAATTTCCCCCAAAAGTACTAAGGTATTTGGAGATCAAAAGGGCTCAAGGCATTTCCTTGACTTCTGGAGGGACCGGACCCTCGGCCTAATGATCAAAAAGACCTAAGTACTTGAGATAGTTCATCATTATAATCATCCATCTTTAACCTTGTCCTAAGTAAAATCCCATTTTACTTAGGAACATCATGCAAAATTCCATAAAAATCCCTCAAGATAACTTGCTATTCTAAGTTTAAGTGTTGGAGATCAGATATTGCAATTTACTTCAAAAGTTTTCACTTTCTTGGATGTGCAAAAATGTTTTGAGTTTCCTTGTCCCTTTGTCATATTAATGTTTAACTTTATTTACTAAATCCCTAGTCAAATACCCTATCCTAAGTATATAAATCCCTTTTTATAAATAACCCAAAAAAACCCCCCTATTATAAAGTTTAACCAAAGTATTTTATATCCCCGAGCATTTATAATAAAAACCCATTATATGCCCTTTGGTTAAAATTATCAATATATTATAATCCCGCCCTTATGGTAATTAAATAATATTTGTTTGTTACCATATAATAAAAATATATATGAAAAAATCAAACTTTGAATATACAATATGTATGTTTAAAACGAAATAAAACTTCGGAGAAGTCTTGCGCCACCGTGGATTGCTCACCTGGCCTTACACCTAACCAACCCCGCCGCAACCCATTTCTTACACATTCGGGATTAATTAGTCATCAGGACTAGTTAATAACCTCTTATTCGCTTGTTAAATATCCCCCGGAGCGATTAAATAACATTTAAAAAGTGTTTAAAAGTCCGACGGGCCCACATGAAACCCCCGCCTATCTCCCCATCGCCCCAGCCGTTGGATCAGCCTCCCGCAGATCAACGGCCAGCATTGATCCCGCTGCCCATCCCGTGTAAGTTTTTTAACCAGCGGGGGATGGGTGGTTTTGAATAGTCAAACCATCCACGTGGCAAGAAACCTGTGGAATCGCTGCCCCTCCGATAAAAACCATCCTCGACCAAAAGCAGTGCGGGGACTTCCCGCTTACCGCTTCCCACCTGACCTTGCACATGTCACTCCCGTACGTCGATGACGTCATCCCTCGAAAAAATAAAAAACTCTTTTTAAAGCCATTTTTTCCATATTTTTCCTGTTATTTCGTTATTCTGAAAACGACAAAGCTCCCGCTGCGATTTTCAAATTTCCACTGCAATTGACCAATTCACTCCAAGATTCCGCTGCGCCCGTGTTGAAGAATAGTCCTGCCATTACCTGTTACCTGTTAAAGAACCAGCTTCCGTCTAAAAGCAGGTATTTATCCTTTTCCGCCCTGACTGCAAATAAAACTCAGTGTTCTTTGTTTTTCGCTGAAATAGTGGTTAAAAATCGTCACTGAGCCCTTTCCAGAAGTTTTAAGACTGTGCAATTGTTCCCTGAACCGGCGAGCTGTGCCAATTTCCTTCATTTTTAGAAATTCCGCCCGGCCTATAAGAAAAACCAAAACCTCCATTTTGAATCCACAAGAACCAAAATGGAGGCCCCTGCAGCTCTGAATATCACTCCATTGAATGCTCCTCACCGTGAATTGGACTATTTACCTTTGATAGATGAAGATTTCCAAATTAAAGACCTGCATTTTGATGAAAGTCCCCTATTGAGCTATTGTCGCTGCAGAGACGAATATTCAAAGGGGCAATATGTCATTGGGTTGTGGGAATCCAATCTCCCGAGATATCTCATCCCCTCAGTCATTTCTTTCCCAGAAATTATCCACTATTGCCATTCTAACTATGATCTGACTCAAAGAGCTGTAATATCCCCTGACCAGAGTGTTCTTTTCCCCATTACTCCCCAAGCTATCAATGTGATGCTCCATTTTGAACCTGGTCAAAACCTCACTCCCTTGTCCATTGGGGAATTGCTTGAAAAATCTACTCGGTTGTCC
The DNA here is from genome assembly GCA_034641835.2 of Pinus albicaulis. Classification (NCBI taxonomy): domain Eukaryota; kingdom Viridiplantae; phylum Streptophyta; class Pinopsida; order Pinales; family Pinaceae; genus Pinus; species Pinus albicaulis. Next base: position 2,695,606 of record CM076572.1, read on the forward strand.
CCTGAAGAGGTAATCAGAAGATCACATCCTTGGATAAACAGTCTTAATACTAGTTATAAGATTTGTTTACTCCAATATTGTTATCAAATCTATTCAAACAGAGGTTAGAAAGCATAACAACTAAAGAGTATCAATGGTTAAAGTGTATCAGGTAAAAGTCAGTGACAGTTAAAATGAAGTTACAGAGCAGTCAAAGGTAAACAGTAAAAGTAAATACAGAAGACAGTAAAATGGTAAAAAGAGATGAGAATACTTTCACCAATAGGGAGGTTTGTCTAAAGTGAAAGTAAAACAATCAAAAGAGCAAGAAAGTAAAAAGATGAAAAAACATAACAAGAAGGAACATTTTTGCAGAAATTGCATATTTTAGTCATAGTTTTGCAGAAACTATTGTGATCAATCCAAGATGAATTTTGAAAAACTGAAGGAGGTTTATGTTCTTAAGAGGATTATCTACAAAAACCTCTCTCACTTTTCTAACAGATATTATGGTTTTGGAAATATTAAACAATGATGGAAAGCACTTTTTGCAGAAAATACCAGTTAAGTCATCATTTTGCAGAGAATATTGTGGCCAATCCAAACTACATATTACAAAACTGAAGGAGGTTTTTGTTCCTAAGAGACCCATCTACAAAAACCTATCTCATTTTTTGGACATTGATTTCAGACTGAGAGATACATGCACATATTTAGAGGCTATTTTTCAGACTCTGTAAAACTCTGTTTTACACATCTTTTTACAGAGCCTATTGCGCATAGCTGGAGAGGAATTTTAGGAAAGTGAAAGAGGTTTATCTCAAAAACATATTTATCTACAATAACCTCTTTCACTTTTTACATATCTATTACGGATTGAGAAATACAAAGATATCATTGGACCCCAAGTTTGCAGAATTGTTGGAGCAGATTGCACAAAGAAAGGAAGCAGTTAGTGACTTGGATGCCTCATCATCAAATAAGAGTTGGATCAAATTCGAATTCTCCTCTTTGTCATCACTTATCCATCAAAAATAATGCCAAATAGTTTGAGTGTCCTTTACTTTAGTTCTATTTATGTAAATAGTTGGAGAGATTTGTGAACCAATTTTGATATTTGTTTCAAGATATTTTAGTTTAGAATTTGTATAAATACTCCACTCTTGGAAGCATTTGAGGGTGGATTCTATTACTCTGCTGTAACACTAAGATTTTCGGAATAAAAACTTTTGGAGAGATTTACTTGTGGCTTGCTGGATGACGATTTAAAGCACCGGACTTGTTGCAGGATTCATGTGTTGGACTACAGTTCAATAAGTGTTTCTACCCTTTGTCTGCAATTTTATATTAGTTTATAATACCATCTTATCCATTTCTGAATAATTTACATAAAGGATTGAAACAGAATTTGCTTAATTGTACTCTGTTTTCAAATGTGGTTATTCTTAATGTTTTCTTCTAAATTAGTTATAAGCAAGAATTCTTAAATGCTCCTGCTTTGCTAATTTAAACATTGTTGATTACTATAATAAAGAATTCTTCATTGCTCTTTGTTTATAGTCATTTCACTTCTTTCTTTTGAACATGGTGAAATATTCTTAGCTGCCTTTCATCCCTTCAAGATCATCCCATCCACTTTAAATTTTAAGGATTGTTCTCTGTCTAGCTATCTTGCCCTGTAATACCATCTTGTGCTTAGAATAGAAATCCAGTAAAGCCATCCTTTGACTCCATAGCCCAATGGACTAAAAGCTCTCAACCTTGCCCTTAGTTTGTGGATTCCACCATTTTCCCAAAACAAACTTTGAATCTATAACTAGCCTAAAACCTTCCAAGAACAAAGATAAATCATAAAGAGAGAGCCCTCTCTGGATGCAGATTGGCTAGATTCTGCATCTAAAGGTTGGTTTGTGGTTACCTCGGGTATACTTTCCTCTTACACAACTTCTAGGAAAACCTGAGTGATAACATAGTGGCGACCATACTGGGGACCTGAATCATTTTATTGATACTATTGTTTGATTTATAAGCTATGGACAGAGTCTGAAGATCAGCCAGGTAGCCTTTGAAATTGCTTTTGCTCTACAATCGCAAAAGTAAATAAAAGCTGCTTCAGTGTATCTCTGATTTAGCTTATACATTGAACCTTAGTTTCAAATGTTTAATCAGACTCTCTAGTTTAATAAATCTTTGAGAAAATTTTAATTAAAAATCTTAAATTTCTTGAAGAGTTTGTAGAAGTTGTTTTGAAAATTCACAAAAATTTAGTTTCCCGAAGAACTAACTTTATCTTCAAAATTGTTTTACAGGTTTAGATCTGATCTATGATGGTGGACAGGGATCAGACACACAAAGGTTAAAATCATCCACCTGGCGACTCCAAATCCATTTCACAATCAAGACTCCACTGGAGGAATGAACCTGGAAGAACAATATGGAAAGATCAGGCTTTCAACTTGGATCTTAATCCAAGACATTATGTTCCTTCTCGTTAAGATTCAATATGTATTGTATTTTATATAAAGATCTAACTTGGTTGTGCAGATAAAGTGGCTTTTCATTATGGCTGATTTTCAAGATGATCCAAGAATAAAACGAAGATATGCTCCCATGAGCAGAGATCACATACTTGGATTTCCACACAAACTACCGAAGGTAAATTGGGGTGAAAATCTGCCCATGTTTCAAGATGAGAATATTGATGATCCTTTACTACATCTCATTAAATTTCATATACACTCATCAAGATTGAAGGGTGATTGGCATGAGGATTGCCTCATGAAGATATTCATGGGAACCTTAGAAGGAAAAGCAAGGGAATGGTATGAAGCTCTCAAACCCGCAAGTTTGTTTTCTCTAAAAGATTTTCATAAGGTATTTTATGAGCATTACAAAGAAGATTTTCCATCTTTATCATTAGCTGAAAATTGTTGTGATCAAGCTGAAGATCTTATACATTACCTTAAAAATATTGATGAAGATTTTGGAAATTGGTCTCCTGAAGATTTATTAGAAGAAGTTCAAAACTTTCATTCTCAAGTTAAATGTCATAATAATCAAGAGGGGTTAAACAAAGATGAAATAAATCAGGAGATAAATCAAGATCCACAAAACCCCTTTGTTTTAACAAATGATGTTTCATTTAATGTTTTGAATGGAGTTAAAGAAAATAATCAACCTCATGATCAATTTTTAGATAAAAGAAACAACAATTTTCCTTTCAATCTAAGAATTCAGAGATTCCCACCCCCCCTCACCGAAGAAGAAATCAATTTGCTTCTAAACATGCAACCATCCTCAAAATATTTACATAATGAAGAAATTGTTTCTACTTCTTCTAATGTTGATGAATGTACAAAATTTTTTATCCATGAAGGGACAAAAGAACAAGTTTATGCTCATGTTATTCTACCTTCCCAAAAAGGCGCATTGCTTGACATCACGACCATTGAACAAAACAATGATTTTAAAAAAGAATGCAACCAATCTAATCAAGACATATTGGGATTGTTGGAAGAGAAATATGCTGATCCAATGTTTATAATTGATGACATTCCTTATTCTGAAGATTTTCCTAAATATGATCAGTATGATTTCCCAATTCAAGATAATTTCACAGAACAATCACTAGCTATTTTGAGGGATGAGATATTAGAACTTCAGTTTGATGAGGATTTTCTAAGAGCTTTCTTTCTTATTTTGAAATCAAGAAAATATTCTCCTAAACTGAAAATATGTGTTCTCAAGATCATTTCTGAAAATTATGAAAATGAAATCAAACTTTTGCATTCTCAAATTCAGTCATACAATTTCCGAAATCCTAAAGAATTCTTTGAAAATCTTCCTTCTCCAAAGCAAGAGGAAATTGTACTATCTTTTGACTTGCATATTGAAGATGATTATTCTTTCAAACACAAGGCTGAAGAAATAAGTTCATGGTCTAATATTCATAATTCAATTGAACAATTAGTCATTGAAGGCCTAGAAGTAAATAACATACATCATGCTTTTATTGATCCTATAGCAAATTATATGGAGAATATTTTTACCTCAAATCTGCAAACATGTTTTATCTATGATGATCAAATATATCAACAATTGCCATTTCACATCTTATCGTTGACTATAAAGGCACATGATCATAACATACTTCCAATTTTGATCATAAGCAATCAAGTTATCCATTTATTTTTACAGCTACTTGATTGGCTTCATTGGCATTTTTGTATTACCTGATTCAATAAGACTTTTAGTAGATTAGAGTAGGTAAATGAGTGCTAATAAGCTCAAAATTTTGAGCATTTTTTTTAGTTGTCAATTTTCAGCTAGTTTTTCATTAAGTTGGTTTGAAAATTTTTGTGTGTTGTTTTAAGTTTCAAATCAGGTTTCGAGTTGCAGAAAAAGGACTATACTCAATTAAAGATTTTCAACCATAGCAAATGCATGTTTGGGATTGGAACAATGCAGAAGATTTCCAACTGGGAAACAAAGTTTTAAGTTTTGAATGGATAGTAACTTACTGGAGTTGAAGCCCGAAGAGAAGGCCCTAAGCTTCATAAGTTGTACCATCATATATACAATAAAGCTACCAGAAGAAGGAGATTACATGTTCAGACTGAAGACATTTTTGAGGCATCTGACCTGCTGTTCTTGACTTTTCACAAGGAAAAGCCATCCCCAAGTGGAGCCAGTGTTAGACTCCTATACCAATAGGTGTCATTTTTCATGATTGTCTTGATTGAACTACGGAATATGTTCAAACCTTCTTTCTTTAGCAAAGGTGTTCCATATTCTTAAAAAACCAAAAAATTAAAAAAAATTAAAAAATGTAAAGAGGGTATACCCTAAAAGAAAGATCAAAGGGTAAAAAGAATAAAATGGTCAAAAAAGAGAAAGAAATGAACCCCAAGCAAAAAATAGACCAAGGAAAGTGTGCAAATCCAAATGCCACTACTATTTCATTTTCGTAATAAAGCAATTGTGTGCAGCTTATCAAACCTTTGCCATAATTCAAGAATAAGTCAAACTGTTTAAACTTGGCTTACTCATATTTCAATTTCATGTTGTAGATTAGAGAATAAATATATGACCAAACAGTTTAATCTTGGCAGATAAGTAGATAGGTAGAGTTAATAAGAGGTGCTCAACAGTTTTATCTGAGCCCTTGGATGTAATAAGGGTAGAATTAGATAGATTTTCCTTGTAAAAAGAAAAGATTGAAAAGGGTTTGCAAGTCTAAATGCACCCTAATAAAGAAGAGAAAATGGTAGTGTTAAGTAGATAGGGTAGGTAGATGGTGCTGCAAAGTGTTATCTGATGAATGATGCTGCTACATGTTTTTGATCCTTTGCTTTCATCACAAATACTAAAGCAAGAAATACACTGGAAAATCACAGCAAGCAAAGTCAAACTCATTAACTTCCCTCATCACTTTCCCCTCAAAGTTTTTACTAATTTCCCCCAAAAGTACTAAGGTATTTGGAGATCAAAAGGGCTCAAGGCATTTCCTTGACTTTTGGAGGGACCGGACCCTCGGCCTAATGATCAAAAAGACCTAAGTACTTGAGATAATTCATCATTATAATCATCCATCTTTAACCTGGTCCTAAGTAAAATCCCATTTTACTTAGGAACATCATTCAAAATTCCATAAAAATCCCTCAAGATAACTTGCTATTCTAAGTTTAAGTGTTGGAGATCAGATATTGCAATTTACTTCAAAAGTTTTCACTTTCTTGGATGTGCAAAAATGTTTTGAGTTTCCCTGTCCCTTTGTCATATTAATGTTTAACTTTATTTACTAAATCCCTAGTCAAATACCCTATCCTAAGTATATAAATCCCTTTTTATAAATAACCCAAAAAACCCCCATATTATAAAGTTTAACCAAAGTATTTTATATCCCCGAGCATTTATAATAAAAACCCATTATATGCCCTTTGGTTAAAATTATCAATATATTATAATCCCGCCCTTATGGTAATTAAATAATATTTGTTTGTTACCATATAATAAAAATATATATGAAAAAATCAAACTTTGAATATACAATATGTATGTTTAAAACGAAATAAAACTTCGGAGAAGTCTTGCGCCACCGTGGATTGCTCACCTGGCCTTACACCTAACCAACCCCGCCGCAACCCATTTCTTACACATTCGGGATTAATTAGTCATCAGGACTAGTTAATAACCTCTTATCCGCTTGTTAAATATCCCCCGGAGCGATTAAATAACATTTGAAAAGTGTTTAAAAGTCCGACGGGCCCACATGAAACCCCCGCCTATCTCCCCATCGCCCCAGCCGTTGGATCAGCCGCCCGCAGATCAACGGCCAGCGTTGATCCCGCTGCCCATCCCGTGTAAGTTTTTTAACCAGCGGGGGATGGGTGGTTTTGAATAGTCAAACCATCCACGTGGCAAGAAACCTGTGGAATCGCTGCCCCTCCGATAAAAACCATCCTCGACCAAAAGCAGTGCGGGGACTTCCTGCTTACCGCTTCCCACCCGACCTTGCACACGTCACTCCCGTACGTCGATGACGTCATCCCTCGAAAAAATAAAAAACTCTTTTTAAAGCCATTTTTTCCATATTTTTCCTGTTATTTCGTTATTCTGAAAACGACAGAGCTCCCGCTGCGATTTTCAAATTTCCACTGCAATTGACCAATTCACTCCAAGATTCCGCTGCGCCCATGTTGAAGAATAGTCCTGCCATTACCTGTTACCTGTTAAAGAACCAGCTTCCGTCTAAAAGCAGGTATTTATCCTTTTCCGCCCCGACTGCAAATAAAACTCAGTGTTCTTTGTTTTTCGCTGAAATAGTGGTTAAAAATCGTCACTGAGCCCTTTCCAGAAGTTTTAAGACTGTGAAATTGTTCCCTGAACCGGCGAGCTGTGCCAATTTCCTTCATTTTTAGAAATTCCGCCCGGCCTGTAAGAAAAACCAAAACCTCCATTTTGAATCCACAAGAACCAAAATGGAGGCCCCTGCAGCTCTGAATATCACTCCATTGAACGCTCCTCACCGTGAATTGGACTATTTACCTTTGATAGATGAAGATTTCCAAATTAAAGACCTGCATTTTGATGAAAGTCCCCTATTGAGCTATTGTCGCTGCAGAGACGAATATTCAAAGGGGCAATATGTCATTGGGTTGTGGGAATCCAATCTCTCGAGATATCTCTTCCCCTCAGTCATTTCTTTCCTAGAAATTATCCACTATTGCCATTCTAACTATGATCTGACTCAAAGAGCTGTAATATCCCCTGACCAGAGTGTTCTTTTCCCCATTACTCCCCAAGCTATCAATGTGATGCTCCATTTTGAACCTGGTCAAAACTTCACTCCCTTGTCCATTGGGGAATTGCTTGAAAAATCTACTCAGTTGTCCCCTGAAGAGGTAATCAGAAGATCACATCCTTGGATAAACAGTCTTAATACTAGTTATAAGATTTGTGTACTCCAATATTGTTATCAAATCTATTCAAACAGAGGTTAGAAAGCATAACAACTAAAGAGTATCAATGGTTAAAGTGTATCAGGTAAAAGTCAGAGTGAAAGTTAAAATGAAGTTACAGAGCAGTCAAAGGTAAAACAGTAAAAGTAATTACAGAGGCAGTAAAATGGTAAAAATAGATGAAAATACTTTCACCAACATTGAATTTTATCTAAAGTGAAAGTAAAACAGTCAAAGGAACAAAAAAGTGAAAAGATGAAAAATACAACAAGAAGGAACATTTTTGCAGAAATTGCATATTTTAGTCATAGTTTTGCAGAAACTATTGTGATCAATCCAAGATGAATTTTGAAAAACTGAAGGAGGTTTATGTTCTTCAGATGATTATCTACAGAAACCTCTCTCACGTTTCTAACAGCTATTATGGTTTGGGAAATATTAAACAATGATGGAAAGCACTTTTTGCAGAAAATACCAGTTAAGTCATCATTTTGCAGAGAATATTGTGGCCAATACGAACTACATCTTACAAAACTGAAGGAGGTTTTTGTTCCTAAGAGACCCATCTACAAAAACCTATCTCATTTTGTGGACATTGATTTCAGACTGAGAGATACGTGCACATCTTTAGAGGCTATTTTTCAGACTCTGTAAAACTCTGTTTTACACATCTTTTTGCAGAGCCTATTGTGCATAGCTGGAGAGGAATTTTAGGAAACTGAAAGAGGTTTATCTCAACAACATCTTTATCTACAATAACCTCTTTCACTTTTTACATATATATTACGGATTGAGAAATACAAAGATATAATTGGACCCCAAGTTTGCAGAATTGTTGGAGCAGATTGCACAAAGAAAGGAAGCAGTTAGTGACTTGGATGCCTCATCATCAACTAAGAGTTGGATCAAATTCGAATTCTCCTCTTTGTCATCACCTATCCATACAAAATAGTGCCAAATAGATGCATTAGTTTAAGTGTCCTTTAATTAAGTTCTATTTATGTAAATAGTTGGAGAGATTTGTGAACCAATTTTGATATTTGTTTCAAGATATTTTAGTTTAGAATTGGTATAAATAAACCCTCAAAGAGAGTGTTGAGGGTGGATTCTATTACTCTGCTGTAACATTGAGATTTTCGGAATAAAAGCTTTTGGAGAAATTTACTTGTGGCTTACTGGATGACGATTTAAAGCACTGGAATTGTTGCAGGATTCATGTGTTGGACTACAGTTCAATAAGTGTTTCTACCTTTGTCTGAATTTTTTTATTAGTTTATAATACCATCTTATCCATTTCTGAATAATTTGCATAAAGGATTGAAACATAATTTGCTTAATTGTACTATGTTTTCAAATGTGGTTGTTCTTAATGTTTTCTTCTAAATTAGTTATAAGCATGAATTCTTAAATGCTCTTCCTTTGCTAATTTAAACATTGTTGATTACTATAATAAAGAATTCTTCATTGCTCTTTGTTTGTAGTCATTTCACTTCTTTCTTTTGAACATGGTGAAAGATTCTTAGCTGTCTTTCATCCCTTCAAGATCATCCCATCCACTTTAAATTTTAAGGATTGTTCTCTGTCTAGCTATCTTGCCCTGTAATACCATCTTGTGCTTAGAATAGAAATCCAGTAAAGCCATCCTTTGATTCCATAGCCCAATGGACTAAAAGCTCTCAAACTTGCCCTTAGTTTGTGGATTCCACCATTTTACCAAAACAAACTTTGGATCTATAACTAGCCTAAAACCTTCCAAGAACAAAGATAAATCATAAAGAGAGAGCCCTCTCTGGACGCAGATTGGCTAGATTCTGCATCTAAAAGGTTGGTTTGTGGTTACCTCGGGTATACTTTCCTCTTACACAACTTCTAGGAAAACCTGAGTGATAACAGTGGGTATTCTTTATTGCTTGATATTTTTAGCTCCCTTTGATTCTCTTGCTTTCTATGCTATTCTAGTGTCTTACAACTTTTTTTACATGCCATACTTTTGAGAACTTTTCTTCTCATTTTTATTCCTTGAGCTAAATTTCACTGCTTATTACCTACTTGTTGTTTTTGGGGCATTGATCTAGCTTTATTTAGTAGTTTCAGTGTGTTTAGCTATTTATATTCACAATTACACAACTTTTATGTTGTTATTTTGTTTCCCTAAGAAGATTCCAAGTTTAAGGGAGTTAGTTGAGGTCTCTCTTTTCAAGATGGCTATTTTTTCTATAATTTTATGGCCCGAATTGGTAACTACTGAAATTCTTGAATGGTAGGAGATATAAATATTGTCTTTGAGACAAGATGTGGTAATGCATATGTATTTGATTTTCTTGATGTATTGAGACATCCTATGCTATACCATTTTGTGCTTGAAGTGGTGGATGTTATTTATAGTGAGTTTTCCAATGCTCTTTCACCAGGGAAAAATTTAAGGATGGAAAATTATTTTGAAGTTTAAAAAATTGGCGAATCTCACTAGCCCCTAATATGGAAAATATAAAATATTTATTGATGTATTTGTAAAATTATTCAAATTTATAATGATATTATATATATTTTCTATATAATGTTAGCAATTTTTAAGGTAAAATAATTTTATATTGTAATATTTGGGCGAATCACTTTTATAAAAAAATGAAAATTGGTGAATATTGTTTTTGGAAAAACCATGGAAAATTAGCCCACCTGCGAATATTAGCCCCTAAAATTTTCCATGTCTTTCACTTGAAGTCTATAACCTTCTACTTCATAATTAGATGTATCTTTTGTGTGCATTCTTTCTATTACTCTGCAAGGTTTTCATGTGGTGCAAGAAGATATTGCCAGGTAATTGAAACCTTTTTTCCCCAATGACACATCACAAGATTCTTATTTCTAAATTTAGGATATTCTCTTACACATTTTATTACATCTACGACACTCCAATTTTCCAATTGGGCATAGGTGAAGATTTTTGTAACTCTCATATTACTTATTTATGCAACACTCTCGTGAACACACAAATACCACCTTATATTTTATGATCTATTTAATTACATGAACTAGATGAGTGATCAAAATGTTTAACCTCAAAAATGTGAATCGAATTAGAACTAGATAAAAATCAGATGAAAAAACTAGTTGACCAAAAAATACATAAATTATTCAATTTTAAGAAAAAACATGTATATTAATGTGCATCCATATGACTCACAACCATTATACAAAAATATTTCCATTTAACTTGAGTTTTCCTGGACAAAAATTTGGAGGTTCCCCAACATGAAATTCCTAAATAATATGTTGTCCTTAAGCCTAGCGTGCACCATATCATAGTTAAAATCTAAAGTCTTTGGCACCCTTAAACCTAACAGTAGTCTAAGAATCCAATACCATACTAAGAGAATATTTATGCTTAAGAGAGTTTACCATGCATTTACAACCACATTTTTTCTTAAGGGTGAAAGTGGTTCTATGTCTCATAACTCTGTCTAAAGGAGAAATGTCCATGTCATACAATAGAGGCAAGGTTAAAATGCTTGTTCTATAGCTGGAAGTATTGTTATGAAATTGTTCCCAACTTTAAGCCCTTTGTTGAAGGACTTCAAAAGGATGTAAAAGTGATTTAGTGGGTCAGAATGTTGAATGATAGGTATTCTTGTGATATTATTTTCCGAGCATGCTCCTACTAAATTGAAAAGGTTTTTCTTGTTTATTGTTTAGGCCAAATATTGTAATAGCAGCACTAATGCAACGATTCTAAAAGGTCACTTTCTTGTTAATTTGACTATGAATATCTATTTTACAAAGAAATATTTCTTAGCTCTATTTACGTTAGTGGTTCGCTGCGAAATTTTCTACAATATCTTCTTTAAAGGGTGCTAGCTCAATGGAAGAGCACCTGCTTTACAAGCAGAAGGTTGGTGATTTGATTCCATCATGTGTTGATATTCATAGGGAATGACGATGATCAGTTTTTGGTGATGGATGCTCTTTTGACCATAACCATTAAGTTTATGGTGAAATTTTTCGACCCTCACCAAAATATGAAATGGTGACGGTCAACGAATGCCACCATATATAAGCATCAATAGTGACGACCATAAAAGGTCCATCACCATAAATCGTTGTTGTTGATATGAAATGGTGAGGGTCACCTTTTGTCATTATAGTCATTATTCGTGACAGACCTTGATGTCACCAATGAGCTTATCATGAAAATTTTTGACCCTCACCAAATATGAAATGGTGACGGTCAACGAACATCGCCATATATATGCACCAATAGTGACGACCATGAAAGGTCCATCACTGAAAATTGTTGTTGTTGATATGAAATGGTGACGGTCACTATCCGTCATTATAATCAATATTCATGACGGATCTTGAATTACACCACAACACATACTTTAGGTGACGTTACCTTTGGTGACGTTCAGGTTTTTGGTGATGGAGGCTATTTTTCGTCACCATTGCTCGTATGAAATGGTGACTATCACTATCTTTAATTATAAACATTATTGGTGAGGGACGTTGAATGTCACCACAACACCTTTAATTTTGGCGATGCCACCTTTGGTGATGTTCAGTTTTTTGTGACGAAGGCTCTTTTGACCCTCACCAATGAGCATACGGTGACATTTTTCGCCCCTCACTAATGTCCTTTTTTCTTGTAGTGTATTTTTCTACACTTAAAACTAGAAGCTTATATCAGTGACTATTTCCTACTATGATGAGTACGTGGTGATAATTTGGTGGTACTCCTCAAAAGAATTTGATGAAGTGAATGGGGATCAATACTTACCATCGAATTTTGATTCATAATAAGATTATTTTACTACACCAAACAAAAATAATGAGAAAAAAAAAGGTTTAAATTTGAGAAACACCAAACAATTCCTCAAAAATAGGAAACCTCAGTCTATAAATAAAAATATAAAAATTATTTTTAACATAAAATCCAACTATACTAGATCCAAAAAAAGAATAATTCAAACAATAATAGTTGAGGAACACCAAACATTTCATAAAAAATACACAAGATATGAAGAATAAATCTGACTTTAATCCAAGAAATACAATGGAAAATGATGAAATTCTGGGTACTCTGAATAACTAAAATAAAGAAAAAAATTATTAATGCTAAGTTGAATCATCAATAAGGTAATACCATCATAGACAACTATTCAGATGTACCAAGAGTTGCACTATGTGGGACAAAAACTAGCCGCTACTTAGCTCTCAAAGTAGTCTCTAGGTGGGAGCAACCCCAAAGCACCTTCACAAGCACTCTTCCATGTCACTCCAAAAGAGAATCATTTTTTGGGAGTGAAATCCATGCCTTGAATTTTTTTCCCCACCTTTGTTGGACCAAAGAAAGAAGTGACAAAATGAATCACAATTTTCCAAAATATTCGAGGAGAAAATCATTCTCGAAACTAATTTTATATAATATATATTTTAGTGTGGGTGTTTGTCCCTATGCATTCACAATAAACATGAAAAATGGTCAATTAGATGTATAAATTTTGAAAAATTGCAACAAATTGTAGCTCATAGAATTACATGTGCATTTGGTGTTGCTTGAAAGGTCTTCTAGGGTACAATAGTTTAGCAAATACTGAAGCAATGGAAACCTATAATTGAAGGAATTACATATGAATTTGTTGTTGCTTGAAATGTCCTACAGGTTGTGGTGGTTTATGAAAGGATGAAATGGTCAAAACTTATAGCTCAAGGAATCACATATGTATTTTTTTTTCTTGAAATGTCCTAGAGGCTATGATGGTTTACCAAAGACTAAACTAGTGGAAGGGATAAGCCTTGTTCAGGAATGATTGTATTAAGTCATAGGAACAAAACCAAGTATAAATGGATGGAATACCATGGAAATAGAGGTTTAGGTATCAAAATATATTCGTGCATGGTAGATTTAACGATGAGATATTATTTTCACAGGCAGGGTCACCAAAAAAAGAACATCAAAAATTGTTCAGTTGCAGCAAATAGGTCCTATGGCTACCATGTAAAAAAAATCATAGTTAGATAAGAAATGTTAATTAACCTATGGATTTACAAGGTTTTGGGGGTACCAATCTCTCTAGGGAAAATTGGAGAGACCTTTGAATTTCAAGGGAAAAAGGATGGGACGTGACAGAAAACCTACCCACCCTTCCCACCATCAAGAAGAGAAAATAAATAAATTATATATAGCCAAGGTTTGGGGAGGAACCAATCAGCTCTAGGTACAATTGGATAGATCCCCTAAATTTCAAGGGATTCCAAGGGATAAGGAATCATAGACAACCACCACCACCTTCATATAATGTACACACACAGAGAGAATGCATCATAAGATTAAATATTTTCATTATTAATAATTAATCATAATTCTACACATGGTAACATCCAATTACAAAAATTGAAATTCAAATAGTTAAATATTTGTCTTCCTATGAATTCCAGAAATAATTCATACTCAGTCAAAACCATGATTCTAATCACAAAAAATCCTCAAAGCACCAGAAACAATTTTCAAGGCCTTTCTGGAAGGCTCAAAATGCCTAAGCAGTTTTTCCTAAAATTGCTAAGACTGTTTCTCAATTGTTAATGAAAACTTGTTGAAGCTAGTGATTGTTTCAATTTTCAATTATTTATGAATTTATAATAATTTAGCTAAAATATTAAAAACATAGAAACAAAATAATTTTTATTCACACTATACCATGAAAACACTATACAAAAAATGTTGAAGTGTGAGACTGGATAACAAAACAAAAAACACTCACTAAAGGGAAAAAAAAACGGTGAAAGAAATAAGGTATTCTCACAACAGAGAGGAGTGTTTTCATAAAAAAAAAAGTTATTTCTCATCATTATGGTGAAGTGAATTTAGAAAAGGAAGTTTTTTGAGTGTTTTTTTGGAAATGCTGAATATATTAGTTCAAGGATCACCTTAGCACATCATGGAACAAAAGAATTACATCACATGAAAAGGAAGGGTCCCAGGAAAATCCAACCCAAAAAATCTAAAAAGGAAATAATTTTTGTGCTTCAAGGCATACTTGTGTATAAAAGTCTACAAAATGGTTACCAAAATCACTCCAAAAACGACTCATTGAGGCCAATGAGTGAGAAAGCACTTGGACTCAAGAAAACCTCAAAAGTTGACATAGGAAATTTATAAAAAAAAAAATAGACTAAAGTTGAAGATTGTAATATTCCCAAATTTTCACATGATATTTGGAATATTAGAGTTCTTAAAAAAATTAATTAATTAAGTAAATAAGTTGGTGGAGGGACCCATAATCCTCAAAGATTAATACAATCCACTTTTGATGTGTGTATGTGGATATTTCAGATCTAGATCTACATAATGGAGTAAAAGAGAAACCACTCAATGTGAAAGGAGTGGAGATCATGTCTCATTAATGAGATAGATCATGGAGGTTGACATAGTCAACAAAGATCATAGAAAGAATCAAAAGTAATATCATTAGGCATTCATGATGAGATGATGGAGGAGTGGTGTATTTAATGCACACATGATGGAAAGGGTGACCATTGCACTCACACATGATGGAGATCATGAAATGACAACGCAGTCAGCATGGAGACATATGTCCACATGTACAGCGTAGTTATGAGGTGGGCCAAGGCATGAGAAGGCTCATAAACTATATAATGAAGATGAAGGAAACATAGAAGGCATTTTTAATATTATTTTTGATGTATGATTTGTTTAGATATGGAATTGTCATGTGACATTCCATGCTTTCTTTGGTTGTTTAGCTAAGATTTCAAGTGTTGTTTAGCATAGGGTCTTCCTAGTCGGGAATACCACCTCTTTCATTGATTAGCTCTTGAAAGAGTATTGTACTTCATTCTACATCAAGCATTGGTGCCACATATATTTTCCTACTTTCTTCAGAACATCCTTATTCAGAAATTGTACATTTCTGAAGACCAGTTTGAGAGGAGGAGGTTGTCCTTCAATATTTCAGTTGAGGAACCAGTGAAGGATTTATCCTATCACCTTGAGATTAAATATCAACCTTCCAATGCTTCAGATATATATTAGGCATCAGACTGTCTATTATTCATCTCCCAGTAGTAGCAATCCATTCAGGAATTGCGTAGTCCAGTCTTGTAGATCCAAGGGAGAAGGGAAGTTTCTAACATTTCTTCTAGTAATCCAGTGGAGGACCATTCATTCAGATTGTATACATTATTTTCATCATTTCTGATCTATATTGCATATTTTTGTAGCAGGCTAGAGAGCCTCCTTCCTTTACAGCGCATTTTCCATGAGCAGTTGTGTAGCAACAACTGCAACCATCTTTGGAGGATTAAGGAGCTAGATCTTGAGCTTCTAGCTTATGGATCTAGAGAAGGGATCAATAATTCAAGCTTAGATATGATCTTATAGCATATTTCATCTATATATTTGTCATATCTAGCTTCAAATTTGCATAACCTAGCAGTCAAAGGATCAAACTCTAAGAGGGCGATTTTCCAAAGTTGTAGATCTAGAGAATCCTTTCTGGGTTATCTTGGGTATCCATCATAAAGCCTAGATCTTGAATATTGGCATCATCAGAGCTCCATATTTCTATATATCTCCATTTTCCTTATCAGTCAACAGTCATATATTCATATTTTTCTGAAGGGAGAGTGCAGTATTTTCTTCCAGTAGCTCTCTAGTTACGCAGTGCTAGTTGTAGCATGTTTGCAGGGTGATTCTAGGCCATCTCTTTGGCTATAACTACTCATATTGTGTACATTGTGTAACTGAATATTATCCTATATAACAAAATTTATCAGATATTCTATCTATATCTATTTTTATCATAAAATTACATGTACATTTTCTGTGTTACAAAAATTGTGTTTGTGTTCAATGCATTATTCCATTTTGGGATATTACTGTGGTATCAGAGCATGATCTTTGGCTCAGATTTTGGATATTTTGACAACATAAGAAAATATAGTAGAGATATAATATCGAGGGATTAAGTTTTGCCTCATATTCCTTTAGATGTATGAAGGATCTCTCTAAGGAGATCAAAGAAGCAAGAAGAGAAAGTCAAAGAGAAACCTCAAGAAGGTTTCAATATGAAGAAGGTCCCAACACTTCTTTTCAGCAACAAAGAAGACCGGAGAAGCAAAAAGCTTCACATTATTCCACTAGATCCACTTTCTTTGAGAAAGAGGACTGGTTTGAATATGATCAAGGCTTGGGGCATGAGACCCTGAGTGAATATATGTCTGAATACAAGTCAAACCTAGAGCATTGGAGGAGAATCTCTCTCTCTAACAGTTTCTGCAACTCAAGGAAGAGAGGAGATCCAGAAGTAGCAATAGAAGAAAGAGGCATAGATTCTTATTGCCTACATTTGATGGATCTTCCACAAGCACCTTCAGGGCTTAGAGGGAAGAATTGTTTACATTCTTTCTGAAATATTCTATAGTAGAAAGAGAGGCTGTGGATTTTGTAGCATTGAACCTTGAAGTTGAAGCAAGAAAATGGTGGTTCAGTCACTTGTCACACATAAAAGTGTATGCTTATGCAGATTTTATTCAAATATTGAAGGAAAGATATGGTAGAAAGAAACCAAGGACATCTCACATGGTGACATCTCCCATCATCAAGGAGATATTACATGAATATTCAAGGGAAGATGTTCTTATAATCACTCAAGAGGAGGAGCCTCTACCACCACCAGTTGCAGATGTGATTAAATCAAGAGGACGACCACTTGCATCTTTGCAAGATGGTATTGATTTCTTCAAATTTGGAGCCCCATGCATGATTGATGAGATGCATGAGGAGGAGGAGACAGATACCAACGCTAGTACACTTGTAGAAGTGCATCCGTCACTCTTACCAGCAGTTGGAAAGACCTTTGAACTGGTGAGGAAACTCTTTTGTTCTTGCAAGATGTTTTCGAATCTCAGTTGATCCAAGGTGTGCATACACTTTCATATCATATTGTTTTAGTACCACTTATTGAAACTTATGGGGAAATGTCATCAGGGATATTGCATGACCAAGGGATAGAACATCATGATTATTTGGAGCATCATTATACCACTACACAAAGAATCCTTGATCTAATCAAGGAAGAGATGAAGAACCATCCTAGTTTGTCATGGATGAACTACATTCAACCTCTTGAGTTGAAATGTGGAGTTTTAGAAAATGGGATAAGTATGATCCTATGTACAATCGTTGGCTATGAGTTCAACATTGTGCCTTACTTTGCGACAGCACATGTATCACCTTGCAGATCTACAATGTTGTTAATGAGAAACAGTGAAAAGAAGAGGAACCATTCCTTATGGGAGCAATCAAATGGAAGCTTCATTCATGAAGCAATGGAGGAAAGGATGATAGATGGTAGACATCTTGAGATGAGAAACATTTTCTCCTTTCTAGATGACACTTTCTCAATGAGCATCTCATAACTCAAAGTGAAACTTCTACCTACAGCAGATCTAGAACCTTATTAGTTTTGGAGGGCCATTGATGAGAATAAGGTCTCATGGAGTGATCTCATTGGAGGTGCACTTCAACATATCATGGAGTGCAAATTTTTTCATATTGAGGATGTTGGTCTCCTACAATGGAAGGATGCCAAGTATTTGCAGAATGAGATCCATAATCCTCATTGGGATGAATGGTTGACAGTATTGAGCAAGGGGTTGCCAAACCACATGTAGATCTATGATATAGGCCACCAAGAAGAATGGCTATTCTGTTTTCTCTTGGGTGAGTATGGCTACCACTCAGAGTCCTAATTTTATGATTCATGCCTTATACATCACTAGAATAATGCAAAATAAAATGTATGGTTACTTTGGTTGTTGATGGGATAGTTTGGACATCACATGATATATCTTATGTCCTTCTATTTACTCTTGTTTGGGATATGTCTCATGTATTTACATGTATTTCTGTTTGGGATGTATCTCATGTTCATGTATGTACTTGGATTTGGGAGAAAGCATAACTCTAACATGATGTGGCATAAGGGAGCTTGTTTGTATTATGTTTATGGGATATCTCATATGTCCATTACTATATTGTTGCTCCATGACTTTCATCATGATAGTGCAAGGAGGCAGCAAGAATCCTTGTTGCTATGGTTACTATTGGGAGAGTATGGGCTGAATGCTTCCCATACATTGCATGACAGTGTTGGAGGATGGAAACAAGAGGCCTTACAACATTGGATTCTGTTGGGGGATTATGGTCATTGTACTTGGTATAATTATGATGTGATGGGACAAGAAGATGCCTTGTTAAGGTGGCTTCTCTTGAGAGAATATGGCCGCTACATTTGGTGAAATGATGATATGGTATGGCAGCCAGAGGCATTACTGAGATGGCTTATTTTGAGAGATTATGGATCTCATATTCTCATTGATGTTTATTGGTCATGGAAACAAGAAGCATTGTTGTGGTGCCTTATTTTGAGAGAGTGTGGCTCTCTTACTTGCTTTCATGATGATCTAGCATGGCAGCAAAAGGCTTTGCTGCGTTGGTTGTTATTAGGAGAATATGGTTTGACATTGTTTATGTTTTCCCATATATCTCTACTTCCTATTTTTCACTATGACGATGTGATGTTTGATTCCTACATGGCCAACATGGGTAATGATGAGGGTGTTGATATATGTAATCTACTCTATGTATGAAGGTTTGGAGAGATAGTTCATGAGTTGGGACATTCCACTTTGGAAATTAACCACTTTATCTTATGTATCTCATGTATAGAGGAGAACTTTGTTCATCATATGGTTGCCACTTGGAGATTCACTGATGAGGATGGGTATCTAACTTTTCAGTTGGAGGCCATCCTAGACAGGAAAATTTGGAGCTGGACATGCATGACACATTGTGATAGATGGGAAGGACTTCCACATGAGGATGCCATTTGAAGGGAGGATGTTTTATGTAGCATCCACTTTTCAGTTGCTTGAGGACAAGCAACATTTTTCTGGTGAGGACTGTAATATTCCCAAATTTTCACATGATATTTGGAATATTAGAGTTCTTAATAAACTTAATTAATTAAGTAAATAAAAGGGTGGAGGGACCCATAATCCTCAAATATGAATAAAATCCACTTTTGATGTGTGTATGTGGATATTTCATATCTAGATCTACATAATGGAGTAGTAGAGCAACCACTTAATGTGAAAGGAGTGGAGGTCATGTCTCATTAATGAGATAGATCATGGAGGTTGACACAGTCAATGAAGATCATGGAAATAATCAAATGTAAGATCATTAAGAATTGATGATTAGATGATGGAGGAGTGGTGCATTTAATGCACACATGATGGAGATCATGAAATGACAGTGCAGTCACATGGACAGCTATGTCCACATGTACATGGCAGTTATGCAGTGGGCCAAGGCATGATCAGGCTCATAAAATATATAATGAAGATGAAGGCAACATAGAAGGCATGTTGAATATTATTGTAGATGTATGATCTGTTTAGATCTAGAATTGTTAGTGACATTCCATGCTTTCTTTGGCTATTTAGCTAATATTGAAAGTGTTGTTTAGCATAGGGTGTTCTTTGTCAGGAATCCCACCTCTTTCATTGAGTAGCTCTTGAAAGACTATTTTAATTAATTCTACATTAGGCATTGGTTCCACATATATTTTCCTACTTTTTGTAGAACATCCATATTCAGAAATTGTACATTTCTAAAGATCAGTTTGAGAGGAGGAGGTTGTCCTTCAATATTTCAATTGAGGAACCAGTGACGGATTTATCCTATCACCTTAAGCTTCAAGCTCATCCTTCCAGTGCTTCAGATCTATATCAGGCGTTAGGCCATCTATTATCCATCTCCCAACAACAACAATCCCTTCAAGAATTGCGCAATCCAGTCTTATAGATCCAAGGGAGAAGGGAAGTTGCTAGCATTTCAGCTAGTAACCCAGTGAATGACCATTCCTTCACATTATATACATTATTTCCATAATTTCTGAGTTATATTAGCTATCTTAGCAGCAGACTAGAGATCCTCCTTCGTTTACAACACAGTTTTCATGAGCATTTGGGTAGCAACAACTGCAACCATCTTTGGAGGATTGAGGAGCTAGATCTTGAGCTTCTAGCTTATGGATATAGAGAAGGGATCAACCCTTCAAGATTATATATGATATTATAACATATTTTAGCTATCTATTTTTCAAATATAGCTTCAGATCTACATAACCCAGTAGTCAAAGGATTAAACTCTAGGAGGGTGATTTTCCAAAGTTGTAGATCTGGAAAATATTTTCTGGGTTATCTTGGATATCCATCATAAAGCCCAAATCTTGAATCTTGATATCATCAAAGCTCCATATTTTTGTATATCTACATTTTCCTTTTTAGCCTGCAGTCATATATTCATATTCTGCTAAAGGGACAACACAATATTTGCTTCCAGCAGCTCTGTAGTTACACAATGCTAGTTGTAGCATGTTTGCAGGGTGATTCTAGGCCATCTCTTGGACTAGAACTACTCATATTTTGTACATTGTGTAACTAAATATTCTCCTATATAATAAAATGGCTCATTTACTCTATCTATATCTATGTTGATCATAAACTTACATGTACATTTTATATGTTACAGATATTTTTTTTGTGTATCAATGCATTCTTCCATTTTGGGATATTACAAAGATAAAGGGGATATTTTTCATAATATAAAAATATACATGGTGCATATAATACAAATTTCCAATAATTTCTTGTTTCAGAGTACATACATGATAATGAATGCTACAAAACTTCATATATTTTAGACAAATTGATATGTCTATTGGATTTTTTATCATTCAAAATTGTCTTTACAACGTTCTATGATCCACCACACAACTAAGGATAAAATGGAAAAATCAAGAAGAATTCCCTATTAGCAACAAACTTATCTCACTTTGGAACTACTGCATGCTAGTTTCAAGAGGGTATCCCTAGTGGAATTCACTGAAAGTTTTAAATTGGGTCAATAATACACACCCAACAAGTACTGAAACATAACACTTAAATACTTAAAGTAAAAGTTTCTTTAATAACGGGAACGATATACTCAAAGATATCAGTTCAGAAAATAATCATATAAACCAAATAGTACCCAAATATTCATATGGCTTCCAAGAGAGTATTCTTCATTGACAAATTTTTAGACAAGTAAAAGGTATATAGGTAGAATAATACTACTCCAAGAGAGTTTTTTGGGTTTTATTCCAACAGTGCTAAAGATTATTTCAATTCTACTATTCATAGGTCATCACTAACCATGTCAATAGTAGGAATAAGGAATCAATATCAAACACCTAAGTGCAATGAGTAATATAATATGAAGGGGACAATAATTTTTGATGAATGAAGAGGAAAGGTGGAATCAAAATTAACTAGTCCATTGTCTACTAGCCTTCTCATCCTCTTATACTTGAAGAATGACTAATACATATCATAATCCCAATAATAAATATACCCAAGAATAGGTGCCATGCAAGGTCACCTGCATCCGCCATAGATCAAAAATCAAAATAAACCAAAATTCAAAGAAATCCTAATATGGATGGTATAATTCTCATACTCATATCCATGCATGAAAAGAAAGAGAAAGAGTCCACGTAGGTTTCTCTATATTGATAAGAATATATGATGTTAGGTCCCTATATTACTAGTATAGTCCCTTATTGTTGTTAGTGTAACCCCATTATTGTTATTATTGTACCCTTGTAACCTCTATATTGCTATTATTATGCCCTTAAATTATTATTGTTAGGTCAACTAGGATTACATTGTGGCCCCATGGACTTCTATTTATGGAAAGGAGGTTTTGTAATTTGAATCATCCAAGAATTTTTCATTCATGTAATGTATTAGAGGTTTCCCCCTTGAAGTTTCTTATTTATAAGGTGTTGATATCTCTTTTCTTCTCTTTTTGGAGCTGATTTCACCACATTTGGTATCAGAGCTTTGGATTCTAGGGTTTTTGTTGCTCCAAACTAGTCATTGTGGCATTTTCGCTATAGATTTTTTCTACGAAGGTTTAGAAGCTAAAAATTTTACAAAGGGCTTTGCTACAGTTGTGATAAAAAATACACTAAAGGTCATAAGTGTGCTGAGAAGAAATTATTTTACATAGATTGTGAAGAGGAAGAAGAAAATGAAGAAGAGGATATACACTAGAAACCAACCCAAGAAGAGGAAGAAATGAGTCTGGCCATATCATGTATTGCATTGGCAGGAATTACCACTCGTCAAACTCTCAAGATAGAAGGACATATCAAGAAGAAAAAGGTAATAGTGTTGATTGATTCAGGTAGTACCCGTAATTTTATTCATTGTAGGGTAGCCAAGGAATTGAATTGTTTCCTATACCCAACACCAGAATGTCAAGTGATGGTTCCAAATGGAGGAACTATAAAGTGCTCTATAAAATTCCATAATATCAAGCTAACCATGGGGGAATATGTATTGAATAGTCCAATGCTTTCCATTCCTATGGGAGGTGTTGATGTTGTACTAGGAGTACAATGGTTACAATCTTTGGGAACGATAGCTTTTAATTTTCAAGAAATTTTCTTGAAAAAAAAATTTAGAAGGAAAGGAAGTCAAATTACGGGGTATTGTAGGGAATTCGAGAAATATAATAAGCTCTAATTTCATGAAAAAGCTTCTAAAGAAAGAACAACGAGGCATAATTGCACAATTATGCTCACTAGAAGTTCCAACATCAAAATCATCTATTTCTGCAGATCTCCAAAAAGTCTTGGAAAATCATTCCAAGGTGTTTGAAACTCCCGAAGGACTCCCACCTATTCGTGATCATGATCATGCTATTCATTTGATTCCAGGAAGTGTTCCTCCAAACATCAGGCCTTATAGATATCCTTATGTCCAAAAGAGTGAAATTGAATGTATGATTGCAGAAATGTTAGAGGCGGGTATAATTCAACCTAGTCAAAGTTATTTCTCTGCTCCTGTAGTATTGGTACACAAGAAGGATGGATCATGGCGCGTGTGTTCGGATTATATGGAGCTCAATAAGCTCACCATTAAATATAAATTTCCCATTCCTGTGATTCATGAATTCTTGGATGAATTACATGGAGCAATTTATTTTACCAAGTTGGATCTTGGTTCAAGATATCATCAAATTAGAATGAAGACTGAAGATATTCCAAAAACAACATTTCGAACTCATGAGGGTCATTATGACTTTTTGTTCATGCCTTTTGGCCTTACCAATGCACCTTCTACATTTCAAGGGTTTATGAATTCCATTTTCAAACCCTTCCGTAGTTGTGAAACCAACTCCAAAAATAGAAGAAAAGAGATATCAACACCTTAGAAATAAGCCACTTCGAGGGGGAAACCTCCAATACATTACATGAATGAACAATTCTTGGATGATTCAAATTACAAAACCTCCTTTCTATATATAGGATTCAATGGGGCCAGAATGTAATCCTAGCCGACCTTACAATAATAATTTAAGGGAACAATAATAACAATATGGGGGTTACAAGGGTACAATAATAACAATAAGGGGGTTACACTAACAATAATAAGGGACTATACTAGTAATATAGGGACCTAACATGCCCCTCTCCTTCAAAAAAGTGTTGTCCTCAACGGTTGAGTAGCTTTGGGTGCTTATGTATAAAATTCTCATTCTCCCATGTAGAATATTCAGTGGGTAAGTTCTTCCACTTGGTGAGATACTCTGAAATTGATCGATTTCGTAGCTGTCGAGTTCTTGTTTCTATGACTGCTTCAGGTTCCAATATGATTTTTCCTTCCTCATCAAGTTCTGGAAATATTGTTTGAACTGGAAGATTTTCACCTATAACCTTCTTTAAGCATGAAACATGGAAGATTGGATGCACTCGTGAAGAAGCAGGAAGCTCTAATTTGTATGCCATAGTACCAATATTTTGCAACACCTTGTAAGGATCATAGTACTTTGGAGAAAATTTATTATCCTTCTTAGCTTTCTTGAGGGACATTTGTGTTGGAATTGTTGTCATTGATGGAAAAGGAGATGGCAAAGGAGATGACAAAGGAGGAGCACCTGAAACATCATTCAAGGGGCATAACGTAGCAGAGACATCAGAGGAAACAGAGAAAAAGAGAGATAGCAAAAGAAAGTCAAATGAGATAGAAAAAAGAGAAGTAAGGAGAAGCATCAGTCAAGGAGCAAAGGATAGCAAAGAAGCAGAAAAATATTCAAGGTGTAGAGTGGGTATCTTTAAGTGCTCAGCATTGCATGGCTATGGTGAGACTCTGTAATTTGAAGTATAAATGGCTCCTATGTGAAATTATGATTAACTCTGTACATGGATTTACTGTGGAGTATAGTGTGTGAGGTTATATATATACTAAGGAAATTACAGTCATAACATAGTGAACCCGGACATAGTGAACTTGCAAAGGAAACTATGAAATCAGGTGATGGCACAGTAATAATTGTATGGGAAATGCTCTAAATGAATTTATGTGTGGAGGATTGTTGGGTTATCAATATGAATAATCCCATGTGTTCTTGATGAGATTATCGAATTCTATAGCAATTAAAGAACCTGGTGATTGATCATGTTCGTCTAGATCGATTGAGGTTATTGTAGAACTGTGGTTAATTATCCAATGCTTGTGAACACTATAAAACATAGCCGCAAGGGTTATGTATGGCGGAGCTATGCGTCGGAGTGGATGGATGAAAGGAACGCCGAGGAACGAGGCTGTAATATGAAGAAACACCATGACTGCATGAAGAGGAGAACCTCTTCCAATAGAATAGACGAAACCTTGTAGCGGAAGCTGAGTGGAACCTGGAGTGGAGAAGCAGAACCATAACCAAGAGGAACAATGAGCATGGTTTAGAGTGAACAGTGACGACGGTTTCTGGTTTACATCGCACCACTTTTGTGGAGCAAGCGGTTTACCCCATTCGCGAGCGATTCCATAGAAAGCTCGACACGTGGCATGGGGCGAGGTTGAAAAACCACTTCCACTGCGCACCATCATGCATTAAGCATCGACCAAAGACTCAACACGATATTGACACAAGCCGTCGATTTGGAGGGAGTCGATCTGACGGTGATCATATTGGGAAGATGCGTGAAGGTTAATCTAAGGGACGGGCGTGTGTATTTGATTGATTCCATCGATTCTATGGTAGGGCCCATGCATACGAATGTGTCGATTATTGGTAATATTTGCGGATTTATTAATCTTTGGGGTCATAGTTATAAGGTTCGAACATTTACTTATGAGGTGTGAAGGAAGCCCCCGAAATGAAATAATAAATGTCGGGTTTATTTAATTATCAAAGGTATTGGGTTACATAAGAGCTGTCTATTATATCAGTCAGTACTAAGGCCGTCAACACATCTCTTAATCTAATTCTATGAATTTGATAATTGAGCTTGAAGATAGGATCAAGAAGTCTCCCTTACTAAATTAAAAGAACGAACCAGGATATTGAACTATTCGAATTATGGGTTGGTTGGGCAAAGAACTTTGAATGCATTTTACACAGAGGTTGAAATTTATTATAAAGGTCGAAGGTTGACCCAAATCCTTACAAGTGTATTGACAAATATTCAGCATGTAAAGGTTTCTACTGCAGAAATTAAAAGTATTGAAATTTCCCAGCAGTGATATCAAAATACAGTTATATGGATAATAGTTATACAACTGCAATGAAGAAGAGAGCCTAGAATAACGAAAGAGAGAGAAACAACAGCAGAAAAGACAAATCCAGTCAAGCCAAAATCCAGAAAAGAAGATGAGTGAAATTGAAGTGTGTAACTGAAAATATGAATGTAGATGTTGTGATTAAATTTTTTATTGTTTGTGATGCATTGGCAAGTATCCTAAGGAAAAGAAAAATCCCACTGTAGCATGGAAATTTGTACATATCACTATAATTTCAAATTGAGTTGGATAAAGGAATGAGAAGGCAGAAGCCAAAGAGTCATGACTGTTCACTCAAAATTCCTTGTGAAATACAAACAGTCATGTGAGGAACTCTATAAATAATATCAACTATATATGCATAAGAGAGTTTAGAGAGATTAAATATAGAGAAGGAAAAGTATAGAAGAGACAGGAAGAGAAGATTAAGAAAAGAAAAGCAGAAAAAGAAGCTACAGAAAAGAGCTGATATCTGAGGTAAATCAGCAAACATTCAGTTTGATAAATTGAGGAAGTTGGAGCTTCCCTATCAAGTTGCAGCTTGATAGCTATCAGTTGTAGCTGACTGAGGTTGGAACCTCCTATAGGTTGGTGCCTGCAGAAAATTGAAGGGAGTTGGTGCTTCCTTGCAAGTTGTAGCTTGCAGAATTGAGGATTGGAGCCTCCTGTAGGTTGGTGCCTGCAGAAAAATAGTGGTGAGAGGGAGTTGGAGCTTGCCTTTGCATCACAACAATAATAAGATGTGGTTTTCTCCCTTTATGGGTTTCCACTTATATTTAGTGTCTATGTGCATGAGGTTTATGTGTTGATATGATCTATATCTTCTGCTTAATACCTGCTGCTCTCATATTAAGTCTACTGTTATATTATATTAACACTTTCTGCTCACATCCTAAGATTACTCACATATTAAGTTGGACATGAAAAGAAGGTGTAAATAAGTTTTAATGAAAAGTTTTAAAATTCCATGAATGTGTTAAACTGATTCACCCCCCCCCCCTCTCATTTTAACTAAGGGTTCAACAATTGGTATCAGAGCAAGTTCCTTTGTACCAGTTTAACAACTGAAAGGAGATTCTAGGTTCTCAGAATGGCTAGTAAAGAAGGATGCTCAACCAATAAAGCCCCTTTCTTTACAGGTGTAAATTATGCCTTCTGGAAAATCAGGATGAGGACATACATAATGCTTTAGGAATAGAAGTTTGGGGTGCTGTGGAATTAGGATTTGCCCCAAAGTCAACTGACTCATGGAAAGAATCCAAACAAGATTTTGTAGCTAACGCAAAAGCCATGAATGCTATCTTGAATGGGTTGTGTGAAGTAAATTTTATCAAAGTAATGCACAAAGACACTGCCAAAGAGATGTGGGATACTCTGGAGAACATCCATGAAGGAGACAAGAAAGTAAAAACTGCCAAACTTCAAGTCTATAGAGATTAGTTTGAGAATTTAAAAATGAATGATGATGAATACATTGACAGTTTATTCCTAAAAGTTGCAGAAATTGTTAACAATATGAAAGCTCTTGGAGAAACCATGCCAGAAAGTATAATTGTGCAAAAGATTCTAAGATCTCTTCCATCCAGGTTTAATCCCAAGGTGTCTGCAATAGAAGAAATAGTTGATTAGGAGACCTTGAACATGAACCAGCTACTTGGAAATTTAACAACATACGAGATGAGGCTCCCACAAAAGAAGACAAGTACGAGAGAGGCAGCCTTTAAAACAGAAAAGAAGAAAGAAGAAGAGGAAGACATATGCTCTTGCTCGGATGAAGAAGAGGAAAAATTTGTCAAGAAATTGGATAGAGGCTCAGGTAAATACAAAGGTAGACTTCCTTTCAAGTGCTTTAACTGTGGAAGAGTTGGACACTATGCTACTAAGTGTCCTCACACGAAAGTAAGGAATCAGGCTCAAGAGTCAGAGAAAAATACATCAAAGAACTGGCAGAAAGGAAAGACGTTCAGCAAAAAATATTTCTATGCTCAACAAGACAGTAGTACATCTGAAGATTCAGATGAACCCTCAAGTGAGGAAGGAAACTCTAAATTCTTAATGATGGCCATAGAAGAACTTGAAGGACTCCTGCTAGAAGATGAAGAAGAAGAAGGGGAAATCGACCTTGAGGGGGAGCTAAGAAGTGCTCTGGAGGAGATTGAAAGACTCAAACTGAAGTGCAGAAAACAAAAGGGCAATCTTCTCAAGTATGTGAGATAAGAACAAAACTCAGAAGTCCTCATGCAGCTGAAGGTAGATCTTGAAGAAGCCAAGAAGATAAAAGACATGTTACTTCAGCAAATAAAATATAAAACCTGAGAACAAGAGAAGCTGGAAGAAGAAGTAGTATGTCTCAAGAAGAAACTAGAAAATGCTCAAAGGAAAGTAGTTATAAACTCTTCTCAAACAACAAGCTCTAGTAATTTGAATGAAATTCTAGTTGCTCAAAGATCCCCTATGATAAAAACTGGAATAGGGTATGAAGGAGAATCAAGTAAAGGCAAAGAAAAGGTTGACAGAGAGATTATTTTTGTAAAAGCAAAGAAGAATGATGAAGCAGCTCAAACAATTCCTACAAAATAAGAAACCTGTAATAAGGAAGACAGATATCAGAAGAAACCACTAGTATCAAAGAATATAATAAATACTAAGACCCCTGAGTATGTAAAATTTGGAAACCATCAAAGGAGATTCTTCCCTCCCATGAAGAATGCCACCTGTTATGCTTTCCACAAGCTGGGACACATTGCCGCATATTGTCATGCAAGGAGGAGTAATTCAAACCAGCAAAAGATGCAAACACTGAAGAGACTGCCTCAAGCAAACAAGTGGAAGAGACAACCTTACACCAGGTATGCAAATAGTTTCCATGGTTACTATTTTTATTGTAAGGAATTTGGCCATAAAATCATTGAGTGTAGAAAGTATGGGCAAAGACTGATGTTTAACACCTCAAGGAGGTTTATGAATCAAAGAAATTCTGTTCATACTCATAATTCTACAAAAATTATGATCAAATGTTGTGTATGCAATCAAGTTGGACATATACCTTCCAAATGTCCTCTAAGAATATGTAGTTCATCACCTCAAAAAAGATACCAAACAAAAGGATGTCTCTAGTGGAAAAAGAAGGAGAATAAGTGTGACCTAGCTCTAACTGCTCAAGATCTGAAAAGCCAATGGTATTTGGATAGTGGTTGCTCTAAACACATGTCAGGAGACAAAAGCAAGTTTATAACTCTTGATGAAAAGAAATATGGCAATGTTACTTTTGGCAATGATATATCAAGTAAGATCAAGGGAAAAGGCTCAGTCAGCATAGACAATGGTAGAGGAAAGGCCCAAGATGTACTATTTGTAGATGGGCTGAAAGAAAATTTACTAAGTTTCATTCAGATGTGTGACAAAGGCTGTGAAGTTATTTTTAGAGCACAAGATTGTGAAGTCAGATCAAGCACCAAAGGTAAGACTCTAATCAAAGGAGTTCGAACAGAGAGTAATGTTTATATTGTGAAAGAGGAAGATGAAGCATGTCATCTTAGCAAACTAGAAGAGTCATGGTTATGGCATAAAAGGTTGGGACATCTCAGCTTCGATCACATCATCAGGCTAAGCAAGAAGAAAGCTGTCAGAGACATGCCAGAAATAAAGAGGCCTTCTAATACCATATGCAAATCATGTCAATTATGAAAACAGACTCACACATATTTCTAGGCCAAAGATGAGTTATAAACAAGAAGACCTCTATAGCTTGTGCACAAGGATATGTGTGGACCCGCAAGAACTAAAACTCCAAGTGGAGAATCCTACTTCATGCTGATAATAGATGATTTCTCCAGAATGACATGGGTTGCATTTCTCAAGAATAAATCGAAAGCTCTGGACAAATTCAAAATATTCAAAGCATTAGCTGAAAACCAGACAGGATGCAAGCTAAAATGCATCAGATCAGACAAAGGAGGTGAATTCACAGATTATGACTTTGCAGATCTACGCAATGAATATGGCATAAAAAAACAATTTACTATTGCATGGACACCTCAGCAGAATGGAGTAGCAGAGAGACAAAATAGATCTGTTCAACAAATTTCTAGAGCCATGATGCAGGAGAATAATATTCCTCAAACCTTCTGGGCAGAAGCGGTACACACAGCGGTGCATATCCTTAATAAAGCTCACTTAAGGCCAAGCAGTGACAAGACTCCCTATGAACTTTGGCATGGGAAACCAGCTTCAATCAAACATTTTAGAATCTTTGGAAGCAAGTGTTACATAAAGAATAATGATGAAAATCTTGGAAAATTTGATGCTAGAGTAGATGAAGGAATATTTCTAGGATATGCATCCAAAAGCAAAGGGTACAGGTGCTACAACAAGACTCTTCGAAAAATAGTAGAAAGCATTGATGTGAGATTTGATGAAGAACTTCCAAACAATACAAGAGATACAGACTGCTACAGTCCATCAGACAACCATGAAGAAGAAAACCAAGATGATGAGGAAACAAGTAAGACAACAGAAGATACAGAGCTGAGTTCTAAAGCTCCCTCAAGATATACTCAGAAGAACCATCCTGAAGATCAGATCATTGGAGACAAGAGAGTAGGGGTCCAAACAAGAAGGCAGCTAACAGAACAAATTGAAGAGGTATACATAGCCATGTTGTCACAAATAGAGCCAAAAAAATTTCAAGAAGCCAGCAAGGACAAGTCTTGGGTAAATGCTATGAATGAAGAATTGGACCAAATTGAGAAAAACAATACATGGGAATTAGTTCCTAGACCCACTGAGAAAAATTTCATAGGCTCAAAACAGGTATTCAAAAATAAAATGAATGAGACAGGACAAGTAATCTAAAATAAAGCCAGACTGGTCTGCAAAGGATACTCACAAATCAAAGGACTTGATTACGATGAAACAGTTTCTCCTGTAGCCAGAATGGAAGCTATCAGAATGTTCTTGGCATTTGCATGCTACCAAAAATTCAAGGTATATCAAATGGATGTAAAATCTGCATTTCTGAATGGAGACTTAGAAGAAGAAGTCTACATAGAACAACCAGAAGGCTTCTCATTAATATACAAAGAAGTCTATGTATGCAGACTGAAAAAGGCTCTTTATGGACTGAAACAGGCTCCTCGTGCTTAGTACTCAAGACTAGATAAATATTTTCAAAAACAAGGCTTTAAGAGAGGTGGAGTAGACAAAAATCTATACATAAAAGCCCATGAAAATGAACTCCTGATTGTTGTAGTATATGTTGATGACATTATGTTTGGAAGCAACAGAGATGAACTTGCAAAAGGGTTTGCTGAGGAGATGAAATCAGAGTTTGAGATGTCCATGATTGGAGAACTCTGTTTCTAATTAGGACTTCAAATTCAGCAAAATAACACAGGCACATTCATCTCTCAGGAAAAATACTTAAAAGAAATGCTGAAAAAATTCAAAATGGAGGACTGCAAACCTGTGACAACTCTCATGATCACGGGTTGCAAGCTGTGTGCTGATGATGGATCTGCTGATATAGATCAAAAACTCTACAGATCCATGATAGGAAGTCTATTGTATCTGACTGCATCAAGACCAGAAATCATGCTAGCAGTAGGACTAGTGGCTAGATATCAAGCAGCACCTAAACAAAACCATCTTCTGGCAGTCAAAAGAATATTTAGATATCTACAAGGAACAGTACAGTATGGACTTTGGTATCCTAAAGGTGAAAGCTTCACCTTGACAGCATACACAGATGCAGATTGGGCCAGCTGTATGGATGACAGGAAAAGCACAAGTGGAGGTGCTTTCTATCTAGGAGAAAGTATGGTGGCATGGTTAAGCAAGAAACAAACATCTATCTCTCTGTCTACAGCAGAAGCAGAATATATAGCAGCAGCAGCATGTTGTACACAAGTCATGTGGATGAAGCAAACCCTCCAAGACATGAAGGTAAGCATTGATGAACCTATCTCAATCAAATGTGATAATACAAGTGCTATAAGTATATCTAAAAATCATGTGCTTCACTCAAAAACTAAGCATATCCCAATCAAGTATCATTTTCTCCGAGAACAAGTGGCTCAGAAGATAGTAAAGCTAGAGTATGTGCCAACAAAAGAACAAACAACAGATATATTTACCAAACCTCTTGCTAGAGAACCATTTGAATATTTGAGAGACAGACTAGGGGTAGTATCTATAGATGCTACTCTCTGATATAAAGAGAAAGCACAGTTTCAGGGGGAGAACAGAAACGAAAATATCATTCCAGGGGGAGATCAGCCAACAAGGAAACCATGAAACAGGTCCTCAGGATCAAAGGCTTATGGAAAGAATACATCCAGCATACAGGAGTCAATGAAAAGGCTAAAGGATCAGAATTTTAGATTTAATCCAAAGTTTGGAGCAGCAGGGTACAAAGTCAGAAGATCTCAGAGAGAGGAAATGCAGAAAGCAAACTAGGAAATGTGCAACCCTTTGCCATTGATGTCAAAGGGGGAGGAAAAGAAGATAGGCAGAGGAAGCATTGGATTATTGGTGGATGTGTTGCCATCAATGCCAAAGGGGGATACTGTTGGAATTGTTGTCATTGATGGCAAAGGAGATGACAAAGGAGGAGCACTTGAAACATCATTCAAGGGGCAGAAAGGCAGCAGAGACATCAGAGGAAACAGAGACAAAGAGAGATAGCAAAAGAAAGGCAAAGGAGATAGCAAAAAGAGAAGTAAGGAGAAGCATCAGTCAAGGAGCAGAGGATAGCAAAGAAGCAGAAAACTATTCGAGGTGCAGAGTGGGTATCTTTAAGTGTTCAGCATTGCATGGGTATGGTGAGACTCTGTAATTCGAAGTATAAATGGCTCCTATGTGAAATTATGATTAACTCTGTACATGGATTTACTGTGGAGTATAGTGTGTGAGGTTATATATATACTAAGGAAATTACAGTCATAACATAGTGAACCCGCAAAGGAAACTGTGAAATCAGGTGATGGCACAGTAATAATTGTATGGGAAATGCTCTGAATGAATTTCTGTGTGGAGGATTGTTGGGTTATCGATATGAATAATCCCATGTGTTCTTGATGAGAGTATCCAATTTTATAGCAATTAAAGAACCCGGTGATTGATCATGTATGTCTGGATCGATTTAAGTTATTGTAGAACTGTGGTTAATTATCCAATGCTTGTGAGCACTGTAAAACATAGCCGCAAGGGTTATGTATGGCGGAGCTATGCGTCGGAGTAGATGGATAAAAGGAATGCCGAGGAACGAGGCTGTAATATGAAGAAACACCGTGACTGCGCAAAGAGGAGAGCCTCTTCCAATAGAACAGATGGAACCTTGTAGCGGAAGCAGAGTGGAACCTGGAGTGGAGAAGTGGAACCATGACCAAGAGGAACAGTGAGCGTGGTTTAGAGTGAACAGTGATGGCAGTTTCCTGTTTACATCGCATTGCTTTTATGGAGCAAGCGGTTTTCCCCATTCGCGAGCGATTCCATAGAAATCTCGACACGTGGCATGGGGCGAGGTTGAAAAACCGCTTCCACTGCGTGCCATAGTGCATTAACCATCGACCAAAGACTCGGCGCGATATTAACACAAGCCGTCGATCTAGAGGGAAGCGATTTGATAGTGATCATATTGGGAAGATGCATGAAGGTTAACTTAAGGTACGAGCGTGTGTATTTGATTGATTCCGTCGATTCTATGGTGGGGCCCATGCATACAAATGTGTCGATTATTGGTAAGATTTACAGATTTATTAATCTTTGGGGTCATAGTTATAAGGTTCGAACATTTACTAATGAGGTGTGAAGGAAGCCCCCAAAATGAAATAATAATTGTCGGGTTTATTTAATTATCAAAGGTATTGGGTCACATAAGGGCTGTCTATTATATCAGTTAGTACTAAGGCCGTCAACACATCTCTTAATATAATTCTATGAATTCGATAATTGAACCTAAAGACAGGATCAAGAAGGCTCCCTTACCGAATTAAAAGAACGAACCAGGATATTGAACTATTCGAATTATGGGTTGGTTGGGAAAATAAATTTGAATGTGTTTTACACAGAGGTTGAAATTTATTATAAAGGTCGAAGGTTGACCCAAATCCCTACAAGTGTATTGACAAAGATTCAGCATGTAAAGGTTTCCACTGCAAAAATTAAAAGTATTTAAATTGCCCAGCAGTGATATCAAAATATAGTTATATGGACAACAGTTATACAACTAAAATGAAGAAGAGAGCCTACAAGAATGAAAGAGAGAGAAACAGCAGCAGAAAAGACAAATCTAGTCAAGCCAAAATCCGGAAAAGAAGCTGAGTGAAATTGAAGTGTGTAACTGAAAATATGAATGTAAATGTTGTGATTAAATTTTTTAATTTTTGTGATGCATTGGCAAGTATCCTAAGGAAAATAAAAATCCCACTGTAGCATGGAAATTTGTACATATCACTATAATTTTAAATTGATTTGGATAAAGGAATGAGAAGATAGAAGCCAAAGAGTCATGACTGTTCACTCAAAATTCCTTGTGAAATACAAACAGTCATGTGAGGAACTCTATAAATAATATCAACTGAATATGCATAAGAGAGTTTAAAGAGAGTATATATAGAGAAGGAAGAGTATATAAGAGACAGGAAAAGAATATTAAGAAAAGAAAAGCAAAAAAAGAAGCTACAGAATAGAGCTGATATCTGAGGTAAATTAGCAAACATTCAATTTGATAAATTGAGGAAGTTGGAGCTTCCCTATCAAGTTGTAGCTTAATAGTTGTTAGTTGTAGATGACCAAGTTTGGAGCCACCTGTAGGTTGGTGCCTGCAGAAAATTGAAGGGAGTTGGTGCTTCCTTGCAAGTTGTAGCTTGCAGAATTGAGGATTGGAGCCTCCTGTAGGTTGGTGCCTGTAGAAAAACAGTGGTGAGAGGGAGTTGGAGCTTTCCTTTGCATCACAACAATAATAAGATGTGGTTTTCTCCCTTTATGGGTTTCCACTTATATCTAGTGTCTATGTGCATGAGGTTTATGTGTTGATCTGATCTATATCTTCTTCTTAATACCTGCTGCTCTCATATTAAGTCTACTATTATATTATATTAACACTTGCTGCTCACATCCTAAGATTACTCACATATTAAGCTGGACATGAAAAGAAGGTGTAAATAAGTTTTAATGAAAAAATTTTAAAAGTCCATGAATGTGTTAAACTGATGCACACCCCCCCCCCTCTCAGTTTAACTAAGGGTTCAACAATTTGTTTGTATGGTTGTAGCCATAAAAATACGCAGTCTCCTACATCAAAAATTCTCTCACTGCAATGTTGATCTGCATGTTGTTTCATTTTATTTTGTGCCAAATTCAGGTTGTCCTTTAAGAGTTGGAGAACTTCTTGTTGATGCTCGATGTGATCTTCCACTGCTTGAACCTTCAAGTTTTCTCTTAAAGATGATGTGATGGATGGTGGATGATATCCATAAAGTGCCATAAATGGGGTCATTTTTGCTGCAGTATGGAAGGAAGTGTTATACCACCATTCAGCGAGAGGTAACCACTTGACCCATTGTGTTTGTTTATCAGATACAAAACAACGAAGATATCCTTCCAAACATTTATTTACTATCTCGGTTTGACCATCAGATTGAGGATGATAAGATGAGCTATGAGCTAATTGAGTACCCAAACAAGAAAATAACTCCGTCCAAAAATTTCCGGTAAAAATGGGATCTCTGTCGCTCACAATAACCCTTGGGCTTCCATGTAGCTTTTGAATTCTGTCCATAAATGTAGTAGCAACTATACTTGCTTTAAATGGATGAGATAATGCAGAAAAGTGTGCATACTTGGTAAGTCTATCAACTACCACCATGATGACACTCTTTCCTTCGGACTTAGGTAAACCTGTGATAAAATCCATTGAAATCTCCTCCCAACGTTGACTTGGAATGGATAAAGGTTGTAGAAGTCCTGGGGTCTTAATTGTTTCCACTTTATTCTGCTGGCAGACCAAACATTCCGCCACAAACTTTCGAATATCAGATTTAAGGCCATCCCAAAAAAATTCTTTCTTCACCCTGTGGTAAGTTTTTAAAAATCCTGAGTGTCCTCCTAAAGGAGAAGTGTGCAATTCCAGAAGAATCTTTTGTTTTAGTTGGGAATTCTTACAAAGATATAAGCGATCTTTGTACCATAAGGAATCATTTTTCCAACTAAATGTATTAGATGTACTAGGATCTTGTTGCAACTTTTGAATGAGTGTCCACACGTCTTCATCCTTCTTCCATTCATCTCTTGCTTCGGTTATCCAATCTGGTTGGATAATAGAAATGGCACAAAGCAATGCTTCCACCTCTTTATTATTTCTTGAGAGTGCATCTGCAACAACATTAAGCTTTCCTTTTTTGTAGATTATTTCAAAGTCATAACCCAACATCTTTGTGACCCATTTTTGCTGCTCTTCTGAAGATAGTCTTTGTTCCAAAAAGTGTTTAAGACTATCATGATCAGTTTTTACCTTGAAGTGTCTTCCCATTGGGTAAGTTCGCCATTTCTTTAGTGCATGTAGTATTGCTAACATTTCCTTCTCATAAATAGGTTTCTGTAAATACTTTCCTTTGATTGGACGACTTTCAAAGGCAATGGGTCTTCCTTCCTGCATTAAAACTGCACCAATTCCATTTCCTGAGGCATCACATTCCACAATAAAGGTTTTTGTGAAGTCTGGCGTAGCTAAGACCAATGCTAGGCACATTGCCTCTTTAAGATGTTGAAAGGCCTTAGTTGCTTCAGGAGTCCATGAAAATGCATCTTTCTTCAATAATGTTGTTAGAGGTGCTGCTATTCTCCCATAATTCTTAACAAACTTTTGATAATACCTTGTTAACCCGAGAAATCCTCGCAACTGCTTTATGGTTGTGGGGACTTTCCATTCCTTAATGGCTTTAATTTTGTTAGGGTCTACTTTAACACCCTCGTGAGATACGATATGACCCAGATATTCCACCTCTTGTACTCCAAAGAAACATTTGGATGTTTTTGCATATAATTGTTTCTCCTGCAATAGTTTGAGCACCCTGTCAACATGTTCAACATGATCCTTCCAAGACCTGCTATAGATTAGTATATCGTCAAAAAATACTAGCACAAATTTTCTAAGGAAGGGTTTGAAAATGGAATTCATCAACCCTTGAAATGTAGAAGGTGCATTGGTAAGGCCAAAAGGCATGACCAAAAATTCATAATGACCTTCATGAGTTCGAAATGCTGTTTTTGGAATATCTTCGGTCTTCATTCTAATTTGATGATATCCTGAACAAAGATCCAACTTGGTAAAATAAATTGCTCCATGTAATTCATCCAATAATTCATCAATCACAGGAATGGGAAATTTGTCTTTAATGGTGAGCTTATTGAACTCCCTATAATCCGGACACATTCTCCATGATCCATCCTTCTTGTGTACCAATACTACAGGAGCAGAGAAAGAACTTTGACTAGGTTGAATTATACCCGCCTCTAACATTTCTGCAATCATACGTTCAATTTCGCTCTTCTGGAAGTAAGGATATCTATAAGGCCTGATGTTTGGAGGAACACTTCCTGGAATCAAATGAACAGCATGATCATGATCACGAATAGGTGGGAGTCCTTTGGGAGTTTCAAACACCTTGGAATGATTGTCCAAGACTTGTTGGAGATCTGCAGAAATAGATGATTTTGATGTCGGAACTTCTAGTGAGCATAATTGTGCAATTATGCCTCGTTTTTATTTCTTTAGAAGCTTTGTCATGACATTAGAGCTTATTATCCTTCCTGGCTTCCCTTCAATACCCCGTAATTCGACTTCCTTTCCTTCTGAAAAAAATTTCAAGAAAAGTTCTTGAAAATTAAAAGCTACCGTCCCCATGATTGTAACCATTGTACTCCTAGTACAACATCAACACCTCCCATAGGAATGGAAAGCATTGGACTATTCAATACATATTCCCCCATGATTAGCTTGATATTGTGGCATTTTCCAGAGCAATTTATAGTTCCTCCATTTGCAACCATCACTTGACATTCTGGTGTTGGGTATAGGAAACAATTCAATTCCTTGGCTACCTTACAATGAATAAAATTATGGGTACTACCTGAATCAATCAACACTATTACCTTTTTCTTCTTGATATGTCCTTCTATCTTGAGAGTTTGAGGAGTGGTAATTCCTTGAAATGCATTACACGATATGGTCAGACTCATTTCTTCCGCTTCTTGGGTTAGTTCCTGGTGTATTTCCTCTTCTTGTTCATTTTCTTCTTCCTCTTCACAATCTATGTAAAATAATTTCTTCTCAGCACAATTATGACCTTTA
This sequence comes from Pinus albicaulis, assembly GCA_034641835.2. Lineage (NCBI taxonomy): Eukaryota > Viridiplantae > Streptophyta > Pinopsida > Pinales > Pinaceae > Pinus > Pinus albicaulis. Next base: position 2,734,096 of record CM076572.1, read on the forward strand.
GTGTATTTTCTATCACAACTGTAGCAAATCCCTTTAGCTCTTTTTTCTTCCAATTGTTGTGGTGTCAACCTTATAGGTTGTGGAAATCTAGGAGTAGCAACACTTCCCTCTTTATAGAAGTGAGTGGTAGGATTCCTTGTCGCCATAATTTTACATTCAATTTTTCTTGCCAACCTAAATGCTTCTCCAATGAATCAGGTTCCAAAACACGAACTTCATGTTGGATGTTATCCTTGACAGTAACTATGAAGAAATCAATCCTGTGTTCCTCTTGAATATTAGTTACACTTATATTCAATTTTTGGAATTCCTCAATGTGCTCCCCCATTAAACCCTTTTGCTTGAGATTTATCAATTGGCTAAAGAAGGTGTTTCTCTTTGTATCCTCATAATGTGCTATCATTTCCTCCGTAAAAATTGACCAAGTGATAATTCTTTTACGGGAGCAAAGCCATCGATACCATACAAATGTATTTTTTTCTAAATGTAAAGTTTCAATGCGTACTTGTTGTGTGTTTTTCACATTATGGAGATCAAGATATTGCTCCATCTATAGTATCCATGTTACAGGATCTTTTCCATCAAACTTCATCATATCCATTTTTGGAATATGGTGGTTCTTCCCTCCAATAGCAGAGTTTATGAAATCACGATTAACATTTATTTTGTTCTCATCATTAATTTCCTCTACTATCTTTTCACCATTAGGAAAATTTTCTGGTATCAACTTTGCCAAACCCTCGATGTCTACTTTTAGATCCTTCTTCATGTTTTCCATGTTGTCTTTCATTTTTTCATCGATCTTATCTTCCATGTCATCCATCTTAGCTTCCACGCCCACTTCCATGCCATCCATCTTAGCTTCCAAACCATTCATCTTAGCTTCCACGCCTTTCTTCAAACCATCCATCTTAGTTTCCATGCCTTTCTTCAAAACTTCCATTTCATTTTTAGTTGTTCTTTGCGAGAGCGAAATTTGTTGCACTTGCTCTTGTAATTTTGATATGTCATGTTTCCATTCTTCGTCTTCATGAGTCATAGTAGAGCTTTCCAAAGGCTTAATGGGTGTTGAATTATTTTTAGGGTCCATTTTAGAATCCAATACTGATATCTATTCTACAATATGCCCTTGGAATAAATTCAACTTGATTCTTCAAACAAGACTTATGCAATTTGGAAAAAACAAAAATACACACCTTTTACTTGCTTTTGAGGAGCTCGATATTTAAATTGAATTATATCTATAATTTCTGATCTTAAACATATAAGATTCAGCCCTGTAGTATCCCTCTAAATCTTCTTTCAAATCCCATATTTCTAATCTTATTTGGATTCTTCAAGACAAAGTTATGTCCAATCTCCCACAATGACCCAATTTTGGACTAGTTCAGTAGAGAAAACTTGTACGACTTTCCACGTGTCACTGTTTCGTCCTTCAGTTTTGAAATTGATAGCCAAGAAAATAAAGTCCATGCACTTGCGACAAAATTTTATGGCACTCCAATCTGATGCTCAGAGAGAGAGTTATGAATTGTTTCCCACGATCACCACTTTGAGATGAAATTCGGGAGCCTAAAAAATCACTACCTTCCACAGATCATATCTCCGAAAAAATTGTGAGCCAACCTCTAAAAATTATTGAAATTTTTCCTTAGGATTTCGGCTTCGCACCTTAAAAATTTCAGATTCTGACCCTTCGTAGAAAAAACGTTAAAGCAAAAATTCCATAGTGACCCGTTTAGGAGCCTAAAAAAAGACCTAACTTCCACAGATCATATCTCCGAAAATATTGCGAACCAAGCTCTGAAATTTTTTGACGATGTTCCTCAAGATTTCAGCTTCGTACCCTAAATAATTCAGCTTCTGAAACTTTTTAGAAAAAATGTTACAGCGAAAATTCCATGATGACCTGTTTGGAGCAGCAAAACCCCAAAATCCAAAGCTCTGATACCAAATGTTGTGAAACCAACTCCAAAAATAGAAGAAAAGAGATATCAATGCCTTATAAATAAGCCACTTCAATGGGGAAACCTCCAATACATTACATGAATTAACAATTCTTGGATGATTCAAATTACAAAACCTCCTTTCTATATATAGGAGTCCATGGGGCCAAAATGTAATCCTACTGGGCCACAATGTAATCCTAGCCGACGTAAAAATAAGAATTTAAGGGCACAATAATAACAATATGGGGGTTACAAGGGTGCAATAATAACAATAAGGGGGTTACACTAACAATAATAAGGGATTATACTAGTAATATAGGGACCTAACATCCTTAGAAAATTTGTGCTAGTATTTTTTGATGATATACTAATCTACAACAGGTCTTGGAAGGATCATGTTGAACATGTTGACATGGTACTCAAAATATTGCAGGAGAAACAATTATATGCAAAAACATCCAAATGTTTCTTTGGAGTACAAGAGGTGGAATATCTGGGTCATATTGTATCTCACGAGGGTGTTAAGGTAGACCCTAACAAAATTAAAGCCATTAAGGAATGTGAAGTCCCCACAACCATAAAGCAGTTGCGAGGATTTCTCAGGTTAACAGGGTATTATCAAAAGTTTGTTAATAATTATGGGAGAATAGTAGCACCTCTAACATCATTATTGAAGAAAGATGCATTTTCATGGAATCCTGAAGCAACTAAGGTCTTTGAACATCTTAAAGAGGCAATGTGCCTAGCACCAGTCTTAGCTATGCCAGACTTCACAAAAACCTTTATTGTGGAATGTGATTCCTCAAGAAATGGAATTGATGTTGTTTTAATGCAAGAAGGAAGACCCATTGCTTTTGAAAGTCTTCCAATCAAAGGAAAGTATTTACAGAAACCTATTTATGAGAAGGAAATGTTAGCAATATTGCATGCACTAAAGAAATGGAGAACTTACCTAATGGGAAGACACTTCAAGGTGAAAACTAATCATCATAGTCTTAAACACTTTTTGGAACAAATACTATCTTCAAAAGAGCAGAAAAAATGGGTCACAAAGATTTTGGGTTATGACTTTGAAATAATCTACAAAAAATGGAAGCTAAATGTTGTTGCAGATGCACTCTCAAGAAATAATCAAGAGGTGGAAGCATTGCTTTGTGTCATTTCTATTATCCAACCAGATTGGATAACCGAAGCAAGATATGATTGGAATAAGGACGAAGAAGTGTGGACACTCATTCAAAATTTGCAGCAAGATCCTAGTACATCTGATAAATTTAGTTGGAAAAATGATTCCTTATGGTACAAATATCACTTATATCTTTGTAATAATTCCCAACTAAAACAAAATATTCTTTTGGAATTGCACACAACTCCTTTAGGAGGACACTCGGGATTTTTAAAAACTTACCACAGAGTGAAGAAATAATGTTTTTGGGATGGCCTTAAATCTAATATTCAAAAGTTTGTGTCCTCACATTATTATTGTTAGGTCAGCTAGGATTACATTGTGGCCCCATGGACTGCTATATATATAAAGGAGGTTTTTTAATTTGAATCATCCAAGAATTGTTCATTCATGTAATGTATTGGAGGTTTCCCCCTCGAAGTGGCATATTTCTAAGGCATTGATATCTCTTTTATTCTCTTTTTGGAGCTGGTTTCACAACATATAATATCAAATAATATAGCAAAGCTTCCAATGATAGCATGCATCCCTCCTCAAATAGGGTGGTCCAGTCTAGCCGAGAAAAATATCCTCAACTTAAATTGCATCCATCTTCCTCTCCTAGAGTAAATCAACAAAATTTCCTTGAAGCATGCTCACATAAGGTGCCTTCCATACCAAGCATATAAATCCTGAAAAATACAATTGGGCAACCATGAATAGATTTCCATCAAAATCACATGCACCTAGGTGCATCTTTTTCTCCATAAAAAATACATCATTCAAAGCATGATGAGACCGAAAGATAGGGCACTTCCATTTTCCAAAAAAAACATCCTCAAATAAGAATTTAACCTCACTAGGAACAATTCCAACCTACCAAAGACAAATATGGAACATCCCTTAAAAAAAATATGATAGTAACTTCATCCACCAAAGAAATTTGTCTTCTTGTTTTGGCTCATATATTTAATGGAAAAAGTTCCAAGGGTATATGGACAATAATAAAATAATATCAACTCATGCATGGAAAGATATGATCTCCAAAATATCACCAAGACACCACACATGCCATAAGTCTCAAAATTACTCAAGAATAAAAGCACCTCTTTGAGCCAAGATATCCCAAGCCCATTTTTGTTATAAAATAATTATGAAAGGAACATTAAATTTATTATATTTTCTGCACCTACATGTGCCTAAGGTCCTGCATGAACTTGTGATACATTGAGCATCAGAATCACACTAGATCCTCCTATGTTCAGTTCAAAAGTTCAAGGAAGAACTACACCATCTGTTGGAAGACCATATAAACCACAAAAAAATAGAAAATAGAATATGACTCCACAAACTTCCCTCATACCAATTGTTATATGATGCCCTAATTGTTTGTTCTCCTTACAATCCATGAAAATTTTGGGTTTTCTTCACAAACACTATAGGATCTCATTATGGTCACATGAAAATTGAAGCACCTATCGAAGTAACAAAAACCTCAAAAACTCGGAGACTGCTTTTTGATGAAGCAACCTCATGTATGTTAAAGGAAGGTGTTTTTGCCAATCTAATATTGTAGGAAAATTCTCCATGATGTGTTCTACCTTCACCTAGTTTGCATGTCAAAAATACCAACAAGAAAGTGATATTGGATAGGGAAATGTAAAAAATGAACATGAATATTTTTGAAAATCAACGTTCTCTCTCTACTTTTTTGTGAATTTACATGGAAATTTTGGACACGATTGATACTGATTTTTTTTCTTACCATGTAGAGTCTTCACTTTTAACATTGAAGCAAACATTAAATAGACTTTATCTATTCGACCCGTAGAATTTAGGAGCCCTATCTTAGATTTCCCAAATTGAGACAACTTCCCATTATGGCATACACTACAATTTCTACAAATATAACATGTATTTAGCCTAAAACAAGAATATGAACAAGCAGAAGAAGTGGTTCTTTTTCTAGTAGTGGTTTCTAGAATTCAGATATGTTGGGTGTGGAGGCTCATTATCTTGTTTATTTTGTATCACAACATTGGACCCTTGTACCTCAATGGGGCAGAAACCCCACCCAAAATTAAATGCTGCCTAGGGATCGAGGGGGGGGGGGGGGGGGAGGCTGCGAGTTTATGGAGCCAACCACTGGCAGGGGGAATTCAGGGGCAGTGCCCTCGAAGCTAAAAACAGATGTAAAATTTCCTTGTAAAAGTATAGTAATTTCTAGTCAATCTGGGGCGTTCATTACGCCGATGATCTGACGGTAGAAGTTATGTTTAGTTTAGGGTTTTTTCCATAGAAGGAAACCCCTCACTTTGTATGAGGGTATTGTATTACCACTGTGTATTGTATGTGTATTTCTCAGAGCGAGAAACAGATAGGGAGACTTTGAGAGAGAACAGAGGATATTACAACGAATCTGTTGTAGGTTGTGTCTCTTCATTTTGCTGGATAATAGAAAGGAAGAAATGGTTGTTCGAGGTGGATGTAGCCCGAACTGGGTGAAACACATATATCTGTGTCTCTCTGTTTTTATGTGTTTTGTGTGCTTATTTTTTATGCATATTTTATGTGTTTCATTGCTCTGTAATATTTCATTTTCTAACAACTGGTATCAGAGCCGAAGGTCTACTTGGCTGATAAACTCACAGGAAAGAAGGGTTCCTGGTTCGAGTGGGAGCAATGGTAGAAGATGGTAAATTTAGGGTCAAGAAATTTAACGGCCAAAACTTCTCACTGTGGAAGATGCAGATGGAATATTATCTGTATTAGAAAGATATATACCTACCATTAAGTGTAAAAACAAAGAATTCGACGACTATGACAGATGCAAAATGGGATATTCTTGATAGAAAGGCACTCAGAACAGTATGGTTGTGCCTCGCGGTGTCGGTAGACTTCAATATTTTGAAGAAAATAACAACATAGGGTTTGATTAAGGCATTGGAGAAACTATACGAAAAAACCTCGACCTCAAAAAAGGTATTCCTTATGAAATTTTTATTTAATATGAAGATGTCGGAAGGTGGATCTATTGCAGACCATTTAAATGATTTTAATATAGTTACCAGTCAGTTTAAAGGATTTCCTTTACAATTTTGGACATATGTTGTAGATACTATTGTTTATATAATAAAGAGAGGGCCTTCAAGTTCCTTGGATGGTGGTATTCCAGAGGAAGCATGGACAGGTAAAAAGGTAAACTACTCTTTTTTAAGGCCCTGTGGTTGTGAGGCCTTTCTCCATATTAATAAAGAAAATAGAACAAAGCTTGAGGAAAAATCAAATAAATGTACCTTTATTGGATATGGTGTTAATGATTTTGGTTATCGCTTATATGATTATGAAAATCAAAAAATCATTAGGAGCAGAGATGTAATATTCAATGAAAAGGTATTGTATAAGAATCAGTTGCAGGAAAATAAACAGGAAAAAGAAAACAAAGAATACATAGTTCTTGATGAGATCACAGAAAAGGTAAAGGTGCCTAGAATTAATAATAATCAAGAGCTACAACAAAAACAACCACCACAACAGCAACATGCACCTCAAACACCTGAAAGTGGTGTTAGAAGATCTACCAGGATAAGTAGACCCCCTGAACGATACTCTCCTTCATTATATTATTTATTATTGGCTGATTCTGGTGAACTTGAATGTTATGAAGAAGCATTGCAGGTTTAAAGCAGGAAGAAGTGGGAGCTAGCCATGGAAGAAGAGATGGAATCCTTAATGCATAACCAAACTTGGGACTTAGTGAATTTTCCTGCAAGTAAAAATACATTGCAGAATAAATGAGTTTACAAGCTGAAGGAAGAAGATGGAGGAAAACAGAGGTACAAAGCTAGACTTGTGGTGAAGGGGTTTGCATAGAATAAAGGTATTGATTTTGATGAAATATTTTCTACTTTTGTTAAGGTGAATTCAATCAAAACTATTTTAAGTCTTGTAGCAACGGAAGATTTACATCTTGAACAGTTAGATGTAAAGACAACATTTCTCCATGGAGATTTGGAGGAAGATATCTATATGCAGCAACTAGAAGGATATGAGGTCAAAGGGAAAGAAAAATTAGTGAGGTTAAAGAAGAGCTTGTATGGCTTAAAACAGGCTCAAAGGTAGTGGTATCTAAAATTTGACAAGTTTATGTCTGAACAAGGTTATACTATATGTCACTCTGATCATTGTGTTTATCTGAAAAGGAAAAATGATGGCAGCTATATTATATTGTTATTGTATGTATATAACATGCTTGTAACAAGTTCTAACAATATAATATAGCTCAAAAGAAAAGAAAATTGGCAAATTAATTTGCAATGAAGGATTTGGGAGCTGCAAAATAAATCCTTGGTATGAGAATAACTAGAGAGAGGAAAAATTGCAAATTAACACTGTCTCAGAATGAGTACATACAAAAGATGTTGAAAATATTTAATATGTAGAATTCAAAACCAGTTAGTACACCTTTTGCTAGAAATTTCAAAATTAGTAAGGAGATGTGCCCCAAGACCCAAGAATAAATGGACTACATATCTAAAGTTCCATATGCATCAGCGGTTGAAAGCTTAATGTATGCAATGGTCTGCACAAGGCTTGATATTTCACATGTAGTGGGAGTTGTAAGAAGGTACATGAACAATCTAGGAAAATAACATTGGATGGTAGTGAAATGGATTCTCAGATATTTTAGAGGTATCACAAATCAAGAATTATGCTTTGGTGGTTCAGACATTGATCTACAAGGATATGTTGATGCAGATATGGTAGGTGACAGAGATAATAGGAGGAGCACTACAGGATATGTATTTACCTTAGGTGGAAGATTTGTTAGTTTGGCTTCAAAAATCCAAAGTGTTATTGCACTTTCAACAACAGAAGCAGAATATGTTGCTGCTACAGAGGCTAGTAAGGAAATGATTTGGTTACAAATGTTTATGGATGAATTGGGTAAGAAGCATGATATGGGTACATTTATACAATGATAGCCAAAGTGCCATTCATCTTGCAAAGAACTCAGCATTTCATTCCACGAATAAACATATACAGCTCAGGTACCATTTCATACGGTCAATATTGGAAGATGGACAGTTGAAGCTGGAAAAGATACACACTAGCCATAATCCTGCAGATATGCTAACAAAAGTTGTAACAAGGGAGAAAATGAGAACATGCTCAGTTTCAATTGGTCTTCAAGGATGAGGATGAAGATGAGAAATAGCCAGGTCCAAAGAGGAGTCATTCTCCAACAAATGAAGAAGTGGTGGAGTTGCTACAATCAATCTCCAAGTGGGAGATTGTTGGGTGTGGAGCCTGATTATCTTGTTTATTTCATATCACAATGTTGTACCCTTGTACCTTAATGGGGAAAAACACCGCCTGAAATTAAAATTTTCATGGGGGATCCAACAAGGGGCAGTTGTGAATTTATGGAGGCCCCCACCTGGCGGGGGGTTTTGGGGCAGCGCCCCCAAAGCTAAAAATAAATGTAAAATTTCCTTGTAAAAGCATAGTAATTTCTAGTTAATCTAGGTTGTTCATTAGGCAGATGATCTGACGGTAGAAGTTATGTTCAGTTTAGGTTTTTTTTCCCCTAGAAGGCAACCCCTCACTTTGTATGAGGGTATTGTATTGCGGCTATGTACTGTATGTGTATTTCTCAGAGAAAAAAACAAATAGGGATACTGTGAGAGAGAACAGAGGATATTATAGCATATCTATTGTAGGTTTTGTCTCTTCATTTTTTTGGATAATAGAAAGGAAGGACTGGTTGTTCGGGGTGGACGTAGCCCAAACTGGGTGAACCACATATATCTATGTCTCTCTGGTTTTATGTGTTTTGTGTGCTTGTGTTTTCCGCATATTTTATGTGTTTCATTTCCCTGTAATATTTAATTTTCTAACAAGAGAAAATTTTTGAGTATGTGCTTAACATTGGAACATTTACTAAAGCCCAAAGTGAAGGATGGAGAAGATGAGGTTTTACATGAAAGAGTTCATGAAGGAAAACTTGCGAATATTTCATGCCAATATGAAACAAATTCTCAGAGAGGTGAGAAATGAGAGTAATCATGTTTGGCAAGACAATCATATATTTGAAAACAACCCACAATAGGGAAGATCTGGGAGAATGGGAACTTTTAAATTGCAAGGAAAATGATAAAATTGTAGGTGAAGATGTTCATATTTTATTTTCAATGGAATCACTCAAATATTGGTTATGAACTGAACTTAACTTATTTTTCTATTCCTCACTCTAAACGTTGGAAGGTTCTTGGTGTGATTGGGACTGGGGTATTGTGATTAACTAAAATAAAATAAAAAATTATTAAGGCCAAGTTGAAGCATCAATGCGATAATACCATCATAGAAAACTATTGAGATGTACCAAGAGCTACATTTTGTGGGAGAAAAAATATCCCCTAGTTAGCTCCCAAAATAGACTCAAGGTGGAAGAAACCCCTAAGCACCTTCAATAGCACTCTTCTATGTCACTCCACAAAAGCGCATCTTTTGGGAGTGCAATACATGATTTAAAATTTCGTTCCCCACCTTTGTTGGAACAAAGAGAGAAGTGACAACATGAATCACAATTTTCCAAAATATACTAGGAGCAAAGAATTATGGGAGCTAATTTTATATAATATATGTTTTAATGTGGGTGTGTTTCTCTATGAATTCAAAATAAGAATGAAAATGGTTAATTAGTTGAGAATATTTAAAAAATTTGTAACAATCTATAGCTTATGCAATTATAGATGCATTTTTTATTTCTTGAAAGGTATGTAAGCTATAATAGTTTAGCAAAGACTGAACTGATGGAAACTTATAGCTCAAGGAATTATATATGAATTTGTTTCTTCTTGAAAGGTCCAACATGTTGCGATGGTTTAGAAAAGGCTGAAATGGTCAAGACTTATAGCTCAAGGAATTACAAATGTATTTTTTATTGCTTGAAATGTCCTACGAGCTATGATGGTTTATCAAAGACTGAACTGGTGGAAGGGATAAGCCTAGTTCAAGAATGACTCTACTAAGTCATAGGAACAACACAACATATAAATGCATGGAACATCATGGAAATAAAGGTTTAGGTAGCACCATATCTTCATGCATATTAGTTTTAAGGATGAAATATTCTCTGTAGAATCAAGGTCACCATAAAATTAACATCAACAAGTGTTCAGTTGCTACAAAGAGATCCTATAGCTAGTAATACGGATCCGTTAACTACCAGATTTACCCATGATCTTTTACTTCTATGACGTGGTTAAATTTCACTGAAAAGAGAATTAAAATAACACATATTCATGCTTTAATCAATAGGAAACAAGACAACAATCAACAACATAAGAACTCGAGATGCTGATAACGGAGTTCACCTGGTGTGGGCTACGTCTCCGAGCCCGGTGTCAAAATGGGGTAGGTTGATTCATATAGTGATGGAAATGGTGATGATTCACATGCACTATTTTTTTTGTCATACAAGGATATGGGCCCTCAACATGAATGGCTTATCTCTCCACGAGACATTCCTCTACATGAACTCTCACTCACAATAGACCTCCTATAAACATGAAATAATTTCACACAAGGTGACGATGAGAATCCCTTCAACAAGGTTACATAGGGATCATAACGATCCCTGGCGAATATATCTCTCATGAAGTAGAAACAGAGATCCCACAACATACATCAAGCAAGGATGTCAACAACATAATCTATATCACATCAAATGATAAAAGGGGCACATGATATCAAAACATCATATATCTCAACCCCTGAAGTTGGTTGAAGAAGTGGATTCTCAGCTGTTGAATCTGGTTGCACCATCGAATTAGTGGAATATATAGGCATAAAATCGACTCTCCACACTTGAGAATCTAACATCGTCACTCCAATCTGGAAAATGGCCAAAAATGGGAAGCTATGCTGCTTAAACTGACATCTCCTTTGGATTCTTATCACCAAGAGGTGTAAAATAATCATAAAATTTGTCAAATTATAATGCCAGAAAGTTCGACACCTCAAGGAATATTTTTGATGCCTCTTAAGATTCCATAGGCAAGGTTATGCCCCTCTGGCCACTCATAGTTCCACACATGCAATAAAATAATATTATTCATTGAATAACATGTCATTCTACTCAACGTTATGGGTCTACTTTGCTCACAGCTCCATTGGCCTACCTGTGCCCTCATATCGCATGTATTATCCATCATTCTCCAAGGTATCCTTGAAAAATTTGAATGACATTGTATAACAAAGTGTGAAGGTGAATAAGACAAAGTCTAAGGTTGGCACATTGGTTGGAATAATCATATTATGATACTTGTTGTTGGGAGGTTTCAGGTTCAAATCCCATTGACTCCCAGTATTTTTTTAAAGCTCAAATTTAGTTTTAATATAGTTTTTTCAAACTATATAATATATGGAATTCGTATGTCCATATTGTAACGACTCCCAAAGACATGAGAATAAGACAAAAAATGCAGATTGCACCATCCAAGGCCACTTGGAAAAAATTTGAGGCACCATTTGGCACCATGCGATTGGGCCATGTGGCAAGCCCTTCTTGGTCCACATCATATGCCACCTCTACCACCTACTTGCCAAGTGTCGAGTTGTGGTGCTACCACATCACCTTTTTTTGGGTCCACATATTTTCTTGACTAGGCTGCCACATTAGCTTCGTGGGTCCCACTAGGCATACAACATGTTTTCCATACGTCCTGCCATATGGCAGAATGTTGACTTTGACTTGTTTTTTTCTTCTTTGGTAGAAACTTCAAAATTCAATAACTTTATCATACAGACTCGGATTTGAGTGTCATTCATGCCATTCGAATTGGGGCGACAAGCACTACAATATTTTCCTAGTTCGAGAGAATTCTTACCACTTTCAATTTTGACCATTTTTTAGCCCTCTTGGTCTCCTAAGGGTTTCTGGAGCGACCTGGATCAATCCTCCCCACTAAGGCGCTTTTGGTCCACTAAAATCATGAAAACAATAGATTTGTACCTCATCTTCACCAAAAGTGTCCTAAAATGTCACCTCTCATTCTCCTTCACCTTTGTTATTCAAAGCCATAAGCGATGAGTCAACACCTACATCCTCTGCAAAATTGTAGTACAATATTATTATAAATTTCCTACTTAATTACATGAACAACTATGACCCAAGCATCTCATACTTGCCACGAGTTTATAACACACACTCTGTGGTCAATTTTACATGAAAATGGAAATTAATACCCCTAATACAAGGCGACAACATCATTGTCGCTTAACAAGTGATAGAAAACACATCATCACTTTTACATTTTAAATTGCCACACATGATTTAAAAAGTAAGGCCAAAAAAATCTAACACATCTAGAAAAACCATCTCTCACTTATCAAAGCGAATGGGTTATCTTCCTATGGTGGATTTTTTTGTCCAGAAAATGTTTCATCTGGTTCATGCACAAACACTTTGCCTTTGAGACGTTTTCCTCGATGGAGCCTCCAACATGTGGCTCTTTGTTGGCCAATTCTCTCGCAATGACTGCAATAAGTCTTCTTCCTCTAGACCTTCTTTACCTTATTCATTTCCCGTGGTGGAGAAGGCCTTTCATGTCTCATCCTCTTTCGTGCTGCCATTCTCTTCCAACACTCAACAAATACATGCTTATGTAATCCACAAAAAATACATGTTTTTGGATGCCAAGATTTATATTGACTATTAGAAACATGCTTGTAATCAAAATGAACATTAGAATACCGATACTTGTTATACCTCTAGTTGGTCTCTATGCAATCATGGGGATGAGAGCTTGCCTCAGGTCTTTCTCTTCAATGTGAATTGTCATAGGATGATGGTTAAGTGCTCCCATCATTCTATTTTCACAATGATTTAAACCATGTATTGGAAGCTTCTGACACCTTCCAAAATGGTCCTTAAATGTATCCCAAACCTGTAAATTGAGGTATCTTCACAACCTCCAATGGGTTAGTTAGGCCTTAGCCATTAACACGAATTCCTCCTCCTTTGTACCCCATTTTGGTAAGGAGTCTCATGCAAGTTCCCGTAATCGGTATTTCCATGTTTCCAACAGAAATAATAGCACGTGAGGATGAAAGTGAAGAGAAAGCATCATTTTTTACCTCAACTGTTGATTCAACCATAGGTGATGATGGCCTCTTTAAGCCATCTTTGCACTTCAACTTCTCCAAGGCCTCTTCTGCGGCCCGCAACTAAATATGCAATCTCTACTTCTCTTCTTTCTCTTCTCGTAGTAGCCTCCTTAATTCACGATTCTCTTCTCAAAGAATCTATTTTATCTCCTCATTTGAATGATAATAATATGATTAAGGTGACGAAGAGGATGCATAAGCATTGGAAGATGTGGATGAAGCATCGTTCTCTAATATTTCTTTCTCCTCTCCCTCTATTCTCTTCTCATAAGCGTCATACATTATTTCCACCAATTTTAACATCCTGAGCATGGCCTCGTACATGTATTTTTCATCCTACATTGTTGCACATTTAATCAATGTTTACACTCGCAATTCACATCATCAATAAGATGACTCTAATACCACTTGATTTGGGTCTATTAGCTACCTTATTTACCCAACATCTTTTACTTTTGTGATGTGGTTAAAATTTCACTGAAAATAGCATTAGAAGAACATTCATTAATGCTTTAATCAACAGGAAACAAGGAAAAAATTAGAAACATAAGAACTCGAGACGTTGATAACAGAGTTCACCCAGTGTGGGCTACGTCTCCTGGCCTGGTGTCAAATGAGGTAGGCAGCTTCATATAGTGCTGGAAATGGTGTTGATGTACATGAACTATTTTTTCTATCATACAAGGATATGTGCCCTCAACATGAGTGGCTTGCCTCTCCACGAGACGTTCCGCTACAGGAAATCTCACTCACAATATACCTCGTATGAGAATGACATAATCTCACACAAGGTGACGACGAGGATCTCTTCAACAAGGTTACATAGGGATCATAACAATCCATGGAGAATACATCTCTCATGAAGTAGAAACACAGATCGTGCAACATACATCAAGCAAGGATCTCAAAAACATAATACATTTTACATCAAATTATAAAAGAGGAAAATGATATCAAAACTCCATATACCTCAACCCTACAGTTGGTTGAATAATTGGATGCTCAACTACTGAATATGATTGTACCATCAAATTCATGGCTTCGAGAGGCGTAAAATAGACTGTCCACACTTGAGAATCTAACACCACCAGTCTAATATGGAAAATGGATGAAAATGGGAAGATATGTTGCTGAAAGGGGCATCGCCATTGGATTCTTGTCAATGAGAGGTGTAAAATCGACAAAAAAAATTTCAAATTCTGACTAGGGAAAGTTTGGGACCTCAAGGAATATTTTTGATGCCCCTCAAGATTTCCTGGGCAAGGTTCAGCCCCTCTACCAGCTCATGGTTCCGCACTTGCAATAAAAAAATATTATTCATTGAGTAATGCATTCATCTACTCCACATTCTTCCTCCTCTTTGGTCACAGATCTATTGTCGTCCCTGTGCGCTCATCTCTCATGTATTCTCCATCATTCTCCATGGTTTCCTTGAACCATTTCAATGATATTTTATAACAAAGTGTGAGGGTGAATAAGATAATCTGTGACGTTGGCACATTGGTTGGCATACTAATATTAAGATACTTGTTGTTGGGAGGTTTTGGATTCAAATCCCATTGACTCCCAATATTTTTTTAAAGACCAATTTTATTTTTAATATTGTCTTTTCAGATTGTATGATATATGGAATTTGTATGTCCATATTCTAACGACTCCCAAAAACAGGAGAATAAGACAAAAAATGGAGGTTTCACCATCGAAGGCCACATGGGCCTAATTTGAGGTGCCATTTGAGACCATGTGATCGGTCCATGTGGCAAGCCCTCATTGATCCACATCATATGCCACCTCTACCACCTAATTTCCATGTGTCAAATTTTGGTGTTGCCCCATCACCTTTTTGTGCCACAGTATCTTTGTGGGTCCCACTATGCCTACCACATGTCATCCATACATCCTGCCACATGGAAGAATGTTGACTTTGACTTGTTTTTTTATTGTTTGGTATAAAATTCAAACTGCAATAACTTTCTCATGCAGACTCGAATTTCAGTGTCGTTTGTGCCATTAGATTCGGCACAACGAGCACTAAAATATTATATTGGTTAGAAAGAAATAAGACCCATTTTAATTTTGACCATTTCTGAGCCTCCTAGATCAGCTAGGATGTAAATAAAACACTTTTTAGATAAGCAATGTTAACTAACCTATGGATTTCTGAGGTTTTGGGAGGAGCCATTTGCTCCAAGGATAATTGGATAAACACCCAAATTTCAATGGACAAAGGATATGACATCACAAAAAACACACATAGATATATCCAAGGTTTGGGGAGTAACCAATCAAAATGGGATAGGTTGCTTCATATAGTGCTAGAAATGGTGTTGATGTACAATGCCTATTTTTTCTATCATACAAGGATATGTGCCCTCAACATGAGTGGCTTGTCTCTCCATGAGACGTTATGCTACAGGAACTATCACTCACAATAGACCTCCTATCAGCATGAGATAATATCAGACAAGGTAACGATGAGGATCCCTTCAACAAGGTTACATAGAGATCATAACAATCCATGGCGAATACATCTATCATGAATTAGAAACATAAATCCCGCAACATACATCAAGCAAGGATCTCAAAAATATAATACATCTCACATCAAATTATAAAAGAGTAAAATGATATCGAAACTCCATATACCTCAACCACTGAATTTAGTTGAAGAAGTGGATGCTCAACTGCCGAATCTGGCTGCACCATCAAATTAGTGGTGTCGAGAGGCGTAAAATCGGTTGTCCACACTTGAGAATCTGACACCACCAGTCCAATATATAAAATAGCCAAGAAATGGGAAGTTATGCTACTAAAACGAACATCCCCATTGTATTCCTATTGCCGAGAGGTGTAAAATAGACATAATTTTTTTCAAATTCCGACTTTGGAAAGTTCGGTAGCTCGAGGAATATTTTTGATACCCCTCGAGATTTCCTAGTCAAGGTTCTGCCCCATGGTTCCGCACCTGCAATAAAAAATTATTATTCGTTGAATAACAAGTTTGTCTACTCCACGTTCCACCTCCGCTTTTCTCATGGCTCTATTTCCCTCCCATTGACCTCATCTCTCATGCATTCTCCATCATTATCCATGGTTTCCTTGAACCATTTGAGGGTGAATAAGAAAAAGTGTGAGGGTGAATAAGAAAAATTTGAGGTTGGCACATTGGTTGGCATAATCATATTAAGATACTTGTTGTTGGGAGGTTTTGGGTTCAAATCTCATTGACTCCAATATTTTTTTAAAGCCCAATTTTAGTTTTAATATATTTTTTTCAAATTATATAATATATGGAATTCGTATGTCCATATTGTAATGACTCCAAAAAAAAAAATGAGGATAAGACAAAAAATGGAGGTTGCACCATCGAAGGCCACTTGGGCCTAATTTGAGGTTCCATTTGGCACCATGTGATTGGGCCATGTGGCAAGCCCTCATTGGTCCACATCATATTCCACCTCTACCACCTACTTTCCATGTGTCGACTTATGGTGCTGACACATCACCTTTTTGTAGGTCCACCTGTTTTGTTGACTGGGCTACCACATTAGCTTTCTGGGACCCACTAGGCCTAAAACATGTCAACCATACATCCTGCCACATGGTAGAATGTTGACTTTGACTTGTTTTTTTACTGTTTGGTACAAACATCAAACTGCAATAACTTTCTCATACAAACTCGGATTTGAGTGGCATTTACGCCATTGAAATTGGGGTGACGGCACTACAATATTGTCCTAGTTCAAAATAATTCTTACCACTTTTAATTTTGACCATTTTTTAGCCCTCTTGGTCTCCTAAAGGTGTCTGGAGCCACCTGGGTCAATCCTCCCCACTAAGGCACTTTTGGTCCCCCAAAATAATGAAAACAATCTTCACTTGCTTTGTACCTCGTCTGCACCACAAGTGTCCTCAAAGGTCAACCTTCATTCTCCTTCACCTTTATTCTTCGGAGCCATAAGTGATGAGCTAACATCTACATCCTCTACAAACTTGTAGTACAATATTCTTACAAATTACCTGCTTAATGACATGACCAACTATGAACCAAGCAACCCATACTTTCCACGAGTTTATAACATACACTCTGTGGTCAATTTTACATAAAAATAGAAATAAATATCCCAAATACAAGGCCAAAACATCATTTTCTCTTAACAAGTGATAGAAAACACATCATCACTTTTACATTTTAAATTGCAAAACATGATATACAAATTAAGGCCAAAACAAGCTAACACATCTAGAAAATCCATCTCTCAATTATCAAAGTGAATGGGTTATCTTCCTGTGGTGGATTTTCTTTTCAAAAAAATGTTTCATCTGCTTCATGCATAGACACTTTGTCTTTGAGACGTTACCCTAGATGGAGCCTCCAACGCGTGGCTCTTTGATGGCCACTTCTGTCACAATGACTGGAATGAGTCTTATTCCTCCAAACCTACTTTACCTTATTAATTTCCTGTGGTGGAGAAGGCCTTTCACATCTCATCCTATTTCGTGTTGCCATTCTCTTTGAGCACTCAACAAATACATTTTTATGCAATCCACAAAAGCTACCTGTTTTTTTATGCTAAGATTTATGTTCATTGTTAGCGATGTTCTTGTAATCAAAATGAACATTAGAATGTCGAGGCTTTTTATACCTTTCTTATTGGTCTCTAGTGAAATAATGGGGATGAGAGCTTTCCTCATCTCTTTCTCTGCAATGTGAATTTTCATAGGATGATGGCGAAGTGTTCCCATAATTCTCTTTCCCCAATGTTTCAACCATGTATTGGAAGCTTCTAACACCAAGCTGCACAACCTCCAATGGTGGATTATGCCTTAGTCATTAACACCAAGTCCTCCTCCTTTGTACCCCATTTTGGTAGTATCATGCCAGTTCCTGTAATGGATATCTCCATGTTTCCAAAATAAATAATGGCATGTGAAGATGAAAATAAAGATAAATCAACATTTTCTACCTCAACTATTGATTTGGCCATAGGTGATGATGGCATATTTAATCCTTCGTTGCACTTCAACTTCTCCAAGGCCTCTTCCGCAACCCGCAACTGAAGCTACAATATATTCTTCTATTCTTTCTCTTCTCATAGTAGCCTGCTTAATTCAGCATTCTCTTCTCAAAGACTATGTTTGATCTCCTCATTTGAATGATGAGAAGATGATGAAGGTAAAGAAGAATATGCATAAGCACTGGAAGATGTGGATGAAGCATTGTTCTCTGATCCTTCCTTCTCCTCTTCATCTATTTTCTTCTCATAAGTGTCGTACATTATGTCCACCGATTTGGACATCCTAAGCATGGCCTTGTACATGTCTTTTTCATCCTCCATTATTGCACGTTTAATCGATGTTTACACTCGCAATTCGCATCAGCAAGAAGACGGCTCTAATACCACTTGATCTAGGTTCGTTAGCTACCATATTTACCCATGATATTATATTTATGTGAGGTGGTTAAAATTACATTGAAAAAATCATTAAAAGAACATATATCCATTCTTTAATCAAGAGGAAACAAGACAACAATCAGTAACATGAGAAATCAAGACGTTGATAACGGAGTTCACCCAGTGTGGGCTACATCTCTGGGCCTCCTGTCAAGATGGGGTATACCGCTTCATACAGTGGTGGAAATGGTGTTGATGTACATGTACTATTTTTTTTGTCTTACAAGGATATGTGCCCTCAACATGAATGGCTTGTCTCTCCACGAGACGTTCCTCTAGAGGAAATCTCACTCACAATATACCTCCTATGAGGATGACATAATCTCTCACAAGGTGACGATGAAGATCCCTTCGACAAGGTTACATAGGGATCATAACAATCCATGACGAATACATATATCATGAAGTATAAACATAGATCCTGCAACATACATTAAGCAAGGATCTCAAAAACATAATACATCTCACATCAAATTATAAAAGAGGCACATGATATCAAAAATCCATATACATCAACCCCTGAAGTTGTTTGAAGAAGTGGATTCTAAACTGTTGAATCTTATTGCACCATCAAATTCTTGGCGTCGAGAGGCATAAAATTGACTGTCCACACTTGAGAATCTAATATCATCACTCCAATATGGAAAATGGCTGAAAAATGAGAAGCTAACCAACCGAAACTGACATCTCCATTGGATTCCTGTCGCCGAGATGTGTAAAATCAACACAAATTTTTTCAAACTCTAACTCCGAAAAGTTCAGGACCTCAAGGAATATTTTTTATGCCCGTCAAGATTTCTTGGGCAAGGCTCCACCCCTCTAGTCGCTCATGGTTCCAGAGTTGCAAAAAAAAATATTATTCGTTGAATAACGCATTGGTCTACTCCATGTTTTGCCTCCACTTTGCTCACGGCTCCATTTAGCTCCATGTGCCCTCATCTCTCATGTATTCTCCATCATTCTCCATGGTTTCATTGAACCTTTTTAGTGATATTTTATAAAAATGTGTGAGGGTGAATAAAAAAATGTGTGAGGTTGGCACATTGGTTGGCATAATCATATTAAGATACTTATTTTTGGGAGGTTTTGTGTTAAAATCCCATTGAATCCGAATATTGTTTTAAAGCCCAATTTTAGTTTTAATATACGTTTTCAAAATATATAATATATGGAATTCGTATGTCCATATTGTAACGGCTGCCAATTTCCAAAAAACATGAGAATAATACAAAAATGGAGGTTGCACCATCGAAGGCCACTTGGGCCTAGTTTCAGGTGCCATTTGGCACCATGTGATTGGGCGATGTGGCAAGCCGTCATTGGTCCAAATCATATGCCACCTCTACCACTTGCTTGCCATGTGTCGACTTGTGGTGCTGCCACATCACCTTTTTGTGGATCCACCTATTTTGTGGTTGTGCTGCCACATTAGCTTTGTGGGTCCTAATATGCCTACCACACATCATCCATATGTCCCGCCACATGGTAGAATGTTGAATTTGACTTTTTGTTTTCTATAAAATTCAAACCACCATAACTTTCTGATACATACTTGGATTTGAATGTATTTCGTGCCATTGGAATCGAGGTGACGAGCACTAAAAATCTTGTATTGGTTTGGGGAGGGACCAATCAAAATGGTGTAGGTCACTTCATATAGTGTTAGAAATGGTATTGATTTAGATGAACTATTTTTTCTGTCATACAAGGATATGTACCCTCAACATGAATGGCTTGTTTCCCTATGAGACATTCTGCTACAAGAAATCACACTAACAATAGACCTCCTATCATTGTGACATAATGTCACAAAAGGTTACGGTGAGGATTCCTTCAACAAGGTTATATAGGGATCATAACAATCCATGGAGAATACATCTCTCGTGAAGTAGAAACATAGATCCCGCAACATACATCAAGCAAGGATCTCAACAATATAATACATCTCACATCAAATTATAAAGGAGGAAAATGATATCCAAATTCCATATACCTCAACCCCTGAGGTTGGTTGAAAAAGTGGATGCACAACTGCTGAATCTGGATACACCATCGAATTCGTGGCATCGAGAGGAATGAAATCGTCTGTCTACACTTGAGAATTTGATACTGTCACTCCAATTTGGAAAATGACCGAAAATTGGAAGCTATGCTGCTGAAACGGATATTGCAATTGGATTCCTGTCACCAAGAGGTGTAAAAGCGACATAAAATTTTTCAAATGATGACTCTAGAAAGTTCAGGACCTCAAGGAATATTTTCAATTCCCCTCAATATTTCCTCGACAAGGTTCCACCCCTCTAGCTTCTCATGGTTTCGCACCTGTAATAAAAAAATATTATTCATTGAATAACACATTGGTCTTCTCCACATTCTGCCTCCGCTTTGCTCACTGCTCCATTTCCCTCCCAGTGACCTCATCTTTCATGTATTCTCCATCATTCTCTATGGTTTCCTTGAACCATTTGAATGATATTTTATAACAAAGTGTGAAGGTGAATAATACAAAGTGTGAGGTTATAAAATTGGTTGGAATAATCATATTAAGATACTTGTTGTTGGGAGGTTTTGGGTTCAAATATCATTGACTCCCAATATTGTTCTAAATCCCAATTTTAGTTTTAATATAGTTTTTTCAAACTATATAATATGTGGAATTAATATGTCCATATTGTAACGACTCCAAGGCCACTTGGGCATAATTTGAGGTTCCATTTGGTACCATTTTATTGGGCAATGTGGCAAGCCCTCATTTTTCCACATCATATGCCATCGATACCACCTACTTGCCATGTGTCGACTTATGGTACTGCCACATCACCTTTTTTGTGGGTCCACCTTTTTTGTTGACTGGGTTGCCACATTAGCTTTCTGGGTCCCACTATCCCTACCACATGTCATCCATACGTCCTACCACATGGCAGAATGTTGACTTTGACTTATTTTTTTGCTTTTAGGTACAAAATTCAAACTGCAATAACTTTCTCATACACACTCAGATTTGATTGTTGTTCACACCATTGGAATCAAGGTGACGAGCACTACAATCTTGTCTTGGTTCAAAAGCATTATGACCTCTTTAAATTTTGACCATTTATGAGCCCTCTTAGTCTCCTAAGGGTGTCTGGAGCCACTTGGATCAACTACCATAAGGATAATTGGAGAGACCCCCGAATTTCAATGGACAAAGGATAGGACGTCACAAAAAACCTACCCACGCTTCCCACCAACAATAATAATAACTAATATATATATATATATATATATATATGTATATATATATATATATATATATATATATATATATATATATATATATATATATATATATATACATATATATATATATATACATATATATACATACATATATATATATATATATATATATATATGTATATATGTATATATGTATATATATATATATACATATATACATATATAGATATATATATATATATATATATATATATATATATATATATATATATATATATATATATATATATGTATATATATATATGTATATATATATATGTATATATATATATATACATATATACATATATGTATATATATGTGTGTGTGTGTGTGTGTGTGTGTGTGTGTGTGTGTGTGTGTGTGGGGTGAGGGACCAATCATGTTGAGATACAATTAGAGAGATGCCCCAAATTTACAACGATGCCAAGGGATAAGGAATTAGGTACAACCAGAAACACATTAATATATTTTACACACACAGAGAAAGCATCATAAAAATAAATATATTTATTAATAATAATTAATTACAGTACACAAGGTAGCATCCAATTACAAAATTTGAAATTCAAATAGCTAAATATCTATGTTCCTATGAATTCTAGAAATCATATATACTCATTAAAAACATGGTTCTGATCGCCAAAAATACTCTATGGACCAAACCCCATTTTCAAGGCATATTTGGAAGGATCAAAATGCCTCAGTAGTTTCTGCCCATTTCCAGAGACTGCTAAACCTGTTTCTCAACAGTTAGTGAAAACTTGTTGAAGCCATTGATTGTTTCAACTCTAAATTGTTTATTCATTTCTAATAATTTAGCTAAAATATTGAAAATATGGAAGAAAAAGGGTTTTTTATTCAAAATAGACCTTGACAACCCTATAGAAAATGTTTTGAAGCGTGAGACTGAATAAAAAAGCAAAAAACACTTTCATGTAAACTAAATGGATAAAACAACATTGGAAGAAACAAGGTTTTATCACAGTAGAGAGGAGATTTTTCATAACAAAAAAGTGATTTCTCATCATTATGGCAGAGTGAATTCTAAAAAGGTAGGTTTTTTAGTGCCTTTTTGGAAATTTTGAATATATTATTTCAAATATCAGCTCAACAGTTCATGGCACAAAAGAATTACGTCACATGAAAAAGAAGGGTCCTAGGAAAATCAAACCCAAAAAATCCAAAAAGGAAAGAATTTTTGAGCTTTGAGGTATACCTTTATATACAAGTCTATAAAAAGGTTACCAAACTCGCCCCAGACAATGATTATTTGAGGCAAGGAGTGAGAAAGGACTTGGACTCAAGAAAATGTCAAAAGTTGACTCAGGAAATTAAAAATTAAAAAATAAAAAATACACCAAAGTTCAGGATAAACAGGATATTTTTAATAATATGAAAATATACAAGGCACATATAATAGAAATTAATAATAATTATTTGTTTTAAAGTAGATAGATGATAAAGCATGCTACAAAACATCATAGATTTTAGAAAAATCGACATGTCTAATGGTTTAGTTATCACTAAAAAATTTCCTTACAAGGTTCCATCATTAACCTCATAACTAAGGACTAAATGGAACAGTCAAGAAGAATTCCTTGTCGCCTATAAATTTCTTTCACTTTGGAAGCAGTGCATGTTAGTTTAAAAAGGGTATCCCCAGTGGCATTCACTAAAAGATGTAAATTGGGTCAATGATACACACCCAAAAAGCAGTGAATCATAACACTTAAATACTTAGAGTAAAGGTTTCTTGAATAAGGGGAGCGATATACAAAAAAATATTAGTTTAGAAAATCATCATTATAAACCAAAGAGTACACCTGAAACTTCATATGGCTTCCAAGAGAGTAATCTTCATCGAAAAAGTTGTATAAAAGTACAAGGTCCATAAGGAAAATAACATTGCTCCAAGAGAGTTTGATGGGTTTCATGCCAACACTGCTCAAGATTATTTCAATTCTACTATTCAGAGGTCATCACTAACCGTGTCATATTGGATTTGGAAGAGTCTATTTCTTTTCAAAGGCCTTCTCTCTTTCGGCAATTTCACCTACTAATTTATCAAAGTCTAAATATTTTAATTGTCCACTAGCTTGGAGAAACTCTAAATAACGTGAATAAATAGGGTAGTGATATTTTATAAAGACAGTAAGTTGTAAATCAGCCTTAACACGAGTAGGTTCAATTTCATGATTGATAACTTTAATTTTTGAAGCAAGTTTCGAAGAATCATTATCTTTCATCTCGAGATTAAACAACTTCAATAATAATTGAATTATCTCCAATTCTGAAAGTGAATCATAAAGTTATTTTAATTTTGTTATTGCTTCATATGTTGTTTTACTTTGAATAATATATATGGTTATCTCTTTTGTGAGTGAAGTAGATATTAAAGCAAAGGCCTTTTTATCTCTACTCTACCAAATTGTTAGTTGTTTTTCCTTTGTATGTTGCTTTGATTCATTATTTCCCTTTCCTTCACAAATTCCTTTCCACATATCAATAAAAATAAGTGTATTTTTAACTTTCCTATACTACTCTTATAATTTTCATTTCGGAAAAGGACAACACCAACTAAAGAAAACAACAAATTATTTTGTGCATAAAAATTTAACAATCAAAATCATGACTATATAGAATTTATTTTGATACAAAACAACTTATTTAATGATAGGTAACCTCGTATTTAAAAAAAAAATGTAATCTAGCACAAATTATCTGTTGGATTTTATTAATTCTCTTGATAGGCCAAAATTGAAAGTTCATCAAAGTCAGCAGATCAACGTGGGTAGGTGGCATGCACAAATCAACGGTGCAATGACACACAACTAGAGAAAAATATTAAAAAAAAGGGGGTCCCGTGTACGCGTAACTGTCGAACAAGATCGATGGGTTGGAGTAGCTCTCGATGTATCCAAAGGTTCTCGACCTCAAATCTTTTATAGGGGAACTCTCGTGGCTTTCAAAAAAAGTTGTGTGTGGTGTCAAGGTTGATTTCCAAAACCACACGGGATCTACTCGTTGTCAACTCCACAAGGTCAACTACTAATTGGCTCCACGTCGGATTTACTAGGCAATTACTCTCGTTGGTTCAGGGTGGAGCAAAAATTTACAGGTATCCCCGCAACTTGTCCACCACGCCTTTGTTGCGTCCACATTAATATTCTTCTATTACGATAATGGAGTTTGAACTAGGCATGATCTAATCATTCAGAACAATGGATCATCTCTTGCACTGCCAACTATCAAAGCTCACGCTCTTATAACATTATATAATTAAATTAATGAATTGTGCATACTATTATTAATAAAACAAAAATTACACAATTTTAAAATAAAGAGAGACAATTATGTCTCAATAACTTCTCCCTAACTAGAAATACGGAAATACGGAAATCAACTAACAATAGTCTAAGTATATTCTAGTCTAAATAATATATAAAACCTCTAAAAATTCGTTAACAAGTGCAATTTTAATCAAGATACTACGTCCGCCAAAGAGGAAGGTTATCATATAGGAAGGTTAAAGTCATATGTTGTTAATTAATATGGGAAGATATCGCCCTAAATTTCCCTACAAGCAATAGTCCTAAAATTGCAAGTAAGAGGATACCCTTAATTTGAAAAAGGTCATTAAAAGTACGTGGATACATTCTTGTAGATGCACGAATGTTGAATTTTTGCAGCAGTGCAAAGGTTTAGTGTTTGAATGGTATATTGTGAATTACTCGAGACTGCTGAGCTTGCGCCCATGACTCTGAGCAGTGATGATATGGCAGTAAAGAAACAAGTTGTAATGTTAAAACAAAGAGTTCTGTGCACCTCTTACATACTGATGTTGAATGCAATGTTTAGTGGGTTACGAAGAATGATGACAAAGGAAAAGGGCAAAGCAATTTCTCGTGACTCCCGCGATTTCTGCAAAATTCGATACAAGTAAGTCGCGTCGCTGGGACGTTGCCCTGCACTGTCGTGACCTGCCCGCCTGCAAGATTCTTCTGGTCTTTGAAAGACGCGGCCATTGGAAAGGGAGGCAGCCAGGCGTTCCTTCTTCGGGTGGCGTTGTAGTGGGACGTGGAGAGTGAGAAGCTGCATGCACTGCATCTGTTCCTCTCTTCCTCCTCTTCGTGTTGCACTGGTCGCTCGCCTTCCTTTCCTCACCGTCCATAAATACAGAGTTAATACCCACTAACTCTTCATGCATTCTCAGTTGTATTCAATCAGGAAAGAAAGAAAAGCAATGGGTGTCTTCTCCTCTCCAATGTCGACGAGGTTGACGCTAAAATGGGTGACTTTAGTCGCGGCCCTTCTGTTTGTCATTCACTGTAGCACCCCCACTGTTGGTGCACATGAAGACACCATGGATGGAGAGGCGCTGCAACAACAACGACGGTCGTGCGACCCGCAGAGATTGTCTGATTGCCACGACTACTTGCAAAGGCGGAGAGAACAGCCCTCGGAAAGATGCTGCGAGGAATTGCAAAGGATGTCTTCACACTGCCGATGCCGAGCCATAGAACAAACACTAGATCAATCTTTATCGTTTGATTCATCGACAGATTCCGATTCTCAGGATGGTGCACCACTTAATCAACGCCGCCGACGCCGCGGTGAAGGGCGCGGAAGGGAAGAAGAAGAAGAGGAGGCGATGGAGAGAGCCGAAGAGCTTCCCGATCGATGCAACGTCCGCGAGTCACCCCGACGCTGCGATATTCGACGCCACTCTCGTAAGTCACTCCAATTATTAATTAATTACTAATTAATTAATTGTCATAATTTCGAACATTCTAACATTAATTAATTGTCATAATTTCGAACATTCTAACATTAATTAATTGTCATAGTTTCTCTGTAATTATTTCACAGTGACTTATTTTTGTTTTGATTGGTGTGTCCGTAGGCTATTCCATTATCGGCTGACTACTACGTCAATGTATATAAATAAAGATGCTGCTCGCACTACTACTTATGTAGTGGGTTTTGTAGGAGCTCGTATAGTAGGCTCTACAACATTGCCGGCTGTCTCTAGCATGTAATAAACGAGTGAATGAATGAACAAATTGCATTAAAGTAAATTACGCAGCACGTAAATGGATAGATTGCACCTTGGAGTTTTGGAATCTCTTTTTAAAATTTATTATGAAATGCGCATACTTAACAACATACTGATTTTCTTAATCTCAAGATTCTTTTGATGATACAATCCATTAATTGAGCTCAAAACTGCAATACTCCTGCAATACTCATATTTACAATGTCAGTACCGACACCATTCAACATTGTTATCCTCTAGCAGGGCTGGAAATATTGAAATCGCTCAGGCTTGAAATAGTTACGCCCTCAAATTAGCCCAAGGTATTAATTAAATTAACAAAACTCTGGGCATTATTCTTAAAACGTATTAATTAGATTCACAAAACTTTGGCAATTATTCTTGGGCATTATTCTTACAAGGTATTAATTAGATTAACAAAACTTTGGGCATTATTCTTACATTGTAATCAAAGAGTTTATTGTAATCCGCTTCATTACTTTATAGCTTAAATAATTTCGGGAGTTTTAATCTTACTTCTATATTTTCCTCTAGAGTACATGGTAATCAGTTTCAGATCTGTATTTAAATTTTAAACCAATATTATCTGTTTTAATATTATTTGGCATTAATGCGGCCTATAGAGTCATAGACATTGGTATCATGTGTATAATCCAAACATTGTTACATGTCTATAATTCAAATATAGAGTCATAGACATTGTATATCATGTGTATAATCCAAGTAATTAAGAGTTTTTACATATTTCATATATATTTATCTAATTAATAAATACATGATACAATATAATAGTTGAGAGTTTTTACATATCTCATGTATATTTATCTACTTAATAAATACATGATACAAGAGTCATAGACATTGTATCATGTGTATATGTTTCATGTGTATAATCTAAACATTGTATCATATGCATAATCCAAATATAAAGTCTTAAACATTGTATCATGTGTATAATCCAATAATCCAAATAATTGAGAGTTTTTACATATTTCATATATATTTATTTACTTAATAAATACATCATAAAATGTATCTATTTATCCATTTAATAAATACATGATACCAGAGTCATAGACATTGTATCATGTCTATAATCCAAATATAGAGTCATAGACATTGTATCATGTCTATAATCCAAATAATTGAGAGTTTTTACATATCTTATATATATTAAATACACAATAAAATTTATATATTTATCTACTTAATAAATACATGATACAATGTATATATTTATCTACTTCATAAATACATAATACAATTGTAACACCCCTAGTTTTATTTTTTCAAGTTAGACATTTGAACTTCAATCCAAAGGGGGTGGACCCCAATTGATAATTATTGTGTGGGTGTAATTAATTATTTAATTATGAAAAATAAATAAGATATTTCTGTGCATATTGACCAAATGAGATTTTTGAGATCACTTGCAAAATCCATGCGGTATGGAAAGAGGCTAAAACTTTCCCCAAAAATCTTTCAGAAATACTTGAAAGAATTTAATTCTAATTTAGATTTTTGAGAAAAAATCTAGATTTCCCCAATGAAGTGGAGAGTAGTTGGGAAGAGGTAAAAGGCTAGAAAAGCATAAAGCAGCTTTAAAAGTCCCTAAATAGGGGAAGCCTAAGCAAACAGGAATAAAAGCATCATGTAATTCTGGACGCAGAATTAGAAACAGGCTTTGGGGAGCATAAGCTTAAATAAGCTACTCCAGAACAGATTGAGGTTGGTCTGTTCTAGGAGATTATCTTAGCTCGGGGGTGAGTTCTGGAAGACAGAAGAACTCTAGGTTGGGAGGTTGGTCATTTTCAGAAGTGGTATGTTCATAAGTTTTCTATGAATGGTTAAAATACTTGTTGTTGGTTAATGGTTATAGATGTTATTTTAGATTAAAATTTGGAAGTTGTTATTCCTTACATTTAACAGAACTGTTTAGAAGAAATTAATCCTGTCAACTCTATATAGTTGTAGGAATAAAATCTGTGGGGAGAATCCATCAGAGTCTCTAAACCAATGTTGGTTTGAAGATGAGGATACATCTGACCCCAAATATGATTTAGTTGTTTAACTTTAATCTACTTCTGGACTAATAAAATAACTGTTACATATATGAAAAGAAAGAAGGACACCCTTACATGTAACAGATATAATTGAAACTAGACATACTTTAAACCTGTTTCATTTAGGTAACGATATAATCTAATAAGGTTATGTGTTATAGAAATAAAATTATACAAGTGGAAGTATAATTGACTACAGTATACAGGAATTACCTAAATAGCAATGATAATGTAGATAAATGTTACAGTTGATATGAACATGCCATCGAAGCAGACTGTATAGTGTTAAACCAGTTAAAGTTCCTCTAGAGATATGCATATATTTAGATGTATTAAACCAAAGTCTGCAAATTAAAGCTAAATGTTAATAGATATATTTTATATCTGTACTGTGGAAAGAAGACTGGAAGTAAGATAACTGAAAAATGCTCTATTATGGATGATATGAACATGCATTTTAAGCACTTTGAAGTTTAGAAAGTAAATTCCATTCAGAGACTTTCATTTATTAGACTAAAACCCTGTGATATAGGATAGAAAAATAAAATGAAATTGTAACAGGTGAGATTTTATATATGTACGGTGGATAGAAAATCAGAAGTTCTAGAACAGATAATCATTTTATTATAGTCTATGCTGGACATTAACTTATGGAAAAGTAATATGAAAGATTTTGCTAGAAAATATATGGGAAAAACATTAAGTACACTTATGTACTTAAGTGATAATAACCCTTTTTAGAACTACAATAAAGTATGCATATGCCTGAACAGATGTGAGAACCCACATTAAGTGCACATAGGATTTTATCCCTATAGATGTAATATAAATAATTGTGTTGTATTTTAACAGTGCATGAACAATGTATAGATTTCATAGGAAGGAAAAATATGAGTCAAAAGTATTTTATGTAAATTGAAAGTAGCCTCTGATATATGTACAGGTGAAAGAGTTATTTATTTGCTGGAAATAAAATCTTTTACAAGTTGCCAAGATATTAACTTAAGATTAATAGTATATACGAAGAAGGATAAGAGTTATTTCTATCAACTTATGAAATTAAGTATTCAGTTCCTAGGAAGAACTATTGATAATCAAAGAGAAGGAACTGTGTAATTATATAAAATAAAAATCTAAAATATAGAGAAAACATGTGTAGACAATGAACCCATTTCTAAAATTACAATGAGATACATAACCACAGTTTAACTTCTTATAAAAATAGCCATTAGAAATGAATACTCCTAGTATAGAAACCAGTGAGAAACTCTTCCTCCATTATAAATCAAATCTGAACAGGATTTGTATGACAAAAAAATAAAAAAATAAAATAAAATATATGCAGTAACAAAGTCCATAAGTCCTCATAAAAATGAGCATATCAGTCATAGAAATTCTATGGAAAACTCGCTAATTTCAATTAATGCAGAAGAAAGATCTGAAATGAGGGCCAAATGTCGAAACCCTCGCGAGAGTTCCAAGGAATTCCTAGTGAAGTGTGTCTTGATTGAACAGAGGAAGTATTAAATCAGATCACCTACCTGGAAACTTGAATAGTCGTATAAATAAGTTCTTAAACAGAGGCAAAATGTGACGATACATGTATAAGTCAAAATGATAAAATTTTTAACTATGTATTATAACAATTTCCACGGGAAATGACTTGGTATACCTGCGAGGAATGAGAGATAGTTACCTATGTGGTACTGATACAAACTTCAAACAAATCAGGGGCCTGATAAAATACAATTTCACAATTAGATATCAAACTTCGATGGATTATTATTATGAGAAAAACGTATTTATCAAAATTAAAACCAAAGGGGAATTATCTCTGTGAATGGCTGTGAATAGAATTCATTCGTAAAGCCGAATTGCAAAACCTAACCTATCAGTCACAATGGGAAGGCCGATTCAGGACGAATTGAAATTCTTCCTTTACCCACGTCGAGAAGGTATAAGTCAAAAATAATATCAATGGACAAATCGACATTCTATTACGCCCCTCAGAACTTAAGATGCTCAAAACGAATGATACAAATAAATTCCACGAAGTATCCACAAGAGATTCGAAATGAACTCTGTAATAATACATATGTGTTCGAATGAAAATTACAACGACGCTATTACTATATCAAGGTATTCGAACCAAACCACATAATGAAACCAGTTACATTCAGAATGATGAAAATTTAGTTAAGACAGAAGGAAACCAGAACTCGGCCTTCCAAGAGGAAAGAATATACATTTATAGACCATTTTTATAACTATGGAATAAATAGCAGAGGTAAGTTGTACCGAGAGAGAGGTAGTGAACATCTGCGTTGTGGAAGAACTCAGAGAAGTTTGCATTGTCGACGTATGAACAAATCAGAGAAATAGAACCAGAGCTAGACACCGAGATTCAGAGAACCAAATGAATACTTCGCAGGAGAAAGTAAACCTTAAGTACCAGGAATCAGGATGAAACCCTCAAGCATCTCGACCCTACAAGTGGCAAGCATCGGAATGCCCGAGGATGGATCGTTGACTCATGGCCGAGAGTTCAAGAAACGTCAAGTGCAGGCAAACGTTAATTAATAACAGAGATTTATTTCCATAAATGAGAAAGACATAAGTGTGTACCAAAGATTTTTAAAAACTAAAATAACTAAAAAATGTAAGCATTGTTGGCTGGAACCCTGATAAAACGTCAAGTTCATACAATATGGAGATACTACAAATCAAGGTTGTCAGTTCACGAATGTCAAAGCAATCCATAAGCGATCTTCTCAAATGTCGAAAGGAAGTTAAGGGATGTCAATTATAATGTTTTATTACGTAAAGAAAAACTTAATATATATATGGTGTTTTAAAACAATAGATAACGTGAATAAGGCATGAGAAACATTAAAAACGATAAGTACGATTTGATAGGGGGCAAAACGAAATAAAACCATATGTTTATATGCCATACTTAGGTTATAGGTATGCAATATATATATATATATATATATATATATATATATATATATATATATATATATATATATAAACAAATATGCTGCTTCCTAATAATAATAGTAGTAAAGTGAAAGATCTATATTGGGAAAAAATAACCATATGATTATATGGAGTGTTAGAAGAGAGCATTACATTCATTATGATTGAGAAGTGTATTAAAAATGTCGAAGGCAGGAATAATAAGAAAATTTCCACTAGGTGAAAGTAAATTATATAAAAAAAAAAATTGTGGAAATTGAGAGACATTACAACAATGTTATCATAGAATATTGTACATCATACAATGTTATCAGACAATATTACCAATTGTCATTAATAAAATCGAAATAATTGAGACTTTTTACATATATCACAGATATTTATCATGTTAGTAAATACACAATACATTGCTACTAGATAATATTGCAAATTGTCATTAGTATAATTGAAATAATTCACTCACATATATCTATCTAGTTAATTAATTAGATAAATTTTTCCTTAAACAAATTAATTTATATAAAAATATTATTAGTTTTCATTTTCATTCTAATCCTTCAACAAATAAAATTGACTTTATATAAAAATATATAAAATATTATTAGTTTTAATCTTCATTCTAATCCTTCAACAAATAAAATTGACTTTATATAAAAATATATAAAATATTATTAGTTTTCATCTTCATTTTAATACAAAAAAATACTGATTTCTATTCTCTCTTTTACTATCTATTGGTTTTCTAGTCATCAAGTCTTACTATCTATTAGCTCATTATTTATACATCTGGTCAACATTCTCTTTTACTGTCCTGGTTTTCTAGTCATAAGTCTTACTCTATTGAATTTCTGATGATTAGATTTTCTCTTACTATCTCTTGGTTTTCTAGTCATAAGTCTTAATCTATTTGATTTCTAGTCCTCATTATTAGTTGTGATGATGAGTAGAGTGTCCAACTAAAAAGTGGAACAAAGAAAACTCCAACACGATTCATTTCCTAAAGATTTAAACAATATGTATAATTGTGGAAATCTCTACTCTCAAATAATATAGAGGTGATCAACATTCTATCTTACTATCTATTGGTTTTCCAGTCATCGGTCTTACTCTATTGGCTTTCTAATTGTGATTACTAGTCATGATGATGAGTACAATGTCCACCTAAGAAGTAGAACTAAGAAAAATCCTATACACTTGTCTCCTAAAAATTTAAACAGTGTGTATAATTGTAAGAATCTCCACTTTCAAATAATAATGTTGATAAAAGAAAAAAATAATAAATTAGCATTATTTTAACATAGCATTGAAATAAAGTCTAAATTATGAAAAATCATGGGCTAAAGTCACACTCTCTGGGTTATTATTTTATTTATCTAAGTTAAATAAGGTTGCTGAATTTCTTCTACATGTTTGAAATTCAAGAGATTTTTTTAATTAACAGTGCTTCAATTTTATATATTTCAATTTTTCTTTTGGAATTGCACAGAATATCAAGACTAGCATTTCACTTCTGTTGACAAAAATCTCAATCCGGTGAACAAGTTATAGCTTGTTTGGGGTTCCCTGATTCATGATGCGAATATGAATGTGCACAGAACTCCCACGTTATAATTGTTTATGAGGAAGAGTTGTTTACCCTACTTTTTCCTTATCATATTCAGGATGGAAAAATAGTCAGAAGGAGGTCAATAATAAATTAAAAACTTTTGAGTGGAAAATAATTGAGTTCAAACATCATATTTTTACTCGAGTCTTACATAAGATCCAGTGAAGTTGAAGATGTATTATCCATTTGGTTGCATTTTCTGAATCATATAAGTGCGAGTTGAGGATGGGGTATTAGTATCCATTTGGTTGCATTTTCTGAGTCATATAAGTTCTAGTTGACGATGGAGTACTAGTATCCATTTGGTGTCACTTTCTGAATCATATAAGTGATAGTTGACGATGTAGTACTAGTATCCATTTGGTTGCATTCTCTCAATCATATAATTTCCTTGAGTTTGTTGTTAAAAAGAAGAGAAATTTTGAATATTTTCAACTATGAATTTGGAAATTATTTTGTTACTCATTACAACTACAACTATGTTGGCCTGTATAGTCATTTGAAAGTTATATTCTATAGGAGTTGTCTATCTAGCCATAGGAATTGTCGGGATGGCCAAAATTGGTCGGAGTCTCGGTAATGTTTTTTAATAAATTTTGCAATAGGAGTGTTTGAATCATGTTTTTGATGGTGGAAATTGATTTAGCACCATCGAAAACCTCCAGATCACCTAAAGTATTAAAATTTGATAGCTATAAACTAGATTTACAAAAATCACTGCCAAATTTTCTTAAAATCTTACCAGCAAAAAAGCAGTCACGTTAGAATACTGCGTTTACAACTGAAATTTTTCCAGCTTTATGAAATCATAAAGTTTAAACAATTATTTACATATTTAGATGTACGCTTTCTCTCTCATTCATATATATATAAAAGTTTAAAAGTTTAAATTTTAGCATTTTGAGGAGGTTTCATTTATATATATAAAAGTTTAAAAGTTTGAAGTTTAGCATTTTGACTAGGTTGTAAATAATTAGTTGTGTTATAATACATGAAATTTAAGTTGAGGGTTGACACTAATTTTCACTCTTTTACTATATTTTGTTTACTTGGAACATGTACTTATTTATCAAGTGTGTTTTTTATTTTAACTAATTTTTGAGTTGGATTGATTTTTATATTTTGTTTAATAATATAATCGTAACATTGTATTTATTAATTTTTTTAATTATTTTTTGTTTATTTATATTCTTCCAAAAAAAGTTTTCTAGAGAAAAAATCCAAACTTTTTATTATATGTAATAAAAATTTTATAGAGTACTACAAAAAAACTAGATCTATATAGCAGTTTTGTATACAGCCAAGAACCACAAAAACAGCAAAAGCATTAGACCTCTACCTTAGCATTGCGCGAAAGAGAAATATGTTTTTCTTTTCCACACCAACCCACTAGCGCCAAGGCTCCTCAAAAGAGGAAAAACCACCAAAAGTAGGGTTAGCTAAGAAAAAATAAAAAACCAAAATAACCGAGACCCTCACAAACCCATAAGGAATTCAAGAAACCAAAATGGGTAGCAACGATCCATGTACAGAATGGACGGAGGAAAATAGACCTAGCAACCAGAGACCACAATCTCAGCTGTTAACGCTCTAAATCAAATAATTTGAGCAGATCCACACCCATGAGCTACATCAGGGAACGAAGGCTCCAAACCACCAACCACATATGGGGAACGAAGGCTCCGAACCACCAACCACATCTGAAATAAAACGACCCCAGAAAAAGGGATAGGAGCGGCAACAGACTCTGAAACAAAAAAATTCAGTGGGAGGCTCACTCGTAGGCTCACTGGGCAGAAACCTGACCCACTAAACAACATCATATCTGGGCAGAAACCACCTTTGAAAACCTAGGCAGTAGTCACCCCCCAACCAACATCAGATGCCGATCCACTGGCTCAAAGGGAGCTTCTCAGCCTCATCGGACTATAAGAAATAAGAGGGCCACAGGAGCAAAGTGACTGCCGAACCCCCTCTCGCGCGAACCCTTCAACCTTGTTCTCTAAAGTTCAAACTTGAGATTCATATTCTTCCAAAACGTATTAATTAGTAGTTGTTTATTTATACTATTTAAAACTCATTTTCTTGATGTTGGGAAAAATACTGAGAGGGGGGGTGAATCAGTATTTAGTGCAGACAATAAAACTTTGATATTTTCTTTCTTAAAAAACCCATATGCTACTTTCCTGAAGCCAACCCGCGTATATACGCAGATATCCTTTACCTAACTTGCGTATATCCAGTGATATAATTATGCATTTAATTATTGACTCAGATTATTGCATTAATCATTCATCAGATGTTTAGACAACAGTAAACAGGTGTAGAAAGAACAGAATAATCATCACACATAAGCAACACACATGGACACCAGGATTTTTAGGTGGAAACCCAAATCGGGATAAAACCACCGCTGTCGTCGTCTCAGTCTTCAATCTTTATTATTAAGAAACAAATTTACAACATGTACTGGCGCAGACTCATACCAGCACGCAGGCACCCACCTGCAAAAGGCTACAACCTTCTCTCGTTTCCCAGCCTCTCCTGGAAGGGAGCAACAACCCCCTGCTCTTGTTTACCAGCCTCACCTGGAAGGGAGCTACTACCCCCTGATATTAACACCAGCCTCTTCTGGCAGAAAGCTTCTACTTTCAGACTGAAGGCTTCAACCCTCAGAACCACTGCAGACCACGTTTCATCAATTTTCAAACTGGATCAAACAACTTCAACACAATCCTTCACTTATTAGCAAACATCCTTTTCCCATTAAATCAAACAGAACAGTGAAACCACTATAACTAGAATATCAGAGATAACCCAAACTGCAGTATAGATATACAGAAACTCAATCAGCTTTGAGCAACCATCAGTTCAAATTACATATGCGCTTTTCGTTAAACAGACCCACGTATATACGCGCTTTTAATAAACTCAACCCGCGTATACATCTGTGCACTTTTCAGAAAAAAAACCCTAACAGTCCATACGCGCCCTTGGTTTAACAGATCCGCATATATACACGCTTTACATGAAATGAACCTGCGTATAGATCTGAAAGGATAAACTTTGCAGAGAAAACCAGATCTATGCACTTACCCAAATTTCTTCAATATCTTCAATAGATTTGGGCCAGGTCTTCATTACTTCTTTTCAAGTCATCCTATAGATTCATAATTTCCAAATCTACAGTGTTTGAACCTTCATCATATTCACAGGTGCATCATAGATTCACATCTATCGATTAAGAACAGAGTTCGACCATGTAGATAAACTTCAGAGTGTAGTATTCATTAAAACCCAGACACATGCACACCACTTTGCACAATGATTTTCTTCTCCTTATATAGGTTTACCCTTTATCAATACCATGAGTCAAAACCACATAACTTCCGATGGTATTCCTGGACGGGATCATATAAACAATCCAGTGCTCAATACAATGGGTCAAAACCATGGTAAGAACCCCTGGTTTTATATCTTTAGAGCGCAATTAGGCATATGCAACTTATCTTCTTCTTTTCCGTGTACATATGCTACTTCGCCTAAACGAACCCGCATATGCATAGTAACATGTCTTATTCATCATAGCTTTGGCTCTTTCTGATATTTATTTCTTCTGTTACTTCTGAGCTACTTGTGGAACATCATATTTAGAGCATTAATAAACTCATCAAGCATCAAGAACAACTTCATTAGGTAGGTTGCCATCATCTTCATCAAGTGGGTTGCCATCAAGGACAACACTCCGCATCATATTGCCAACAATCTCCCCCTTTGGACTTGATGGCAACCACGATGGTGTTTGATCACCACAACAGATAGATACATTAAGCATAATGATATTCTCCCCTATTCAAACACCATATCACTCTCCCCCTTTGACATCAAGGGAAAAGGGCGAATCAAAACCAACACAAGGTTGTTTTCTCCTCATGTAGATAGAAGAGCACTATAGATCTTATGTGCACTAAAGTTACCATGCTCCCCCTGAGTTCATGCTGAATCTCTAAACATATTTTTCAATGAATTACATGACTCTATGACCTTCCTATTACAAAGGACTCATACTTACAACAAATATCCAACCAAGTGGATTTACATATGAGACTCAAATACCCAACCAAGTGGGTTTACACATTTTTGACTCAACTACCCAACCAAGTGGGTTTACACATTTTTGACTCAACTACCCAACCAAGTGGGTTTACACATTTGATCAAATCCTTACATGACTGAATATTACAATTGTTCATAAAATTACAAATATGACCTTTTATGACCAAAACCAGAAAGACCTCAAGAGAGAGATCATATTTCAGAACCATCATAGTGCATTATACTCAGCAAGGCTAATGCTCCCCCTGAACCTGTACATCAGTTTACTCCTTCATCTCCCCCTAAGCTTGTGCATCAGCATCAGAGATATCAATCAGTACTGCAGATGAGCTGAAGAATGCTGACCCCACACAAAATTTGTCAGCAACTAACCATACGCGGTTTTCGGTGTATGAACTCGCGTATATACGCGACTGTCGTTCAGGAAACTCGCGTATTCAATTTAATCTTCTGAATTAAATCAGATCTACTCTTCGAAGAGGTAGAGACAACACCCAGCTTCTATCTGAGATATTCGAATGCTTCCCTGGGCAGAGGTTTGGTAAATATATCAGCAACTTGTTCTTTAGAGGGAACATACTTCAACTTCACCTTTTGTTCAAGCACTTGTTCACGTAAGAAGTGATACTTGATGGGAATGTGCTTGGTCTTTGAATGCATAACAGGATTCTTTGAGATACTGATGGCACTTGTATTATCACACATAATGGAGATAGGAGGAGTACATTTGATTTGAAAATCTTGCAAGGTTTGCATCATCCAAAGGAGTTGAGTGCAACAAGACGTGGCAGCCACATATTCTGCTTCTGCTGTAGATAAGGCAATAGAATTTTGCTTCTTGCTGAACCAAGATACCAACCGGGGCCCCATATAGAATGCACCACCACTAGTGCTTTTCCGATCATCAACATTTCCAGCCCAATCTACATCCGTGTAAGCATGAAGAGTAAGATTAGCATTCTTTGGATACCATAGTCCAAAGTCTTGAGTTCCTTGTAGATATTTGAATATTCTTTTGACAGCCTGAAGGTGAGACTCTTTTGGATTAGCTTGGAATTTTCCAACAATCCCAACTGCATGCATAATGTCTGGTCTAGTCCCAGTGAGATAAAGTAGAATTCCTATCATTGATCTGTATTCTGGTTGATTCACCGTGGGAGAATCATCATGAGAACTGAGATTGCATCCGGTTATCATTGGTGTACTTACAGGTTTTCATTCTTCCATGCCATACTTCTTCAGAATTTGCTTAAGATATTTTGCTTGTGATAGGAATATACCATCTGTAGTTTGATGTACTTGCAAGCCAAGAAAGAATGTTAGTTCCCCAAGTAAGGACATTTCAAATTCTTGCTGCATGACAGAAGCAAATTTTTGACTCATAGATTCTTCGTTACTCCCAAAAATGATATCATCAACATATACAACTACAATCAATAGTTTATCATTTTCAACTTTTGTGTATAAGTTGCTATCAGCAGACCCCTTTGATAATCCTTGTTGATGAAGATATTTGTCAAGACGATAATACCATGCCCTTGGAGCTTGTTTGAGACCATATAGAGCCTTTTTAAGTCTACAAACAAGATTTTCATCATTTCCCAAAACGAATCCTTCCGGTTGTTCTATATAAACTTCTTCTTCTAGATCACCATTGAGAAATGCAGATTTAACATCCATTTGATAAACTTTGATTTGTTGAAAACTTGAAAAAGCAAGAAACATTCTTATGGCTTCAAGTCTAGCTACAGGAGAAAAAGTTTCTTCAAAGTATATTCCTTCTTGTTGAGTATACCCCTTGCAAACCAGTCTAGCTTTGTTTCTTATAACATCCCCATTCTCATTTAACTTGTTCTTCAATATCCACATAGTTCCAATGACATTTTTATCATGTGGTCTTGGTACCAATTCCCAAGTGTGATTCTTTTCAATTTGATCAAGCTCTTCATTCATGGCTTGAATCCAACATTCATCTTTGCTAGCTTGATTGACATTGTGAGGTTCAATCATGGATAGAAATGCCAGATAGCTAGAAGATCCCACAAGAGTCCTCCTTGTTTGTACACCTAATTCCTTGTCTCCCAAAATTTGAGTTTCAGGATGATTCTTTTGAACATATCTGGATGGAGTTTTTCTAGATAAATCATTTTCAAGTTCTTCATCGGATCCATTGTCTATATCATTCCTATTTGATGCAGAAGGAAAAAATTCACTATCATCTTCATCTACTGTTTGTTTTTCTTCTTTAGGGGCTGCAGGAGACTCATCAAAAATAACATCAATACATTCAACAATCTTCCGAAGCCTTTTATTGTAACATTTGTATGCTCTACTTGTAGATGAGTAACCAAGAAGAATTCCTTCATCTGATCTGGGTTCAAACTTGCCAAGCTTTTCATCATTATTTTTGATAAAGCATTTACTTCCAAAAACTCTAAAATGCTTCACAAAGGGAGAATTACCATACCAAAGTTCATATGGAGTTTTTTCACTATTTACCCAAACATGTGCCTTGTTAAGAATATTTGCTGCTGTGTGAGCTGCTTCTCCCCAAAAAATGTTTGGTGTTTCGGAATCATCAAGCATAGCTCTAGCCTGCTATAGAAAACTGTCTTTTTATGCCATGTTGTTCACAAAATTCAAAGAATTCATTTGATGTATATTCTCCTCCTCGATCAGATCTAAGACACTTGATTTTTAGATCCAATTCATTTTCAACCAATGCTTTGAAGATCTGAAATTTTTCAAATGCTTCATCTTTGTGTTTGATCAACCCAATCCAACACATTCTAGAGAAATCATCAATAAATAAGATATATTATTCTTCACCATGTGGTGACTTTTTCCTCATGGGTCCACATATATCAGTATGAAAGATTTCAAGAGGCCTTCTTGATGAGCCTTCCTTGGCATTAAATTTTACTCTGGTCTGTTTACCGAATTGACAAGATTTGCATATGATACTCTCTGGTAGAGTAATATTGGGAATAACACGAACAACTTTAAGTCTGCTTGATTTGTTGATTTGAGAGAAGCTAAGATGCCCCAGCCTTCTATGCCATAGCCAATTTTCTGAAGATTTTCTTAAGTAGCATTGATCTTTGCTGTTCTTCAATACATACAGGTTGTTTGGAGTTCTTTTTCCTTTTATAATTGTTTTACCAGTATCAAGATCACGTACCACACATTCTTCTGAACTAAAGACAACCTCAGTTCCTTGATCACACATTTGACTCACACTTAACAGGTTATGTCTTAATCCATCCACATACATGACATTATTATCTTTCACCTTTTCTTTTAGAAAAACAAACCCTTTTCCCTTAATGACAACAGGTGTATCATTTCCAAAAGTAACATTCTTTTCTTTTTCTAGGGAATTATAAGCATGAAGTTTGTTTTTGTCACCTGTCATATGTTTTGAGCATCCGCTATCAATATACCATTGATTTTCTTCACCTTCTGCAAATAAAGCTATGCCACAGTTTTCAACCTGTATTTCCTTCTTTTTCCACACTTTGGAGCTTGAAGGAACATGTTCTTTTGGCTGGACTTTGCTCCTGCATTCAGATTCTTTATGGCCAAAGTTATTGCAATAAGCACATTCAACTTCATTTTGAAGAGGAGAAAAGTTGTTATAGGTATTCTTATTTGGTACAGTATCCAACCTTTTCTTTCTTGCTTCTCTTGTCATGATGGTTTTATAAGCAACACATTGAGCAGCTTTATGACCAAAATTGTGACATGTAAAACATTGTCCATTGAAGTAGAAATTTCTTTGATCATGAAATCTTCTATTTGGATGAACCTGTTGGTTGGAGCTTCTTGAAAGTTATTCCTGTTAGTGTTCCTTGAATTGAGATGATCCTGCTTTACCTGTAAATATTTCTTACTTCCTTGTTGAGTGGCAGAATATTGTAAACCAATTGTTGTTTCCTTTAGATAGTTTGGTGCTGAAGTCTGAGAGGATTCTCCAATATATCCAAGACCTGTTTTTATGAGAGGAGAACGTTGTACCTTGATAATTTCATCTAAGGTTTACGATCCTTTAGCAAATTTAAGATTCAGATTCTTTGCTTTCTCCAATTCTTTTCTTAGACTTACCACTTCACATTATGCTTTCTCCCTGTGTTTCTTTTCTTCTTCAATCTGATTTTTCAACGTCTCTATGATTATCTTATTTTCTTCTAAGTATATTTCGAGTTGATTGTTTTCCTCAAGAAAATCATTGTCCTCTAGAGCATCCACAAAAGTATCCTTTTATTTTCTTGATTCTTGTTCCAATGCCATGAGAAGTCTAAGATCTTGTTCACATTCTACCTCACTATCAGATAACCCATCACTGTCTTCATTAGTATAATAAATTTTCTTAGTGCTAGATCGGTTTTTATTCCTTCTTGCTACTTCTTTAGCAGTTGTTTCTTTATAAGGACACTTTGCAGCATAATGACCAACTCTTCCACAATCAAAACATTTGAAAGGAAGCTTACCTTTGAACCTTCGGGATCTTGGTTGGTGTCTTCTCACAAAATTTGCCTCATCTTCTTCTGAGATATATCCTGAACCTTCTGCCTTTTGAACTTCTTTCCCTTTTGTAGAAGCTTTAAAAACAACTTCTTTGACTTCATATGGACCCCCTCTCCTCATTTCATAAGAATTCAGTATGCCATGAAGTTGCACCACAGTAAGAGTTTGAAGATCCTGTTTTTCTTCAAGAGCAGAGACTTTTGATTCAAATTTTGCCATTAGCGATCTTAATATTTTCTCAACCAAAGTAGATTCGGTTATTGTTTCTCCCAGATTTCTCATACGATTTACAACATCATCAACACATAAAAATAAACTGGCAATATTCTCATCAGTATGCATTCTTAAGTTTTCATATTCAATTCTGAGAGATTGAAGTTTTGCACTTTTTACCTTTGCATCACCTTCATAACTTAGAATGATTTTGTCCCATATTTCCTTTGTTGTATTCAGCTGCATGACTTTGACAAATTTTGCTTCAGTTAGACTTCCTGTTATAGCATTGACCGCTTTTTCATTTGATTCATAATTATTCCTTTCAGTTGGATCTGTTGGTGTAGCAGCTAGATATTGATATCCTTTTTCAACAATGGCACATATATCTGCTCCCATAGATTGAAGATAGGATCTCATCCTTATTTTCCAAAAGATTAAATTACTTCCGTTGAAGAGCGGAGGCTTGATAGATGTTGTTCTCTCTTGATTTCTCACCTTGCTTGATCTTCCTTCTAGCAGTTAAGCCTTTTCAGAAGGACCTGCTCTGATACCAATTATTGGGAAAAATACTGAGAGGGGGGGTGAATCAGTATTTAGTGCAGACAATAAGAATTTGATATTTTCTCTCTTAAAAAACCCATACGCTACTTTCCTGAAGCCAACCCGCGTATATACGCGGATATCCTTTACCTAACTCGCGTATATCCAGTGATATAATTATGCATTTAATTCTTGACTCAGATTATTGCATTAATCATTCATCAGATGTTTAGAAAATAGTAAACAGGTGTATAAATAATAGAATAATCATCACACATAAGCAACACACATGGACACCAGGATTTTTAGGTGGAAACCCAAATCGGGATAAAACCACCGCTGTCGTCGTCTCAGTCTTCAATCTTTATTATTAAGAAAAAAATTTACAACATGTACTGGCATAGACTCATACCGGCACGCAGGCACCCACCTACAGAAGACTACAACCTTCTCTCGTTTCCCAGCCTCTCCTGGAAGGGAGCAACAACCCCCTGCTCTCGTTTACCAGCCTCACCTGGAAGGGAGCTACTACCCCATGATATTAACACCAACCTCTTCTGGCAGAAAGCTTCTACTTTCAGACTGAAGGCTTCAACCCTCAGAACCACTACAGACCACGTTTCATCAATTTTCAAACTGGATCAAACAACTTCAACACAATCCTTCACTTATCAGCAAACATCCTTTTCCCATTGCATCAAACAGAACAATGAAACCACTGTAACCAGAATATCAGAGATAACCCAAAATTTAGAATAGATATACAGAAACTCAATCAGCTTTGAGCAACCATCAGTTCAAATTACATATGCACTTTTTGTTAAACAGACCTGCGTATATACGCGCTTTTAATAAACACAACCCACGTATACATATGTGCACTTTTCAGAAAAAAACCCTAACAGTCCATACGCGCCCTTGGTTGAACAGATCCGCGTATATACGCGCTTTACATGAAATGAACCTGCATATAGATCTAAAAGGATAAACTTTGCAGAGTAAACCAGATCAATGCACTTACCCAAATTTCTTCAATATCTTCAATAGATTTGTGCCAGGTCTTCATTACTTTTTTTCAGGTCATCCTAGAGATTCATCATTTCCAGATCTATAGTGTTTTAACCTTCATCATATTCATAGGTGCATCATAGATTCAGATCTATCGATTAAGAACAGATTTTGACCATGCAGATAAACTTCAGAGTGTAGTATTCATTAAAACCCAGATACATGAACACCACTTTGCACAATGATTTTCTTCTCCTTATATAGGTTTACCCTTTATCAATACCATGAGTCAAAACCACATAACTTCCGATGGTATTCCTGGATGGGATCATATAAACAATCCAGCGCTCAATACAATGGGTCAAAACCATGGTAAGAACCCCTGGTTTTATATCTTTAGAGTGCAATTAGGCATACGCGACATATCTCGTTCTTTTCCGCGTACATATGCTACTTCGCCTAAAAGAACCCACGTATGCATAGTAACATGTCTTATTCATCATAGCTTTGGCTCTTTCTGATACTTCTTTCTTCTGTTACTTCTGAGCTACTTGTGGAACATCAGATTTACAGCATTAATAAACTCATCAAGCATCAAGAACAACTTCATTAAGTAGGTTGCCATCATCTTCATCAAGTGGGTTG
Organism: Pinus albicaulis; assembly: GCA_034641835.2. Lineage (NCBI taxonomy): Eukaryota > Viridiplantae > Streptophyta > Pinopsida > Pinales > Pinaceae > Pinus > Pinus albicaulis. The sequence continues at coordinate 2,778,859 of CM076572.1, forward strand.
CCATCAAGGACAACACTCCGCATCATATTGCCAACACTTGATACTCAAAATTCATAATTATAGTTGAAGATTTTTACTTTTCAAAATTCAAAACTCATCTAATTTAACTCATGTTTTATACTTTTCAAAACTCATTAATTATAATTGATGATTTATACTTTTCAAAGTTTGATTGATTTATACTTTTCAAAACTCATCGATTTTAGTTAATTGTATAGATGTCTCTAGCTCAATTAAATGGCCAATTTTTTAAAATTATGAAAATCCATTCCCAACCTAATAAACACTGTATGGTCTCTATTACTTGTTACTTTCTTAGTACTACATGACTCTTCTCTATTATTTCTTACCTTGATATTCAAGTTTTAAGATTTGTGGTAGAAAGTTACTATACAATAAATAAATATGAGCAAGTCAAATTTCCAGTTCAATCACATTTAATTTTTATTTGATGTTTGAATTAGAGGTTGGAGTTTCCAAGGTATTATAAACATGCGTCACATCCCACTAAGATTTATCTGTGGGGTCATATATTCTAGTAATATTAAAACTAGATGAAGGATGTAAAATAATTAACTTAAATTGTGTATTTTTTATTTATAACTTTTTTGATATAGTGCCAACCGTTTAGAGAAGGACTAATTCATGAGAATGAAATTCATAACCTTACCTTGGATATGTAACTAATAATCTACTCAAACCCAAAATATAATATTTTTTCAACTAAGCTAAAATAAGATATATATATTCCAAAGCATCATATTACTGGTTTTAAAAGAATTCTGTATTCTTAATAAAAAAAACCATATAAAATAATAAAAAGATAGATAAAATTAAATTACAAATTTATATAGATAAAAAATTTAAACAAGATCCATGTTTTATATTTTAAATATATGAAAAATTAAAATAAGATAACATATACTCACACTCATATGACATCACCACTTTTGGTTTTGTATTTATAACTAAGTGATAGTACGGGAGCATTCAGAGAGGACTAATTCACAGGAATAAACTCCATACCCTTACTATGGAGATATAACCAATGATCTAAAAAAACCCAAAATAAATACTCTACGAATTGAGCTAAATATTAAGTTTTGTTATTTGATTTAGGTAAACACCTCTTAGTGTTGTCTTAAGCCTGGTAGAGATTCATATATTTTTCTAGTGAGTTACTAATTTTTGAAGCCCCAACAAAGCCTCTAAATAAATTTTCTTACAGTTTTGTATATAAAATTTCAACTCAATTTTGATTTCTTTATTCATTAATTTAATTCTTTTGGATGGCATGTGATTGATTATTAATTACTGGAATGTGCATAATCTTTTTTGGTTATGATTGATTAATTTACTAGTGATTTTGTTGAGTATGCTTACAATTTAAGTGGTCTTATTGCATATATTATTTTTGTGTGTTTTTTATAGCTCTTAGTTTTATTTCTAAGCATAAAAAAACTAACATAGTGTCATATAAGTTTTCAACTCATAGATTGGCTCAAAATTGTTTTCTGAAAAAATATTATTTAGTGCTCCAATTGGAATTATTTTAACATAGTGAAATATCTCAGCTTCTAATGAATAAACCCCAACTTAACTAGACATGTTGAAGGCTAGTATAATATGGATATGTATAGATTTATATAGAACTAAGCTTAGATAAGGAAATGGAAATGATGAATCATAAAGGTTAATTAAAAATGTGTCTTTTACATAATTTTGGGTATTAGTCAAAGTGAAATTTTCATCCCTACGATAATACTATCATAGGTTTATGGGATTATGAATCCAAATCCACTAAAAAAATATGAATAAATTTCACAAGTACAAAAAGCAGTCACTGAATATTTTCATAAACAAGATCCATGAAAAAAAGGGAAAAAGAAAATTGAAATGTCATAAATCTAACATCATGTGATAAAATTATAAATTGTTTTATTATATTGTACTCCTTTTCAAAAAAAAAAGTAACTTTTCTTCTCTAATCACATTAATCAAACAAAAATTTTCATATATATATGTGTGTGTGTGATGTAAGAAACTTTATGTGATCTTAATAAAAAATAACACATACTACATAATAAAAATATGGATAAAATTAAACTATAAATTTATATAATGTAGTTAAATAATTTAAACAAAATTTAAATAAAATTTGTATATTATATATATTCTAAATCAAAATAAAATGCACTTTACTCACATCCATATAACATCATGTTGAGGCCTCAGAAATCTGTGGAAACAACAAGGGGGATAACCACTCGATCCGGCCCTTAAGATAGTTCCTTTTTTGTTTGGAGTAGTGGCTTAGACTGGATATAATGGGACCAGTTTCCCAGAGTTTGGGTTTTTGTTTGATTGATGGATTCCTCTCAAAATATTTGCATGAAGAATTACTCAAAACTAGAACAAATTTATTCTAAAATGAAAAACTTTGAATTAAGTCTAATGTAATCTAACCCTGGATAATATTGATGTGATCTAGAATGATATCTATTCAATCTGTGATGATTAAGATAATAACAGATTTAATAGAATTATTTCTTTGTAAGATGATTCTCTTGAAAAAAATTTAATCAAAAGAAAGTGAAAAACATATCGCATATATCTGATGACTATATATAAAACAAATCAATTTCTATCTTTATATCATACAATAGTGCAACTTGATATTTCAGACAAAAAAAATTAATTTCATATATAATTCATGGAAGCTAGATTCATCACTAATATTCAAACATAGAATTAGCATACATGATAATAGTACGAGATGTGTACTGTTATGTTTATCTTATCAGTGGTAATAGACCACATTCAATTCTTCTATCAAGGAGTCTTTCAAAGAATAAAAAAGTGCATTAACAGTGATCAACAAAATGATATATAACTGAAAAGGCCATGTTCCATTACTTTATCAAGGCATCTACAAACTTACTTACAATTAAGAATTCTTTGCAAATGTTCTCAATAAAATTCTAGACCCTTCTCTAAATGCATGAGAAGGTTTAAATACTAAACTAACTACAAACTAACATTAAACTATTACAAAAATGTAGAGGAGGTTTCAAACAACCTTTCTCTAAAAAATTAACTTAAACAATAATCTAGAAACTTTGAACTAACAATCCTGATTTTTTGAATTCTTCCCTTCTTTCTGAATGTGATCATGAAGATGCCCAATATATAGCATTGATTTAAGTTGAGCTGGCTGTGATATCCGTGATCGAATTTGTCCCTTGAAAATAGCATTTGAAATTACTGACTATGATATTTTTACTAAATCTGTAAGAGACTGAAGAGTTTGATGTTGATGGTAAGGTTTGATCAGAAAATTCCAGTAATTTTCTTGATCAAACTTATTAACTGTTTTAATCATTTCCTCTTGTGTATATTCTCTCTGTCTCCATTTTATTTCTACTTCCTTTGTTCTTGAAAACACATCATACGTGTTTTCTTTGAGAAGTTCTGATTTAAATAATTGATCACACATAGACTGAATAATTTCATTTGATTTCTTGGATGTCTTGAATGCTGCTTTCTCTTCTTGATTAATTTGTGATCTCCATTATGTGAATACAACTCTTTATGAAGCTTATCTATTTGTGGTAGATTAGCTTGCTTTCCTGTATCTGAAATTTTCCACTAAATGTGTTCTTTGATCTTCTTTTCAAGTATTTCACATTCGAGTTTCTGAATTGCTATTTGTTGAACCATTATCTTATTGGAATCACAATAAGAATCAATCATGGATGCTTGGTGACAAAACATTTCTTGCTCTTTCTTTAACATACTGTTTACATCAAGTGCTTCTTTGATGAATTGTTCTAACTATGGTTTACTTTGTAACTCAGCCATTGCTTTTTCTAGATGTGCTTACTTTTCATCTAGCTATGTTTGATACTTTGATTTGAGGTTTTCAATATTTTCATGAAATTGAGTAGTTCTTATTCTAATCTGCTCAATGGATTTGGCTTTCTCTTCTTTCAACAACTTTTCTAATTCTTGCACTTTGGCTTCCTTTTGTTTCAAAAATACTCTAACCCCAGTAGCTTTATCGATAGTAACGATAGCATATGCCCCTGCATATTGTGATAACTTGGTTAGATGCTCAGTGGGAGCATCTACACAGTCTTTCCAAAGTACATCAATTGATTCATTGGTTGGTTCTGGAGTTGTTTCATCAATTCTTCTTCTTTTATTCCTTTTAACTATAACTTTGTAGCTAGGACTGTAGAAAATGTCTAAAGACGAAATATCTTCAATCTGTAGAATTATCTAATCTATAGGGTAGGCTGGTATGATTTCTTTTTCATGTACTGCTGGAACTCTCTTTAGCGGATTGGCAGTCTCAACTATTTTCTGTGAAGGTTTTGGCGTTTGAAAGCTTGATGCTTGATCAACATTTGGATTCTCTTTGGGAGTCTTTATTGCTTCGGAAAATTCCCCCCATTAATTCGTCAAATCTTTCACTTGAGATAGCTTGGATTGATCCAATATGTTATAAGTCTGTTGAATTCTTTCCCAATTTGATTTTTTTCCATTATTATTTGTTTTCTCAAACCCTTCTATCTCTTGAATAATTTGGTTGATTTCTACATTTGCTTTCTGAGATTCAGATTCATTTTTCAGATTGACCTGAATTATCAGACTACTGTTGTGATTGACCCGATTCATTTTTAGATATATCTTTCATTTCATCATCTACACTAACACTTGGAGTGTGTTTTTCATCTTCAATGATCAACAGATTCAAAGGAAATTTTTCTAGTCTCTTGTTTCTATATGTTTGAAAAGCTCTAGCATCTTCTTAACTTAATTGACTAGAAATATATTTGATAATATTAGAGAAATTTTCCATGCCTTGGAATAAATCATCAAATTCATCTTCTTCTCTTATCAAAGGCTTCATTTTTAGTTCTGCAATGTAATTTTTAATCACATCATTGGGGTCATATAATCTTCCTGGCATAAATGCCAAATTTCACAACTGAATCTTGGGAACCTCTTTGTATGTATGGCCAATATTGGCAAGAGAAAAGGTGTTGCACTGTAGAGGGAAAGTAGGCCAAATAGCCTTTTAACCATATTTTAGCTTATTTTTGACACCATTGACAAGTTGATAAGATATTTCTTTTGCAAGCAATTTATCTGGAACATAGTAAGGTAAAACATGGGGAGAATAATAACTCCCAAATAATCTAACATATGTGAATTTTTCTTCGGCAAACCATCTTAGTACGAGAATAATATCTACGTTGGCTTCCTCATAAACCCTAGGAGCTTTTTTTTTGAAAACCATCTGATGCATGAGAAATATGACTCCATAGCAGACTTTATAGAAGTTTAAGTGGAACTCAAAATCCCAGAGTTCTCTATGGTAGATATGAATCGAGGTAGGGTCTTTGGTGGTCCATTTCCAACCCATGGTTGGAAAATTAGAAGTAAAGTAGATAGCGTCCATAACATAAGAAAACATATAAAATGGAGGTATTTTTTTGAGAAAAATGCTTCTCTTATTCCTATATTTAGTGATATGTTTGGCTAGGTAATTAGATAAAATGTTTTCCAATTTAAGATAGATGCATTGGCAAGTGCGTCAATTAAGGGAACCCAATCTCTTGAAAATCTAGTACTATCAAGCTTGGAAAATATTCTACACAACATACCAACAGCATAACAATAAGGATTAGGGATTTGTGCAATTGGGTACGTACCAGACTTATCTTGCTTCAATTTCCCTTCATTGTCCTTCCATTCATGGATGAATTTGATAAGATCTAGATGTTTTGCTTTGAAAGTCTGCACATACTTGTTGTCATATTTTTGTTGTGGGGTTGGTAGATGATACATTGCTGCTAAAAGGATAATATATCCTCTCGAATTATTGAAAATTCTATCTTCAATGTTTAAGTGGTCAATTACCCACATAACCATGTCTGTATAAGGAATAATCTTAGGTCTTGCCACTATCCTGTGAATATGTGAGCATGCAACGTCAAAAAGGGTTGCATCAGAGGTAGAATCAGTGCCTGTAGCAGAAAATTTGTCTATCACTCTTGGTCCTTCATCTTCTAAGAGTTTACACATTGCTTCCCAAGATGAACTGCCATATTCTTTGTTACAGATGGTGTCTGAAAACAATGAAGACATATATGTGTCTTCTGTGGATGCTGCTTGAGAAATTTCTTTGCCCTTTTTACTCATTTTGAACTGCTTCAACCAGATAATTGATTTCCTGAGAACAAAACGAATTTAACATATAAGGAGTATTATAAGAGAAAATAAATCATTTAATTCTAAGGAACGTGAGAAGATGTCAATCTATCGACCATCTTTTATAATTCCTAATTTAATATTTCGCATGGCTTCGCATGTAAGATCTATCTATTGTTTTAAAGCCGTTAAGATATTAAATCTTATTTGATATGACATAAGTTTATTTCACACGTTGAAATTCATTTAATACGCAAATCGCAATCATTCCTTATAATTTTTTGCGATGATTGACCTTTAAAGGCTGTGAAATGTGATCTACCCAAATCGCAAATCGCAAATTGTATAGAATAGCGTTTGGGTATATGTCATAAGTTGTGCGCAATGTGAATTGCGAAAAACTTAACATGGATGTGAGCATGAAAGATTTTATATTTTCTAGTTTATTTGTTTATCGGGTCTGCAAGTATCACAGCTTATACCATTCATGTCTTAAAGTTTTTTTTTTTATTAAATAAAGGGCGATGCGCAAAGGAAGAATAAAATGTTGATTTTAATGTTTTTCAAGGTATTTGCATTTATTTCTTCAGAAAGGTTTCGAGCGCATTTTTAAATTCGCTTCTGTTACGTTTTATAATGTTTTTTGAAATACAATATGTAATATGTGATGCCCTTTAAGGGAAAAAACATAATTTTTTTCATTTTTCTAAGTTTTTATTTTAGGAAATTATAAAAAGAATTTCCTATTTATTTCTAAAGGCTCCCTATTTAATAAAAATAAGTGGGGGGTTGTTGTATAGCACAACAATTGGTGATTCACTTGGACGAACTTGATATCTCTGATAATTTTTTTTTTTTTTAATTCTAAACCTTTTTTGAAAATAAAAAGTTAGAGGAATGAAATTTCAAATAAATAGTATCTATACTAAACAATGAAAATTTCTTTTATTCACTATTCATGAGAATTCCTCTATAAAGATATAAATATTAAAATCTATATCAGTCCTTACTTAGTTTAAAAGGATAAAGTAAATAACATTTACAGATCATCTTTATAAAAATTTACTCTTTTATCACAAATAGAGCCTCTATTCCAATAGGAAATTTTAGGCTTTTGGCCGGGTTACTTTTACCCAGCTATGATCCATCTTCCATCCAATATTTCTCATAATTTTCATAAGTAAATTCTAATTTATGAAAACTTTCTTTTTTATATTTTTATTTACTTTAAAGCCATTGTCTTGTCTTGGTAACCAAATTATGACAATTCCATTCACGAATAGTAGTTAAACTGATCAAGATGGCTCTTGATGAGACCCCTTGTCTTTATGATATAATCTCAAGTCATTACATTGTTTTGGCAGACAGTATTAGTAATGTTATTTTAAATATTTCTTTATGAACATGGTAAACAATCTTGTGATGAGACTTATTGTCTTTTAAGTTTTTCTCCAAATCATTTTTTATTTTCTTTTGAATTCCTTTTTGAAAATTTATAAGATTTTCCAGATGGAATGAATCATCGGTCTTTTTAAGATACTGGATGATAATGTCAAGCTTTAGATTTATTTTCTACAAGAATTTTCTTACTATATTAAAGTTTCTTTTCTTGACTGATAAAAGAATATTCATGCTATATAAAAATGAGAGTTCATCAAACAAAATAGTTGTTTTATTCAAATTTCATTTTTCAGAAAGATAAAATCAATCTGTCTCTCTAAATCTTTCGATTTTCCTTCCTTAAAATTTTCATTTTTTGTAAGTGAAAAGAAAAATCAAAAGAAAGTTATCTGACATTTATTTTGAAAGGCCAACTATCAGTACTAAAAAAAAATTATTTTTACAGAAAAAAAAAATGATTTTAATATACAAGGATAGAAGGGGTTACCTCCTATGAGAAATATTTTTTCAAAATTTTCCCATTAATAGGTAAAGAATCCTTCTTGCCTGATAAATATTGTAAAAAAAATGCTGATGGGCCTATCTCTTCAATTATTTGAAATGGACCTAGCCAGAGCCTTTTAAACTTTGTGTGTTTACCCTTTTCCTCATGCGCTTTATACCATTTTAATACAAAATCACCAATTTGAAATTTTTTTGAACTGGCAGAAATTGAGTCAAATGAATCTTTTGCTATTTTTTGATGATTTGTATGAGTTTGTTTAGCCTTTTCTCTTTCTTCTTCCAACTTAAAGATTGGATCCTATCTAAGTTGAAGGAAAGACGAAGGATTTTCATCAATAAACTGCACTAAAGCAAATGATGGTGTTGTTATGTTTGTGGGTAGAATTGCTTCTTTCCCATAAACTAACACAAATGGAGAAGTACCTATTGAAGCTTTGTGGGTAATTATATCTGCCCAAAGAGAAAATAATAGTGCTTTGTGCTAATTTTTATGATTTTGTTCTATAGTTCATCTGATGATTCTTATAAGGTTTTTATTTGTAGATTTGGCTAATCCATTACCTTGTGGATAATAGTTAGCTGAGTATTTTAATTTAAAACCTCTTTTCAAAGCGAATTATATCATGCCATTTCCAGAAAAGTAAGATGCATTATCAAATATCAAAGCTAATGGGAGACCAAACTTGGTGATTATGAACTGATCAATAAAATATGTAATACTTTGTGTATTAACCACCTTTAATGGGATAGCTTCTACCCATTTTGTGAAATAATCAGTTGCAGTTTGAATATACCTGTGCAGTTTTGAAGAGTTAGGAGTTATTTCACCTATAATATATAACCCCCATTGTTCAAATGGTTGTTGGATATTTACTGGTTGTAGTGGAAATGCTACTTTCTTTTCTCTTCGTACTGCAGTTTGACATAATTTACATTTTATCACATATTCATGTGCATATTTAAACAAAGTTGGCCAATAATAACCAACATGCAGTATTTCATGAGTTGTGGTTTTTCTTCCGAAATGACCTCGAGCTGGTCCATCATGTAATTCTTGCATTACTTTTTCAGCTTCAGTTTTTCTAAACATCTCAATAATACAGAATCATAATTCTTCCTGAATAATAGATAATCTATGAGTTGATATTGATTTGATTTAAGTCTCAGAGCACACTTTGCTGTATAATTGAGATATAATGGAGCATATCCATTTTTCAAGAAAAATTTAAGATCAACATATTGTGATTGAGAATTGTTTAGGCTTACCTCAGATAGTTGTATTTCATTTGATTGATCTTCTTCTGTTGATAAATGAGAGGATATGGTTAACATCCTGTAAAGAACTTGTCCTATAACAATTTTAGTCGGATGTATCTCTACATCATATTCTTGAAGTGCAGTGACCTAATTTTCTCTCTTCTCTCCTACTTCTCGTTGAATTAATAATTTCCTTACCGCCGAGTAAGGTACTATTATTTTAGTATGTGTTTTTAGGAGAAAAGGTCTGAAATGTTTCAAAGCTTTAAAAACATCATAAGCTTGTTTTTATACACCTGAATAATTTAACTCAGGACCTTGAAGGTTAAAACTAAAAAATGTAATCAGTGCTTCAATGTTTTGATCATTTAACTGTGTCAAAACTATTGTGTATGATGTATCAGAATAAAATGTATATAATAAAAATGTTTTAAGAAAATCAGGAGTTGTTAAAGCGGGAGCTTCAATGATGGATTTTTTAATCAACTCGAAATAATTTATTTCTTCTTTTCCCCATTTAAAAATTGAATTTTTCTTGATCATCGATTGTAGGGGTAAGATGATTTGGGAAAAATCTGGAACAAATATTTTTACAAAATTAATTTGTCATAAAAATGATTCCATCATTTTTTTATTGTGTGGTAGAGGAATATTTTCAATTTCTTGAATCCTATCAGGGTCTATATGAATTCCTTGTTTAGAAAAAATGAACCCCAATAATTTACCTTCTGATAAAGCAAAATAACATTTTTTAGGATTCAAGGGGATACCATATTTTCTACATCTTTAAAAAATGTTCTTTAGGTGATTAATGTGACTATTCCTTTGCTTAGAGTAAACAGTAATGTCATCTAAGTATATAACAACCGAGCTATTGATTAGTCCTCTGAAAGCTATATCCATAGCACGTTGAAATGTAGCACCAGCATTAATCAGCCCAAAAGGAATTTTTTGATATGTGTATGTTCCCCACTTTGTCCTAAATGTTGTTTTTAATCTATCATCAGGATGTACCATAATCTGATTGTACCCTAAAAATCCGTCGAGAAAAGACATCAATTCATATCCTGCGACTGATTTTAATATTTTTTCCATGGTGGGTAAGGGAAAATTATCTCTCTGACAGGATTTATTCAAATTTCTAAAGTCTATGAAAATCCTAATGTCTCCATTATTTTTCCTAACTCGAACCATGTTTGACACCCATTTCAAATGCCTAATAGGAAAAATGACTTTGGCTTTGAGCATTTTATTTAATTCATATTTAATTTGACTTTCTAGATTTGGATGAATTTTCCCAAGTTTTTGTTGAACAGGCTTGTCATATGAGATCATAGGTATGGTATGTTGAATTATGGAAGTATCACATGTCTTAAGATATGAACAATCCCATGAAAATATATCCTTATATGTTTTCAACAATTTAATGAATGACATCCTTTCTCCAAGTTTTAAACCAAGACCTAAGTTAACGTTTTGAGATTTTTCTAGTGTACCAAGGTTAATAAATTCAAACATTAAAGTAGAACTTTGAGTTTTTGAATTGGTTACCTTCTTAAAAATATCTTTAAAATCATAGAGATCTTCCATTTTGACTACAAATTTAGGAATTGAATTAGTATTTGATTTATCTTCAATCTATAAATCATGTTCATTTTCGTCTATGATTTGACCTTCATAAGATCTATCTTATATAAGAAAGTCTACTATATCTACATCATTATTAAATACTCTCAAATTTGTTACATTGTCAAGAATGGAAGGCCTAAAAATTAACTCAATTGAAAATCTATCTGGGCTAAATTCTTCATATGGTATGAGCCTAGATGCTACATTAGCAAGTAAATCAGCACTTGCATTTTGTAATCTAAGAACTGTTGAGAAATTGAATGCATTAAAATGGGAAGTAAGAATCTGAGATAAAGTTTGATAATGTCTTAAATGTCTGGAAATACAATGAATCGTATTTCTAACTTGTCTAAAAATTATCTTAGAATCTCTCTATACTTGCAAATATTTAACATTCAATCCTATAGCTTTATATAGACCTTGTATCAGTGCTTGATATTTAGCAGTATTATTTGTGCACTGGAACTTGAGTTTGCAAGCTAGCATTGTTTTTTATCCTTGTGGATCAATCAAAATGCAACCTGCTCCTACACCATCTTCCGATTTTGAACCATCAAAGTATAGATTCCAAAATAAAGACTCTTTTGGAATCTGATTGCTAAGATTAACACATCTAGAATCATCTGTTTGAGAAAAGTTTTCAATTTGAGAAATAACAGTGTTTATTGAAAAAGGTGAAACCTGAGCATTGAATGATCGAAGAAATGACTTAGCTGAATATTTTCCTATGATATTATTGGTGAAAGCTACAGGCTCATTTGCTTCTTCTAATTCAGTGACACTATGTTTCATGAATTTTTCACGTTCAATTCTGATTTGATTTGGTTTTCTATTGTATGGAAACCACATGTGTGACCAATCAGTGGAAAAATATCCATGTAATTTTTCAAACCAATCTCTACTTAAAATAAGAACATAAAATTTAGGGATGTCTGTGACCAAAATATCAATTACTTGTAGTACCTTTGGATTGGATGATAACCTAATAGATACTCACATCATTTCTCCAATAACTTAAACTTTTATTCTATCCAATTGAACTATATGTACATTTGAATTTTGAGGAGTGATATTAAATTTTATACACACCATTCTTGGCATGATGTTTGAAGAAGCTCCAGAATCAATAAGACATTTATGAACATTTTTGTTGAAAATCTCATAAGTCAAAAGTAAAGGAGGAGTGTGAGAAATAGATCTGTCACCAACTAAAACAAGATCATTCGGATTTAATTTGTTTTCAGATGATGGAGTTTTTCCCATATCTTTATAAGCTTGTGCTATAACTGGTGGTTGTATAGGTTCTAATCGAATTTCTTTGAGTTCTCTAAGAAACATTTTCTGTTGTTATTTGAGTTTGGTAATTTCGTGTAATGAAATATTTGTTTTTTTATTTTTCATATCTTCGACTACATTATATTCCATTGTATCTGAAACTATCAAAGTTTTAGAATTTGTATTAGGATCTGGTGGAATAAAATCTGACTGAATAGTTTTAGATTTTCTGAAAGTTGTTTTCTCCTTGGTGGGGAGAGTTTTCTATTTTTTATTTAATATAGTTGGATCAGAAGAAGATTTACTTCTTGTAGACACCGGCATAGCTTCATTTTCTTCCTCTGTGGGGAGAATGAAATCCCATAAACCATTTAATTCAACTTCTTCCTCAGATTCTAGCTCTTGTTCAAATGGTGAGGGATATTCAATATCTTGATCAGATTCAGCATTCAAAATCACATTTGGAGGTTGAGATGTTGAAGAAGTTTTTTTTTTTTAAATGGATGAAATGATCTTTTAGGTGTTAAGGTTTTAGCAAATGGTTTCTTTATTTCAATCATATTTTTTTGACATGGTCTTTAACACTTTTTTGAAGACCTTCAAGATCAAATGGATCTTTCGAGACTTTCTTTTTTGAATCTTGACTAAATGTCACTTTCTTGGTTTTCTTATCTTCTATCTCTGAACGTTTTTCCAATGCTAAGATTCTTTTCTCTATAGAAAGGGCTTCCTTCATGTTTTCTAAAAGGGTAGCTTTATTAGCTCTATCTACGAAAATAGCTATATTATAAGGCAAAGAAGATATATGCCATTCTATTTGTACATCAATAGCAGGTTTATAAGCAGTTGGAATTTTTTTTAATAACTTCTTAAATCTGGAGTTGAAATCTTTGATCCTTTCTCTTGAATTTGTTTTAAGATTGGAAAGATCATTGATCAGGGATGCAACAGTTCTATCATCTCCAATTTTTGCAAGAAAAACTTGTTCAAAATTTTCCCAATCGGCAATAGATCTTGCTGGTAGTGAAAAGCACCAGGATCTTGCAGATCCTTGTAAAGTATAAGGAAACAATCTGAATATGATATCTTCATGAGAAATTCCATTTATATTCATGAATAACATAAAATTATTGATATGTTCTTCAGCAGGAAGACCATCATCGGGATTATATTTAGGTAACCATTTTTTTGGATGACCCGGAAGAGGATTTGGATTTGCTATTAATACAACATCAGGATTCTTCCAAGGTCGATTAGCCATAATTGGATTTGAAGTTTGTGAAGATATAGAAGTAGATCCAGAAGTAGGAGGAATGAATAAAGAAATTACAACTCGAACAGTACTACTGGTGTTGGGGCCCTTGTTTTGAATACTTGTTTTGAATGTTTTGAATTTTGAATAAAGAGTAGAATTTTGGGTTGCGGAATGACACATGGCAGCCGCAACCAAGTCGCAACTATGGTGAGTAGCGGAGCTACCAAGGTTGCGAGGGAACAGGAGATAGCTGAAGAAAACATATGTATAAGTGCAGATGAAGAGAAGATACAACAGAAGACAGAGAACATAACTCATAGACAACAAGAGAGAAGTTGAAAGCAGCCGAAGAAGAACGCAAGAGGAACTAGCAGTTGTGATGGCGGGTGAATAATAGTCATCACCTGGCCGAAATATGGGACGAATGCAGAGAAAATGAAGAGGATTGAGCGGATGTTGTAGAGGGAATCCATTCCGAGAATGATATCTCTATAGTTCCTAGGCTTCTCTTATTTATCTTTCTGTCCTATGAGATGTTTGTAATAGAATTGTAAGCTCTTCCTATGGAAGCGATGTCAATATGGATTTGGTTGAAGGTTATCAATATACTTGCAGGTTTTTGTCTTATTATATGAGTTACATGCATGCATGGTGTCTGTGATGTCTTAAAATTTTATTTGCTTAATACCTGTTCACTCTTCGGAATGTTCTTGCGTATATGATGATGTTTATGCAATCAATTCTATATTAAACCTGAGTTGCAGATCCTTCCACCACTATTGATCTACTCCCCTTCTGCATGTGGTCACGGCACGCCTCGGGTGAGACTCTCTGCTCTTCAGAGTAGGGTGACAATGCCGGCGTGGTTCTAGAATACAGCGGATACCCTTGTTGGCCCCAACCTCTGAACCTTGGTCTTGCCTGAGAGACCTATTTCTTCGCCAACAAATGGTTTCGTTGCCAGGACCCTACACGTTATGAGGGGAACTAGATCATGCTATCGAGGATCTTGGCAGGAGAAATACAGAGATGGTGGGATAACCATCTGGACTAGTTTATTGCTTAGCAAGCAAAGTTTACGAATCAATGGGAGAGGGTGCTCAAGGATCTCGTCCTTTTCTCGGATTCTACAAGTGACACCTACGAGATCCTCTAGGTAAAATTCCCTAGCGACCTCTACAATTGGTTTCGGAGGTTGCAGACCAGGGTGCCTAGGGATAGCTCGCGGAAGATAACCCGTAAGTGGGTGCATGGGGATCTGGTGGCCCTACATCGGGTGGATACTGAGTTGACCCGCGCAGTGGATTTTTGTGTACAGAACACTTTGAACGGATATATTGTGGAGTTTTCCGCAGAGTGCTACCAATCCTTCTCGAAGGCTGAGGCTATCTTCCGCTCCGGGCTAAGAGGGAAGCTGCTCAAGGAGATTCCGCTATGGATTAAGGCCCTGATGGTGGATGAAGGGCTGATGGAATTCCAAAAGTCGAGCATGGAAGCGTAAACCTCCAGTGCTGGGGGAAGGGCTGAGGGGACAAATGCTACATGAAGTGTGAAGTGGGGGAGTGGGGAATGGATGCTGAGGCCGCAAGGAGGTTGAGGGAGAGACGTGCACATCAAAGGGTGCATATCGCCGACAGGTGGCGAGAAAGGGTGATGCGAGAGTTGAAATGATGGGACAACAATAGGAAGAATCAAGAGGAGGCGCCTCAAAGGATAGGAATTATGGACACTCATGCGGATATCCTAGAGAAGGAAGGGACCGGTATGGGAGTGTGGCGGGTGCATGGGAACCCAGCTAGGAGAGAAAGGGAGATGACGACTGACGAAGAAGATGCAGGTGTGCAGCCCGAAGAAAGTTTCGATGGTGAATGGTACGTCATGATGCAGCAGTTGTTTTAAGAGCGGATGACATTCATCTCTCCAGGTAGCCCTACTTCCCAAAATTTTCATGGCAAGGATCCCTACCTTCCCCTGGTACTCTATAAACCTTTGAGTAATATTTTCATTAAGTTACAAGCATTAAGTCGATTGCACAGCAGTTCAATGTCGCACGTTAATAGCAGCGTTACTAGTAGTATTGCAGTTCCTAGTAGTGTAGTCACACAGCCAGGACCTGGAGAGTTTATTCTAGTCACCCCTTCGCAAGTAAATATGGCTGGGTCATTCACCCGGTATCGATAATTATCTGGCTGAGGAAATGATGATGTGGAGCAACACTGGTATCTTTGCGAAGACATATGGAGGGCTTGGTAGATGCCAAATGTAGGGAAGCTAATAGAGTTCCAAACCACGCTCAGAGAGAGGGCTCTGCGATGGTTTATCAAGTGGTCTGAGGCCCATCCAAATCTAGTAATTGTGGACGTTAAGCGGGATTCTGTCCGAGAATTCAACCTTCCCCACACAGACCAGCAGGGTCTGTCCGAGCTCTAGGAGATTAAGAAGAAAGAAGGAGAAACTGTATGGGAGCTGATGCGTTGATTCAAGGATGCGATTGGGAAACTCAGCTACCTGATCGACCCAAACGATTAGAGGGACTGGTTCATCAAGGTTCTTCTTCCCTTGACACGAACCCCCCTCACCCAGTAGAAGATTAACAACTTGCAGGACGCTCTGGAGCAGGCCATGAAGATTGAGGCCATAGCGGGCTACCCTTAGGAATATCGAGGAGGTTAGGCCATGCAGGATCCTTCCTTGATGGGATTCCAACATTAGATCTCCAGTCTGACTAAAAAGCTCAAGGAGATGCAGCCTATAAGACCAGCCAGGCCGAATGTTTGGTGGACTCACTGCCTGGTCGAAGGGCACGTTGCAATCGAGTGTCACCGGTTACGTGGCATGGGTGTGGGACCCTCTATCGCGGCAATCCAGGAGGGTCCACCTACTGGGGGCGGAACCGCGATGAATCCCACACGGGGTTCCCACCACAATCAAACCCAGCTGCCATGGAATATTGCAAAATTTTTCAGACAATGGGGCATCAACCTCGGATGTGCCCAATACTACAGAAGTACTCCAATGTACCCAACAACGTATACTATGAGTTTTGTGCTTCCACAACTCACACAACTGAGCAGTGCAGAGCTCTCGACGCACTAGCAGACCAGTTGGACCGACCCTCCTATCAGGTGAACGAGGCTTCCAGGGGCAGAGGAGGTGGTATGCGCGGAGACCGCACAGGGGGACGAGTTCCGCTGAAATGATACAACTATGACCAGAAGGGTCATGTGGCCTGGGAATGCCCACTTCCCCGAGGTCCATGGTGTTCGTAGTGCCGCGTGAACGCCCATGCAACAGAGGGCTTCCCAGAACTTATCAAGAAGTGGGAGGAACGAGCACAGCAGAGGGGCACGAATTTGGTAAACTCTGAACCTCGATGGACCATGACTTCGTCCATGTAGAATGTAGCTATTGTGATGAGAGGTGGAAAGAAGACGGGGGAGGACGCTCATGGAAAGGAGCCGGCACGGGTTATCCGACCCGCCTCCCCGAACCAACTAATCATGCCAGACACACAGAAGCAGTACTTCTAGGAGGCAGTGGAGACATTTTCTCAGCTGGGGGGAGCCACAGGTCGTGAGGAACCCCCGACGAATAGCCCCAGGGAACAAAATGCCACGGGAACCCTGATTGAGGAATGGCTCCAGTTGTTCCTCAAGATCATTGATAATGCTTCGATGCGGGAACAGCTCAAGCGTACCTTGGAGGACGTACTATAGGGGAATATAGGGCCAGAGGAACATTTTAACACATCCCCCTAGTACGTACAGTGGGTCAAGCAGAACAAGCGCAGAACGGGAAAAGAGTTCCAGCTTAACACGCAGGTTGCAGCATTCCAGATCAGCGACACCATGCTTGACTTAGGATCTGACGTCAACATCATGCTGCGGAAGACGTGGGAGGCTCTTGGCTAGCCACGGCTGACCTGCTCATAAATCTAGCTCAAAATGGTGAACCAGTACTACATTGTGCCGATCGGCCGACTCGAAGATGTCGAGGTCGACATTGCAGGGGTGAAGACTTACACGTATTTTGAGGTTATTGATATTATGGGAGACAAGACTTACCCTGTCTTGTTAGGCATCAATTGGGCTTTTGAAAATTATGCCATCATCGACCTCAAAAAGGAGCTGATTATTTTCGAAGATGGAGAGGTTCAGGTCACTCAGCCTCTTGACCCGTATCAAGGCCCGAGGTATACGGAAACTGTGGATAACCGAGAGGATGCTCAGATGTTGGACAATCTTTATCAGATGACAATAGGGAAACGGGAGGACTATATTAATCTGACCGTAACCAGCTCCGTCAGCTGGTGTAGTGTCCAAAGCTCGGAACTGGGATCAGAACTAGCCTAGGAAGACTGACATCAAGGTGGGTATGAGACCAGCACGTGGAGGTGTGCCAACATTTCCCGAGTCTGTTGGATTGGCACTGAGATCATGCAGTATCCTACCTTGTTGAATATGCAAGCCGTTAATACCTTTATTTCAAAAGTAGAAGACACGGTACCAGAAGGAATCAGGATACCACTTTTGGACGTAGCACTACAGTCTACATCAGCTAAGTGGTGGAAAAATCACCACAACACCCTGTCACGGTGGAGTTGTGTAGCGGAGGCTTTGAGGGCATGGTTCAAAGAAGACGAAGGACCTCGCAACAAACATGAATACCAGGGGACTTCTGATCCGAGGGACCACCTGAAAACCTGTGAGGAGCAGTGGAAGAGTCTAGGGTACCCGCAAGAGGTATGGGTACATCGGTTCATCCACTCCTTAGATACCATCCCCCGGGCCTGGTACTTAGAAGAAGAGAAGAAAAGAGGGACCAACTCCTGGCAGGAAGTCATGAGAAAAAATTTTCGGTGCTTTTCCTTCGAAGGAGAGACAAAGCTGGTGTCCCAAGCATTACAAGTTATCAAGGGGGTATTGTTTCTATATGATCCAGGGGTCGACGGGAGCACCTTTTCATCACATCCTGAGTGCAGGTGTGACTTGGCTTGCCAATGGATCGATGGCGATCCAGATGATGACTATCTAGAGGACCTCAGGCACCTATATTTTGAAGACAAGGAAGGCAAGTGAAACATCAAAGAAGAGCTGACCACTGAGGGTGTCCATTTACTCCTGCTGAAGACAAAGAAGTTGAATATCGACACGGAGGAAAAACCCAAACTGGCTACAGTTGGGGATTATTGGGACGAGGAGACGTCAAAGGAAATTTTCAGCCTCCTCCAAGAATACGAAGACCTATTTCCTTCATCGGTCGCAGATTTGAAGGGCATCAAAGGTGACCTCGGAGAAATGCGTATTGTGCTGAAACCGAATTCCAGGCCCGTGAAGCATCGACCCTATCGATTGAACCCATGGATCAAAGAAAATGTCAATATGGAGATCGATAAGATGTTGGCAACAGGTATAATATTTCCTGTGGAAGAAGCAGAGTGGGTGAGTCCTATCTTCATTCAGAATAAGAAGGATAAGTCAGAAATCCGAGTCTGTGTCGACTATCGAAGTCTGAACAATGCCTGTATCCATGATCCATTTCCCACTCCATTTGACGACGAATTATTGGATCATGTTGCAAGGAATGAAGCCTACTCCTTCACTGATGGATTTTCAGGCTATCATCAGGTGCGCATTGCGGAAGAGGACAAAACGAAGACAACGTTGACCACCGAGTGGGGCTCGTTTGCATACCACATGATGTCGTTCGGATTGAAGAATGCCCTGGCTATGTTTTCCCGGATCGTCATCGCTGCTTTCCGGGAGTATATCCACAAGTTCCTAGAAGTCTACATGGACGATTGGACCATCTAAAGTTTGTTGAAAAACCACGCCACCCTGCTACACATCATGTTTGATCGGTGTTGACAGTTGCAGATTTCCTTGAACTTGAAGAAATGCATTTTTGTAGTTCCTTTCAGCACGCTGTTAGGACATGTGGTGTGTAGGCAAGGGGTCTGCGTCGACCCCGCCAAAGTAGTTGTGATATTCCACATGGATGCCCCTGAAACGGTGAAGGAGTTGCGGGCACTGCTAGGGAACACAGGTTATTACAAACGGTTTATCCAAAATTATGCGAAGATCACCGCTCCTTTAGAAAAACTATTGCGGAAGTCATAAATGTTCCAGTGGAAAGAGGAGTGTCGGTTGGCCCTTGACACTCTGAAGGAAAATCTAGCAATGATGCCTATTCAGGTTCACCCATATTGGGATAAGCAGTTCCACGTGCATATTGACGCTTCCAGTATTGCACTTGGGGCTTTCTTGGTGCAACCAAGGGAGATGGCAGTTGACCACCGAGTTTAATTCGCCATCCGCAAACTGTCTAACGCAGAGCAGAATTACACCATTACCGAGAGGGAGGCCCTTGCAATGGTGTATTCACTCCAGGAGTTCCGCCATTATCTTCTAGGAGGTAAATTCAAGTTCTTTACGGATCACTCTGCGTTAAAGTACCTGGTCAATAAGCCCGTTTTGGAAGGACGGATCTGTCGATGGCTTCTACTCTTCCAAGAATTTACATTCGAAGTGATCATCAAGCCCGAGAGGTTGAACGTCGGGCTTGATCATTTGTCTCAGTTGGAAATAGGGGAGAATGATGACTCTCTCGATGATCAGCTGCTGGATGCTGATCTTTTCCGAGTCAAAGCCGTACCCGATTATTTGGCCGACATTGAAACTTATTTGACCATGGGGTAGTGCCCTCAGCACTACACCCCGCTCCAGAAATGGCACTTGGTCGTTCGCGCTACCGAATACCAACTAATTGTGGGGCAGCTCTATAAATTGGACCTTGATGAGGTTCTGCGCAGATGTATACTCGACCATGAACGTGTAGCCGTGATGTGGGAATGCCACAGTGGCGTTGCGGGTGGGCATGTGGGGGCGAAACCCACTACCAGGAAGATGCTCCAAGATGGACTATGGTGGCCAATAGTCCATGCCGATTGTAATACATTCATTAAGCGATGCGATGTATGTCAGCGAACGGGGAGACCCTCTCACAGGGATGAGCTCCTGCTACACCCGGTGCATGTGTTGTGGTCGTTCGAGAAGTGGGTTGTCGAATTCGTAGGCCCCATAGCCCCGATAGCCAGGAATTCCAAGGCCCAATAAATCATTACCGCAACTAACTACCTCACCAGGTGGGCTGAGGCAGCGGCGGTACGGGACTGTACGGTGGATATAGTAGTGCGGTTCATCTTTGAACACATCATCAGATGGTTTGGCTGCCCGCGAAGTTTGACTAGTGATCAGGGTATGCATTTCATTAATGAAACGGTAAAATCACTGCTGGACACATTCATGATTAAACATCACAAGAGCAGCCATACCACCCATAGGCCAATGGTACTGTTGAATCGTTCAATAAAATCCTTGAAAAGGGTTTGAAAAAGATCTACAATGCCCAGCGGGATCACTGGGATGAGCGGCTACCTGCTGCACTATGGGCCTACCAGACTACGGTGAAGCACTTGACCAATCAAACACCGTTCCAGCAGGTGTACGGTTGGGAAGCTGTGATCCCCGCCGAGTTCACCATACCAAGTATTTTAATTGCCACATCCCTCAAATTCTTGGAAAATTAATCGCTACAAGAGCGCCTCCACGAATTACAAGAACTAGACGAGGCCCGGTTTCTGGCCGAGTTCCAGCAGAAATTTTAGAAGGACAGGAAGAAGGCGTGGCATGACCGCCACATCAAGAGAAAAATGTTCCAGGTTGGAGGAAAGGTCCTCTTATATGATAGCAAGTTTCAAAATTTTCCAAGAAAACTGTAGATGCACTGGTTGGGACCTTACTTCATCGTCAAGATTAGAGATTCCGGAGCCGTTCGGTTGGCTCAATTGGACGGTATTGTTTTACCTTGGTGGGTGAATTGCGCACACCTGAAACCCTACCATGAATAAGTTTCTTCCACCTTTCATTAATAACTCTCGCAACCGAGATAAGTCGTAGAGTAGCGTAGTTGAATAACTCTCCCGCAATCGGGATGAGAATAGGTAGTATCTATCGTTCATGCATAGGTCGCCAATAACCACTCTATTGCGGGTACCACACCTCAACTGATTGTGGTCGGGGAGGGGCGTGTCCAGTGTGTCATCCCTGTAGGATTAGCAAACATGTCAGTGTCAGTCCATATCACTTTAGTTAGTACTTGTGTTAGTCCGTAGGATCATCTAGATTTGTAGCATAAATTGCCATAATTAGAAGTAACCTTGCAATAATCATTTTTCCATAATTCAAAGTAACCTCAGTTGTTGCGTCCACCCATTTTCCTATGCCACTTTTAGCAACTATCATAATACATCTTAGTACGCGATTGATCGCACGATTATCACGGAGAAGAATTCCAGCAGGAATTAACTCGTTATGGGGTCTCATCAACCTCACTCGTGCCAGGTAATTACATAACTTGCATGGAAAAAAGCATGAGAATGCCAGAGCAGTTAGAATTATAAATTGGAGCAGAACTAGAGCAGCAAAAGTATCCAGATGCACAGCACCAAGAGAAGACACTGAGGCCAATTCTGCAAGTGTATCAACGTCGAGCGAATATGCCGAAAGCCAACCCAGAAGTCATAGAACCAGAGCTCGACAGTAGAATTCATAAGACATTGTCCATCATCGGGAAATACGACAATGCGGCCCTCATAGATGCAAACCTCTCGGACTCATTCGAGTTCCCGGCACTCAAATGGTAGGTGTACATGGAACACTACTTCACAGAAGCTGGGTGCTCAACGAACAGACTTTTACCAGAGTTTCGGGGCCTACAAAAATCCTCTCTTTTGAACTTAATAAATCTCTCGGTCTTCAAGACCACAGGATCGGCCATGCAGTGCATCGAGTTCTTACTCAGCCGCGTCCAAAACGGGTCCTTGTGGTTGAATAAGGAAATTCCCATTCATGCCGAGGATATCCACTGGCTTACAAGACTTTCACAGAATGGCCCAGATGTCTTGACCGCATGTCAGACCACTTCCAAGCGAGCGAGGAAGACGGGAGACACTGACTATTATGTCAAATATGGCACACGATGGGGAGGAAAGGGAGCAAATATGGAGCTTATCAATAAGCCCAAAATCAAGTTCACATGCTACCTCATTGCCAGTAAGACAATGAAGCACTACACAAAGGGAGAATGTACCCTAGATATTATCTCCATTGCCGAGCACTGTGTTCAGGGGGCTAAATTGAACTGGTGCTCCTTCCTGTTGAAGGAACTGTTTGACGCGTGCGAAGAAAATTAAAAGTGGGCTACAAGCTTCATTTACGGATATTTGATAGTTTCATTTTCCATGTGGAAGTGGCACACTCCCCTCATGAGGTTACCAGTGGAAATAACAAAGGGCCAACCTCTAGCGATGAAGTATGTCCCGTGGAAGGTGTCGGGTGATCCCAGCACAAAATAAGTTAATGCAGAGGCATGTCGGACCTGGTATGGTTTAATGACAGACATGGTAAAAATCCAATAGAGGGTGCCTAGGAACCTGCTGGACGAGTATAGTGAGCAAGTATGGTTCGAGGTCAGTCACAGGCATACTTACCTCCAACGTATTTGTGTGCTGGACGACACATTTCACATGCGGCCGCTGAAGTTCAAGCTTGAAGATACCTCTTTCCACAATGAATTTTGTTCGTGGCCGGGGGTCGCGATGTAAATCCGCAATGGGGTACCTATTTACAACTTTGATCAGATGTTACCGCAGCAACGGCCTGCTGAGACAGATGCGGAGGCGGCACAATAGGACTCCACCATGAAGCTCGTCCCCCTCATTCGCCACCTAAACACTCAAGTACGCAGTTTTAATGATGCGACCAAGGTTGTCTCAAGTGGTGCCATTCATTTTCCTTTGCTCTCTGAGTTCCAGCTTTCTCACTCCACATCGCGTCCCCACACAACTCCCATCACCTCCCCCATCCCTACTGTTTTATTTACTTCTCCAAGTTCGATGACGACCCCACTGGGGGAAAAGAGAAAGTCCACCAACCTCTCAGAAGCTCCTCAGGCCAAGCAGTCCCAAACCATCGAATCGATTCCAGTGGTGGACCTCACTAAGGAGGATCCACCACGGCCACCGAATATAGGGGTGTCTATACGAGAAGAACCACCAATTGACCCCTCCAAATTCATCAACATTTGGCTTTCACCACCACGTACCGTTCCACCTCCACCTACCACTTCATCCGCTCCATCCAATTCCTCCACCACTGTGTCTGACCCAATCATCTGAAATCTACTTAATGGGGACCATGGGGCCAAGGTTGACTCCAGTACTACAAAAATAGTACCACCGGTCGACCTCGCTGGGGAAACCCATGTTTCTTTGTCTGATATATTTACCTAGATGGCACAAATTCTTGCCGACTCAGCTGAGGCTGAGCTTGAGCCTACTATACTTCCACAGACTTTCCATACAGATCAGAAGGAGTGGCCGAACTTGAAAATGGCCAACTCAGCGCCTCATCAAACCCCGTCGCTATCCCCTCCAGAGCACTCCACTCGATCAGTTTCCAGTGGGCAACCCCTACAGGAAAGGCGGCCGGATCAAAGCACTTTGGGGGTCGCCAACTTAGAAACATGGGGTACAGCTCAGCTGTACCACTTTATCTAGAGGGCGGCCCATCAGGCAGAAATGCTTCATTCTGAACTATAGCAGAGGTGTGAAGAGCAACAACAACAGTTCACTGCACTTACTGAACAGCACGACCAGCTCACAGTAGCACAGGGGCAGCTACAAGGTCAAATAAACGAAGTCTCCAAGGTGTTTTCCGAGGTATGGC
The DNA here is from genome assembly GCA_034641835.2 of Pinus albicaulis. Taxonomy (NCBI): domain Eukaryota; kingdom Viridiplantae; phylum Streptophyta; class Pinopsida; order Pinales; family Pinaceae; genus Pinus; species Pinus albicaulis. Next base: position 2,803,186 of record CM076572.1, read on the forward strand.
CAGCCATTGAGGCTCATTACACTCAGCTACCTGCAGATGTACTAGAGACATATAATTGTAGAACAAGCCCTCTACCTCCGGATTGCATTCAACAGCCTCCACAAGGAAAATGTGGAGCTCCAAGAAGCATTAGTAGCACGACCAGCGCTGCCTGATCCAGAGGCAGTTTATACAACACAAATTGTAGAAAAGTAGGGCCAGGTCAACCGGATGTAGGAAACTCTCAACTCTCCAGCACGTGATGCTTACGACCTCCTTAAGGGTCTTCAAGAGTGCTCGATGGCCCTTACGGTCAAAATTTAGCCCATTTTAGCGCAGCTGCAGCAAATTTCGAGGGAAATATAAGAGGTCACGGACCCCTCGCAGTTGGACCAGCTATACACCCAGGCGAACGCTCTAGAGGTGAAAATCCAGCAAACAGAGGCCAGCTCGGCAATGGAAAAACAAGTAATTCATGAGCTCCGCCCGCCCCTCCAACTCAGCGCTAAGACAATGCAACAGTTAGCCGCTAAGGCCGAAACCCAAATCGGCACGGTGTTCGGGACTGTACCGGCGCATGTAGAGGAGGCAGTTGTCACCAAGATCACCGCCGAGACAGATGCATTGTTACAGGGGTGGCAGAAAGTTGTGACAACCTTCAATGAGCTTAGGGCTACAACGTTCAGCAAAGTCCTGGAGTTGGGGCCCTTGTTTGGACAACAGGCTGAAGGCGCACAACAAGAACAGGGCACGGGGTCCAGTGGGGTGATGGAGATAGAGACAGTGATTTGTGATTGACTCCAGACGAGTCAAGAAACTGTGGTCGGGGCCTGTTGCGGCCATTGTTTTGAATACTTGTTTTGAATACTTGTTTTTAATTTTGAATAAAGAGTAGATTTTTGGGTTGTGGAACGACACATGGCAGTCGCAACCAAGTCGCAACTACGGTGACTAACGGAGCTACCAAGGTTGCGAGGGAACAAGAGATAGCTGAAGAAAATAGATGTATAAGTGCAGACGAAGATAAGATACAACAGAAGACAGAGAAGAGAACTCATAGACAACAAGAGAGAAGCTGGAAGCAGCCAAAGAAGAACGCAAGAGGAACTAGCAGTTGTGATGGCGGGTGAATAAATAGTCGTCACCCGGTCGAAAGATGGGATGAATGCAAAGCAATTGAAGAGGATTGAGCAGATGCTACAGAGGGAATCCATTCCGAGCATGATATCTCTATAGTTCGCAGGCTTCTCTTATCTATCTTTCTGTCCTATGAGACATCTATAACAGAATTGTAAGCTCTTCCTGTGGAAGCGATGTCACTATGGATTTGGTTGAAGGTTATCAATATACTTACAGGTTGTTGTCTTATTATATGGGTTACATGCATGCATGGTGTCTGTGATGTCTTAAAATTTTATTTTCTTAATACCTGTTCACTCTTCTGAATGTTCTTGCGTATATGATTATGTTTATGCAATCAATTCTATATTAAACCTGATTTGCGGATCCTTCCACCACTATTGATCTACTCCTCTTCTGCATGTGGTCGCGGAATGCCTTGGGTGAGACTTTCTACTCTTTGGAGTAGGGAGACAATGCTGGCATGGTTCTAGACTACAGCATATACCCTTGTTTGCCCCAACCTCTGAACCTGGGTCTTGCCTGCGAGACCTGTTTCTTCGCCAACAACTGATGATAGCACTGATTATTTCAGTATAGGAAATGGAAGAGTGAGAAGATGTAGATTGAGTAAGAGGATGTGAAGAAGTAATTGAAGGGAAATTTGATGTAACTTCACTTGTATCTGACTTGGATCTGGATATAGAAACTTTTTTGCAAAATGATTCAATTGGAAATTCAAAAGGTGGAATTCCAAGTTTCTCACTTTTAGATCTGGTTAATATTCTAGTTTCTCTAAATAGAGAAGTAACACTTTCCTTGGAACCTTCTGGGTTAATAGGATTTTTGGTAGAAATAGATATTCCTTCTAATTTCTGAATAAAATACTAAACTTTGGGAGATTCGAGAGCGAATTCTGAAGTAGATGAATGTCAAGATACTTCAAGAGACGATGGAAAGGTTTCTACTATTTCCAATTTCTGAGTTGGTGATCTAGAATATGATCGGGAAGAGGTAGAATGCTTTTGGGGAGATAGACTCTTATGAGGGCTTTTAATTTGAGATTTATACTTATATTCCATTCATAGTCGCCCTCCTTCTAGCACCAAAAATTTTGAGGCCTCAGAAACTTGTGGTACCAAGAAGGGGGATAACCACCAGGTCCGGCCCTTAAGATAGTTCCCTTTCCATTTGGAATAATGGCTCTGACTAGATATAATGGGACCATTTTCCCAACGTTTGGGTTTTTTTATTTATTTATGTATTCCTCTCAAAATATTTTCATGAAGAATTACTAAAAACTAAAACAAATTTATTCTAAAATGCAAAACTTTGAATTAAGTCTAATTTTATCTAACCCAAGATAATATTCATGCGATATAGAATGATATCTATTCCATCTATCATGATTAAGATCATCACAGATTTAATAGAATTATTACTTTGTAAGATGATTCTCTTGAAAAAAGTTAATCAAAAGAAAGTGAAACACATATCGCATATATCTCATGACTATATATAAAACAAATCAATTTCTATCTTTATATCATACAATAGTGCAACTTGATATTTCAAACAATAACAATTAATTTCATATATAATTCATGGAAGTTGGATTCATCACTAATATTCCAAAATAGAATTAGCATACATGATAATAGTACGAGATGTGTATTGTTTCGTTTATCTGATAAGTGATAATAGACCACATTCAATTCTTCTATCAAGGAGTCTTTCAAAAAATACAGAAGTGCATCAACAGTGATCAACAAAATTATTTATAACTGAAAAGGCCATGTTCCATTACTTTATCAAGGCATCTACAAACTTAATTACAATTAAGCATTCTTTGCAAATTTTCTCAATAAAATTCCGGACTCTTCTCTGAATGCATGAGGAGGTTTAAAAACTAAATTAACTAAAAACTAAAATTAAATTATTACAAAAATGTAGAAGAGGTTTCAAACAACCTTTCTCTAAAAACTTAACTTAAACAATAATCTAAGAACTTTGAACTAAAAATCGTGATTTTTCAAATTATGCCCTTCTTTCTGAATGTGATCACGAAGCTGACAAATATCTAGCATTGATTTAAGCTGAGCTGGCTGTGATGTCTATGATCGAATTTGTCCCTTGAAAATATCATTTGAAATTACTGACTGTGATCTTTTTGCTGAATCTGTAAGAGACTGAAGATTTTGATGTTAATTGTAAGTTTTGATCAGAAAATTCCAGTAATTTTCCTGATCGAACTTATTAACTTTTTTGATCATTTCCTCTTGTGTATCTGCTCTCTGGCTCCATTTTATTTCTACTTCCTTTGTTCCTGAAAACACATCAGATGTGTTTTGTTTGAGAATTTCTGTTTTAAATAATTGATCACACATAGCCTGAATAATTTCATTTGATTTCTTAGACGTCTTGAATGTTGCTTTCTCTGCTTAATTAATTTGTGCTCTCCATTCTATGAATAACAACTCTTTATGAAGCTAATTTATTTGTGGTAGATTAGCTTGCTTTCTTGTATCTGAAAATTAGCGACTGAATGTGTTCTTTGACCTCATTTTCAAGTCTTTCACATTCCAGTTTCTGAATTGCTATTTTTTGAACCATTATATGATTGGAATCGCAATAAGAATCAATCATGGACGCTTGTTGACAAAATATTTCTTGTTATTTATTTAACATAGTGTTTACACCAAGTGCTACTTTGATGAATTGTTCTAATTGTGGTTGAATTTGTAGCTCAACCATTTCTTTTTCCAGATTTTCATGCCTTTCATATAGCTCTATTTGATACTTTTATTTGATGTTTTCAATATTTTCATGAAATTGAGTTGTGCTTATTCTGATCTGCTCAATGGATTTGGCTTTCTCCTCTTTCAACAACTATTCTAATTCTTGCACTTTGGCTTCCTTTTATTTGAACGATACTCTAACCTCAATAGCTTTATCGACAGTAGTGGTAGCATATGCCCCTGCATATTGTGATAACTTGGTTAGATGTTTGGTGGGATCATGTGCGGAATCTTTCCAAAGTATATCAACTGATTCATTGGTTGGTTTTGGAGTTGTTTCATCAATTATTCTTCTTTTATTCATTTTAACTACAACTTTATAGCTAAGACTATAGAAAATGTCTAAAGACGGAATATCTTCACTCTGTAGAATTATCTGATCTGTAGGGTAGACCAGTATGATTTCTTTTTCATGTACTGCTAGAACTCTTTGTAGCGGATTAACAGTCTCAACTATTTTCTATGAAGGTTCTGGTGTTTGAAAGCTTGATGCTTGATCAACATTTTGATTCTTTTTGGGAGTCTTTATTGCATCAGAAAATTCCTCCCATTCATTCATTAGATCTTTCACTTGAGGCGGCTTGGACTGATCCAATATGTTATAAGTCTGTTGAACTGTTTCCAAATTTGATTTTGTTCCATTATTCTTTGTTTTCTCCAACCCTTCTATCTCTTGAATAATTTGGTCAATTTCTACATTTACTTTCTAAGATTTAGATGCATTTTTAGATTGATCTGAATTATCAGACTGCTGTTGTGATGGACCTGATTCATTTTCAAATATATCTTTCATTTCATCATCTAGAATAACACTTGGAGTGTGTTTTTCATGTTCACTGATCAATATATTTAAATGAAATTTTTATAATTTCTTGTTTCTGTATGTTTGAAAAGCTTCAGTATCTTCTTGACTTAATTGACTAGAAACATATCTGATAATATCATAGAAATTTTCCATGCCTTGGAAGAAATCATTGAATTCATCTTCTATTATAAAAGGCTTCATTTTTAGTTCTGCAATGTAATTTTTAATCACATCATTGGGGTCATATAATATTCTTGGCATAAATTCCAAATTTAACAACTGAATATTAGGAACCTCTATCTATGTATGGCCAATATTGGCCAGAGCAAAGGTGCCACACTGTAGAGGGAAAATAGGCAAAATAGCCTTTTTACCACCTTTTAGCTGCTTTGTGACACCGTTGTCGAGCTGATAAGCTATTTATTTTGCAAGAAATTTATCTGGAACATAGTAAGGTAAAACATGGGGAGAAGAATAACTCCCAAATACTCTAACATATGTGAATTTTTCTTCGGCAAACCATCTTGCTACAGAAAGAATACATACATTGGCTTCTTCAAAAACCCTAGGAGTTTTTTTGTTGAAAATCATCTAATGCATGGGCAATATGACTCCATAGAAAATTTTATAGAAGTGTAAGTGGAACTCAGAATCCCAAAGTTTTCTATGGTAGATATGAATTGGGGTAGGGTATTTTCTGGTTCATTTCCAACCCATGGTTGGAAATTAGAAGTAAAGCAGATAGCGTCCATAACATAAGAAATCATATTAAATGGAGGTATTTGTCTGAGATAAACACTTCTCTTATTCCTATATTCATTGATATGTTTGGCTAGGTAATTGGATAAAATGTCTGCACAATTTAAGATATATGAATTGACGATTGCGTCAATTAAGGGAACCCAATCTCTTGAAAATCTAGTACTATCAGGCTTGGAAAATATTCTACACAACATACCATTGGCATAACAATAAGGATTATGGATTTGTTTAATTGGGTACGTACCAGACTTATCTTGCTTCAATTTCCCTTCATTTTCCTTCCATTCATGGATGACTTTGATAAGATCTAGTTTTTTTTCTTTGGAAGTCTGCACATACTTGTTGTTGTATTTTTCCTGCGGGGTTGGTAGATGATACATTGCTGCTAAGTCCTTTGCTTTAAAAGAACACATAATCTCTCCTCTCGAATTCTTCAGAATTCTATTTTTGATGTTTAAGTGGTAAATTTCCCACTTAACCATGTCTATATAAGGAAGAATCTTAAATCTCGCTGCTATCCTATCAATATGCAAGCATGCAATGTCAAAAAGTGTTGCATCAGAGGTAGAATCAATGCCTGTAGCAGAAAATTTGTCTATCGCTCTTGGTCCTTCAACTTCTAAGAGTTTATACATTGCTTCCCAAGATGAACTGCCACAGTCTTTGTTACAGAAGGTGTCTGAAAAATAATGAAGACATATATGTGTCTTTTGTGGATGCTGCTTGAGAAATTTCTTTGCCCTTTTTGCTCATTTTGAACTGCTTCAACCAGATAATCGATTTCTTGAGAACAAAGTGAATTTAACATATAAGGAGTATTATAAGAGAAAATCAATCATTTACTTCTAAGGCACACGAGAACATGTCAATATATCAACCATATTTTATAATTCCTAATTTAATATTTCACATGGCTTCGCATGTAACATCTATCTATTGTTTTAAATCCGTTAAGATCTTAAATCTTATTTGATATGAAATAGGTTTCTTTCACATGCTAAAATTCATTTAATATGCAAATCGCAATCATTCCTTGTAATATTTCACGATGATTGACCTTTAAAGGCTGTGAAATGCGATTTGCGCAAATCGTAGATCACAACTTTTATAGGATAGTGTTTGGGTATATATCATAAGTTGTGTGCAATGTGAATTGTGAAAGACTTAAAATGGATGCGAGCGTGAAATATTTTATATTTTCTAGTTTATTTGTTTGTCGGGTCCATGGGTATCGCAACTTATACTGTTCATTTCTTAAAGTTTTTTTTTATTAAATAAAGTGTGATGCGCAAAGGAAGAATAGAATGATGATTTTAATGTTTTTCAAGGTATTTGCATTTATTTATTTGGAAAGGCTTCAAGCACATTTAGCAATTCGTTTCTTTTACGTTTTATAATTCTTTTTGAAATAAGATATGTAATATGTGATGCACTTTAAAGGAAAAAAACAAAAAAAAATATTTTTCTAAGTTTTTATTTTAGGAAATTATAAAAATAATTTCCTATTTATTTCTAAAGGGTCCCTATTTAATAAAAATAAATGGGGGGTTTTTGTATAGCACAACACATCACCACTTCTAAAACTCTCATATTTAAATCCCTTTAAAAACTTTGTTTTCAACTTGTTTGAACTAATTTGAAAACCTGTTATGGCATAACTTTAACTTTCACACAAATACTATGCAAGCATTTCCTCATATAAATTTAGAACTTATTTAGCCCAATTTAAAATATTTTCTCCTAAAAATTTTGGTTTAATTTCAAACTTTTGCTTAGAAAATATGGGCTCACACTAGAGAATTTTAGGAATTTATTTATTTCTTTTTTTAATTCATTATAAAGAAATTTTATATTTGTATTCTGATTTTTATCGTTCATATTTAAATTTTAACCTAATAAATTATATTTAATGGAAAATGATTTTTTTTCATGCATTCAATGATTTCCACTTAAACGTTTTTTTTTTTAAATTTAGTACCCAAGAAATAATACTTATTTTGGGTATTCTTCTTATTAATTTTAATCCAATAAATGAAAAAAAAATAGCATTTCTTTCAATTTTGCAAGTTATTATCAAATACCCCGCCCAAGGAACTTGATCACATAGTGTTTCAATGAAAATTTCAATGGCATGAACTAAAAATTATATTTAGCTAAGTACCTCAAAACTCTATATTGAATTTTTCAAGATGAATACATTTTTAGAAGTAACATATGAATGTTGTGGTGAATGACGTCAAAATATTATATTTAAAGGGTTCTATTTAAACATAATATACACAAGCATAAACAAAAGATAAAAGAATACAAACATCATGGCAAGGAGGAATCACCAATATACAACATTGATTTCCTAAATATTCTTTGCATAGTCATACAGATTAGGGAATGACAATATCTATGTTTATTGAGTATAATTAGGTATGGAAGCAAATGGTTCATAAAATTCATTCCCTTTATTTTTACTATGACCAAATCCAATAAATTTTAAAGTAATATGAGGAGCTATGGCTGAAGTTATTTCATATTTAGAGTGAGAATAATGTATATAAAAAGGATTCTCAAATAATAACTATAGTCACATTTTATGGGAAGAATGAATAAATTGAAAAAATAAATAGTTTTTATACATACACCAAAAAAATAGTATTTATCTTGAAAACAACTATAAATGTTAAAAATAAAAAACTAGAAGGGTAAAGGGTATTCATCCAGAAGCATTTGGTTTTTTATTCTTCTCGAAACTATGAGATACCAATGTAGAATACTATTCTTTTATGTAATGAAAGACACCAATTTTGTTCATTTAATATTATTTATATTTAACATATAAGTGTGGTTGAAAGAAATTCCATGTTCATATTTCAGTTTTTTTATCATGAATCAAATTCCCTATATTTACTATGTTTTGTGAGCATACTTCAAGGGGTCAGTTTTATTAGTTAAGAGAATTTCTTTGGCAATAAGTGATACAATTTTTTTTTCTTTCTTTCTATCAAGTAGAATTGGTTTTAAGAAGTTCTTATTTTGAATATTTCTAATGTAGTACATACTTTCTTGAAACTATTTTCTTTTTTCATCACATATTTTTTATTTTTTAAAAGCTAGTTAGATTTACTTTTATTTATTTCTCTATACTTCAATTAAAATGAAATTATTTTTATAATTTTAATATAGATTAAAAAAAAAAAAAGACACATTTATAATTTATCTTGTACTTATTAAAAAAAAAAAAAATTAGTATAGCATAGCTACTTTGAGGTTTGAAAGCTTTATTTAAGTTATTTAATAAAAAAAAGATATTCAAAAAATATATAAATTAGTTAAATATTATCAATTTAAGGTATACCATATAATATAGAGAAAAGTCTAATTTGTATTTTTATTTGATTATAACTCCTACTATTTCATTTCTTTCTAATAACTATCAATATAGAGATCATATACTCTAAATTTTAATACAAATCAACAATTGGATGCACATAAATCTTAATTTGGTATAGGATAAACAACCTATATATTTTAAATATAAAATATATATCCTTTTTTTTGGGTGGATTTAGGGTTTTGATTTACCAAAAATACATCTGACTCTATTATATAAAACAAATTACTATGTAGAAATATCTTCATATCAACTCTACAATAATAATAAATAGCCTATAATTTTAAAGTGCACTATGTATTTAATATTTTTGGTGGATATGTTCACCTAAATAAGGTTCTTGTCCATCAAAACTCGTATTTACCCAAGTCATATCTTTTGAATAAAAAAAAAAAATTAAGTTGCACCTTTTATATAGAAACAATCTAATGTTTCCATAGCAAAAGCACCATTTAATCATACTTATTTAAATTAGTGATAAATAATTCGATCAACTTTATTATACACATATATGAATTAAAAACAATGATTTAGAAGAAAAGTACATAGCATTCATAAATACCTTCTAACAAGTAGTTTATCATATGCCATTTACTCACATAGTCCTTTCTAATTGAAACCTGAGCCTATGGAAATTCATATATTTTAAAAGAACTGAGGAAAAATAGGCAATCTTACATGGTACTAAATAAATAAATAAATAATAGGTGAATAGCCTTCAACCATTATTTAACTAAATATCCACACTCTTAAATCCAAATGTACATGAAATATCCTCAAAAATAATTTACAATCAAAATGAAAGACATTTCATAAAATCCACCCAAAATAACTTTTCCTCTAGTTTAAAAACTAGAAGTAAGCTAACAAGTTGTTAGAGAGGTAAACTACAAATTTTTATAAACTAGAAAATTTATTGATTAACTCTTAGCTAATCCTATAACTTAATATGAAATCATGCCTTCAGAATTAAGACACTACAATTAATTCCATACCATTTAGAACTTTATTGCATAGATTTAAAACACGTGCCAAATAGGATAAAATCTTTCAGAATGTATGCATCTAGTAATACAAGTACTTCATATTCTTATCATAAAATTTTTATTTCAAAGTGTAAATTGAGGCTTTGTATAATGTAAAATTTAATGTCCAATGCATACACTAAAGTTGAATTATTCTACTATGATAATAGATATAAATGAAAAAACAATTTACTTACATAATGTTTTTCCATATATGTCACCACGTTAATTTATCTCTCATCTATATATATCTATATATATCTATATATCTATATATATATATATATATATATATATATATATATATATATATATATATATATATATATATATATAGAGAGAGAGAGAGAGAGAGAGAGAGAGAGAGAGAGAGAGAGAGAGAGAGAGAGAGAGAGAGAGATAGATAGATAGATAGATAGATAGATAGATAGATAGATAGATATGAAAATAAATCCGTTAATTAAATCACCAAACACATAATTAAGACTTAAATAAAATTAGAAATTATCCAACAAACCAATTGAGGTTGAGCATTTTTCCATCGAACCGTAGTCACAACTGCATTGATTCTTTCTACAACTACCAACCCTCTACCTAGAGCATGATACAAGAAGGAAAAGTCTATCAACCCTCAAATTCTAAGAGTCAAATCATTGGGATCTTAGAGATAAAATTTCAGAAAGGATTCCTTCCTGCAAAATGTAGAGCCTCCACAACCTAGTGGAGCTAATAAAGACCGTGGAGTTAAATAACCATGTTTCCCATGAAGGAGTTTTTTCAACCACAAGTATACAAGGACACCAATCTAAACATAAAGACACAAGTTTCCTTACAAAAAGAGGAAATTTTTTTTGTGAAGGTACAAGATGAGGATTAACCCAACTTGACACCTCACGTTCACCCTGCTATGAGGGAGATGGATGATAAAGTGTGCCCTAATATTAAAAATTATTGGTTGCATTCAGTTGTAGAAAGGGAAACAATGATTCATTATGTGGAATCACTAGAATAGATCATAAAACACATCAATTGTCATAAGCATTCAATCAATGAAGAACAAGAACACTATGTGGGGATATTTCTTCTGCGGATTTCAATAAATATTATAATTTCCCAAAGGTAATAGTGATAAATAACACTAATTTTGTGAAACAAATCCATGATAAGTATTATTTAGGTAAATTTTTGGTTAGTTAATGGAATGAGGACAATAAATGCTTTGATTAGTCCTCATGGAGTTATAGCATTATAGGGTTATGAAACCTCATATGTAAATCATCGTCATGATGTGATAATTATATGGAGAGAGGAATGGGTGTCATCAGCCCACAATGTGGCCACTACTATAAATATGTTGAGTTGGGGAGATATCATTGCGAAGAAGCTCAATGTGTAAATTCAACAAGCTCAAAATTTGAAGCCAAGTACCATCCCCTTGCTTTACATGCCTACTTATATGTAGGATCCAGTGTATGTCAAGAACATTTTTACTAAATTGAACCTTATTTGGCACATACTTAGGCCTCCATAATATTTTTTTCAACATTTTATGGGATAATAAATTTATAATAGGTTTATTCTATGATTTGTGACTCATTTTAGGATCATATATGTACTATCATGTTCTACATATTGTACTGAATTCTATTCAAGAATGAAAAGAACATTCTTTCATATATTGGCAGTTTCTATATAAAATAAAAAAATTCATATATTACTATATTTTATGTTACTATTCCACCCCATTTTCTATGTATATATGTTAAGGACAAGCTATTATTCAAATAAATAGGCTACCAATAAGGATAGGAAGTGGATCTTCATTCCTGATGGGTTTCATATAAGGTGAAATTTTATTAAGGATACTATATAGGAAAAGTAGGAAGGTTAAAGTCATAAGGAGTATAGGTTAATTAATAGTTGAAGATATAGAGTACATGACCCCAAGAATTTCATTCCCAAATACATTAAGAAATTTTCCTATAGCTAGCCTTATTCTCATTAGAGATGGGAAGAACAAGCATTTGTTAAGGATGTACAACACAAGAGCCTAGTGCTAGAAAGGAAAGTACTAGTGGTTTAATGGTTTTCCAATCAGTATATTTAGATGAAAATATGCAGGTAAACCAATGACTAATTAGAAATAGAGAGGTAGAGGAGGATTGAAGGGTAGAGAAGATAAAGTTGAAACTATATCACCAACAACTAATGAGACAGAATTTCATAATCCAACCCTCACCATTGATAATACATGGCCTCAAGATACTAAAGAAACTACTAGGTATCAAATGTAGATATAAATACCAGATTATACATAGGAGTAAACTTTAAAAGAAACCCAACTAGTCAGCTAAGGTGAAGGAACTATTATATAACAGGTCCATTCACCCAAAAGTTTAGAAAATATAGTATCCTTGGGGGATGAGTCAATTTTCACCTTTGACGAGACATTGTTTGATGTAAAAATGGATAATAAGAGAGAAATAATATCCACGGGAGTATCCATCTCACATAATTATTTTTAAAAAATATAGAGTAGAGGAGAAATAATTAGAGGATATGTGAAAATAATTAGCATAACTCAAACATAAATCCCAATAAAGTAAAGAATCCATAGTCTATGTCTGTAATTTTTTGGGAGATTTGTTGAAAGAACAAATCGAGAATGAGCAACTGAAGCAAACGTTTTTTCAGAAGGTGGTCATATTTCAAGAAGAGACATTATAGTTTTTAGTGAAATATGAAGAGGTTAGTAGATAAATAAATAAATATGGGTATTTAAACCCTATCTAAAATTAAATTCATTAAGGAAATCTAGAAATTTTGGGGAGAGGAAGATCAATGTATTTAGATGTTGACCAAATATAGTATAGAAAAGATGTAGTCTATCGCATAGTATTATACAAATATGCCCAACAAGATAACAATTTAAATGGGCGAGAAGTGATCCACACAGAGCACCATTTAATCATACTTATTTAAATTAGTGATAAATAATTCGATCAACTTTATTATACACATATATGAATTAAAAACAACGATTTAGAAGAAAATTTCATAGCATTCATAAATAACTTCTAACAATTATTTTATCATATGCCATTTAATCACATATTCCTTTCTAATTAAAACCTGATCCTATGGAAATTCATATATTTTAAAAGAACTGAGGAAAAATAGGCAATCTTACGGGGTACTAAATAAAATAAAAAAATAGGTGAATAGCCTTCAAAAATTAGTTAACTAAATATCCACACTCTAAAATCCAAATGTACATGAAATCTCCTCAAACATAATTTACAATCAAAATGAAAGGAATTTCATAAAATCCACCCAAAATAACTTTTCCTCTAGTTTAAAAACTAGAAGTAAGCTAACAAGTTGTTAGAGAGGTAAACTACAAATTTTTATAAACTAGAAAATTTATTGATTAACTCTTAGCTAATCCTATAACTTAATATGAAATCATGCCTTCAGAATTAAGACACTACAATTAATTCCATACCATTTAGAACTTTATTGCATAGATTTACACCACATGCCAAATAGGATAAAATCTTTCAGAATGTATGCATCTAGTAATACAAGTACTTCATATTCTTATCATCAAATGTTTATTTCAAAGTGTAAATTGAGGCTTTGTATAATTTAAAATTTAATTTCCAATGCATATACTAAAGTTGAATTATTCTGCTATGATAATTTAGATAGAAATGAAAAAACAAATTTACTTACATAATGTTTTTCCATATATGTCACAACGTTAATTTATCTCTCATATATATATATATATATATATATATATATATATATATATATATATATATATATATATATATATATATATATATATATATGTATGTATGTATAGATATAGATATAGATATAGATATAGATATATATGAAAATAAAACCGTTAATTAAATCACCAAACACATAATTAAGACTTATATAAAATTAGAAAGTATCCAATTAAACAATTGAGGTTGAGAATTTTTCCACCGAACCATAGTCACAACTGCACTGATTCTTTCTACAACTACCAACCCTCTACCTAGACAATGATACAAAAAGGAGAAGTCTATCAACCCTCAAATTCTAAGAGTCAAATCATTGTGATCTTAGAGATAAAAGTTTAGAAAGGATTCCTTCTTGCAAAATGTAGAGCCTCCACAACCTTGTGGAGCTAATAAAGACCGTGGAGTTAAATAATCATGTTTCCCATGAAGGAGTTTTTTCAACCACGAGTACACAAGGACACTAATCTAAACATAAAGACACAAGTTTCCTTACAAAAAGGGGAATTTTTTTTTTTGAAGGTACAAGATGAGGATTAACCCAACTTGACACCTCACATTCACCCTGCTATGAGGCAGATGGATGATTGCCCTAATATTAAAAATTATTGGTTGCATTCAGTTGTAGAAAGGGACACAATGTTTCATTATGTGGAATCACTAGAATAGATCATAAAACACATCAATTGTCATAAACATTCAATCAATGAAGAATAAGAGCACTATGTGGGGATATTTCTTCTGAGGATGTCAATAAATATTATAATTTCCCAAAGGTAATAGTGATACATAACACTAATTTTTTGAAACAAATCCATGATAAATATGATTTAGGTAAATTTTTGGTTAGTTAATGGAATGAGAACAATAAATGCTTTTATTATTCCTCATGGAGTTATAGCATTATAGGGTTATGAAACCTCATATGTAAATCATCTTCATGATGTGATAATTATATAGAGAGAGGAATGGGTGTCATTGGCCCAAAATGTGGCCACTACTATAAATATGTTGAGATGGGGAGATATCATTGCCAAGAAGCTCAATGTGGAAATTTAACAAGCTCAAAATTTGAAGCCAAGTACCATCCACTTGCTTTACATGCCTACTTATATGTAGGATCCAGTGTATGTCAAGATCATTTCTACTAAATTGAATCTTATTTGGCACATACTTAGGCCTCCATCATATTTTTTTCAACATTTTATGGGATAATAAATATATAATGGGTTTTATTCTATTATTTTTGACTCATTTTTGGATCATATATGTACTATCATGTTCTACATATAGTGTTGAATTCTATTCAAGAATGAAAAGAATATTCTTTCATATATTGGTAGTTTCTATATAGAATAAAAACATTCATATATTACTATATTTTATGTTACTATTCCACCCCATTTTCTATGTATATATGTTATGGACAAGCTATTATTCGAATAAATAGGCTACCAATAAGGATAGGAAGTGGATCTTCATTCCTGATGGGTTTCATATAAGGTGAAATTTTATTAAGGATACTATATAGGAAAAGTAGGAAGGTTAAAGTCATAAGGAGTATAGGTTAATTAATAGTTGAAGATATAGAGTACATGACCCCAAGAATTTGATTCCCAAATACATTAAGCAAGTTTCCTATAGCTATCCTTATTCTCATTAGAGATGGGAAGAACAAGCATTTGTTAAGGATGCAAAACACAAGAGCCTAGTGCTAGAAAGGAAAGTACTAATGGTTTAATGGTTTTCCAATCAATATATTTAGATGAACATATGCAGGTAAACCAATGACTAGTCAGAAATAGAGAGGTAGAGGAATATTTAGGAGTAGAGAAGATAAAGTTGAAACTATATCACCAGCAACTGATGAGACAAAATTTCATAATCCAACCGTCACCATTGATAATACATGGCCTTAAGATACTAAAGAAACTAATTAGTATTAAATGTAGATATAAATACCAAATTATACATAGGAGTAAGCTTTAAAATAAACCCAACTAGTCAGCTAAGATGAAGGACCTATTATATAACAGGTCCATTCACCCAAAAGTTTAGAAAATATAGTGTCCTTGGGGGATGAGTCAATTTTCACCTTTGAGGATACATTGTTTGATGCAAAAATGGATAATAAGAGTGAAGTAATATCCACGGGAGTATCCATCTCACATGATTCTCTTTTAAAATATAGAGTAGAGGAGAAATAATTAGAGGATATGTGAAAATAATTAGCATCACTCAAACATAAAGCCCAATAAAGTAAAGAATCCATAGTTTGTGTCTCTAATTTTTTGGGAGATTTGTTGAAAGAACAAATAAAGAATGAGCAACTGAAGCAAACATTTTTTTTCAGAAGGTGGTCATATTTCAAGAAGAGACATTATAGTTTTTAGTGAAATACGAAGAGGTTAGTAGATAAATAAATAAATATGGGTATTTGAACCCTATCTCAAATTAAATTCATTAAAGAAATCTAGAAATTTTGTGTAGAGGAAGATCATTGTATTTATATGTTGACCAAAGATAGTATAGAAAGGATGTAGTCTATTGCATAGTATTATAAAAATATGCCCAACAAGATAAGAATTTAAATGGACGAGGAGTGATCCACATACACAAAACCATTGAAGAAAATTAACCAAGCAATGATCTTCCTCCAACTACCAACCTTTGGATCAAAAAAGGGTTGTTGACCAATTGAAGAAGTGATGGTGGAGTGTTTCTAGAAAATTATTAACATATCAATTTGATATCAAGGCAATAATCACATTTTCACATGGCCACATCTAGAATATTTTGGTTTCCAAAGTAAAAATGGCTAGACATTTAAAAGTACACCCAAGTTGCAAAGAAAATAAATAAACCCCCAATATATTGATGGATCAGTAGCCATGTGTTAGATGAGTTTTTAACACATACAACTAAATATTATAGAAATCATGAAAATTCCAAGACACTTAAATCATAGTATTCGTCTTTACTCCCATATTTTATTTAGTAATTTTCAATGTTGTACTACACTTATTATGCTATTTTTAGCCATTCTAATTTTAATAAAGAGAGGCATCAACCCTCTTGCAAAAGGAATTTTTGGGGTGAGGGAATAGATTTTATACTATTGTATCTAAAATTATTTAAAGTCTATTTTTAAATCTCTTCAAGAGACAAGTTAATTTACAAATTTCCTATGCATTTATTTTATATGGTGCTTTTTCCTGCTAAGAACTTAATATGCTGAGTCATTTTAGTAAGGATCTATAATGCAATAAAAAGTAATATTTATGAATGAATGCATTAAATAACTTCTAGTAAATAAGTTTTGGTAATAGTAGTTGTGATATTATAATATTAATATTACGTATCTCATGTTTAATTTCCTTTCCTTTATACTTTTCATAAGTTGTTTCCTTAGTTTGTCTAAATTGTAAACTATGAGCTGGAATTATTTCACATTTTGGGACCCACAATATCACATAAAATTGTTCACAATAGATATAGGCTACCCTATAACATAGTATTGTCTAAATAGTAATAGCATTTCCCTTCTCCACACAAATTAAATATATAACACATAAATAAAAATAATTAAAAAAATGAAAGAATAAATCCGTAATCTACTAATTCCCATCAAAATTTTGTCGAACCATAAACTAGAGGATTATTCTAAAATAAACATGAAAGTTTCTAATTTTATCTCTTCCTTAGGTTTAATCCTTCCTATTGAGAATTACGAACCCATCCTCGTCAATAAAATTTATGCTAGAAGAACTTTCTATGTATGGAAATCCATAGAAACAACCCATAATCACAAAATCCAAATCCTGAGATTACATTTATAATAGTATTCATTCTCATGATAGAAATAAAAATAGATACAACCATAATAAAGTCATATATATAGTATTTGATAAGGAAATAAATGATTTTAGGTGTATTACATGGTCATATGAAAAGAAATTTGGTGATATGCTTATCACCCCACTACTTCCAGAAGAGAAATATGGTTAGAACCATAGTATCCACATCTAATAATACATTAGTACATATGGTTGAAGACATAGTGGAAATATCCCTATAGGAAATTTATCAAAATTTTGTCTTATTCCCTAGTTCCTCATTAGTCTTTTCACTACACCACTCAAAGGTATTCCCTCTAATAATCAAGACTCTTCATATCTAGAAGTAGCATATTCAAAACCTAAGTTATAAGGATCATAATTTGATCTTGAAAACATGAAAAAATAATAATTAAAATTAAGCTTAGTTAGTTGGGGATACTTTGGCACTACTTGGTCCACTTCACAACTTGCCTACGAATCTAGAAAAGTTAATCCCAAAATATGGTGCTAATATATTTGGCCTTAAAAAGGATCATATCAAGAAACTCACCATTGCTATAAGGCTAATGAATTTCCAACATGAAAATGTAGTTTGTCATTTAATTCCTTGTACTTTTGAGAATTCAAATTCCACATGGTATTTCAATTCAATTGCTGGATGTACCACCAAATAGACTAAATTCGAAAAGTACTTTTTAGTTAAATTTTGGAAAGAGGTATTAATGGTTTAACTATTGTCTTATTTGTAGGGCCTAGTGACAATGTCAAATATTTTAACCACTGTCTCACCATGGTGTTAAACAATTCTATGAATGAGATAACCTTTGATCGAGAGTTACAACTAATTTATATTCCATTGCTCTACCTACTACCATCCCTATATTTGTCAAGAGATTCAGTAGAAACACTCTTACTATAATTTGGAAAAGGAAAAAATTTAGAATTTCAAATGAAAGGTCGTAAATAAAAACTTAGGGAGAAACGAAGTAACATGACCCAAAAAATCCCTTATGTTAATGAAGCCCAAAACCAAACAACTTGTCAAAAGTGGTGAAAAGGATGCAACTACGATCGACATTTTACAAAGGCTATCTACTAATATTTAAGATGAAATACTTGACATGAAAATAAATGCATGAGAAGGTACTTCCTACTGCAGAGATTTCGTGTCGTTTTTTAGGAGACCTCACCCTCTTAAATCTATTAAGCCTCCTCCTACAAACTTAAATATTGATTTAGTTGATGTGGCCTTAAATAATTATTTCAATTATCATCAGGACCATTACTCTAATAATAGTTTCCCATAATGGATAAATATTATGAATATAATGGAAAAAATATTTCTATACGAATATGTTTATATTGATCTTGTGAATGACCAAATTCAAGATGATATGGATGAGGAATCATCCAAGTAGTCTAAAGAAATAACCATGGTATTATGGGAAATTATGCATGGACTAAATATGATAAAAGAGGATGATGTTGTAGAGGAAGCATTTCTTGTCCAAACTAGAAAATGCGCTACTCCTCAACCTTAATTCATTTCACCTCAAAATTCTAAGAATTAATATATACCTATTCCAATTTTCAAGATTGTTCCTTAATTCACTACCTTACCTAGAAGCCTGTAGGTATGGAAGTTGAGCCTTTAGAATATAATGTAGTATAATACTTGAATAAAAGCAAGGAAAATATTTCAATTTCTTAGTAGAAAGTATTGTTGATTAGACCTTTGAAGGAGGATAAGCTAAATATTGTGGCCCTTACCTAAATTGTAAATATAATTGATTTAGATAATTGGTGCAAATTAGTAGTTACTGTATATTTAATATGGAATAAATACAAATCACTAACACCTATTTTATTGTTAAATTTTAAGATATTCAACCAAAATGTTCATAATTGTTTGGTAGATTTGTAAGAATCCTCAAATATCATGCTTTAACTTATTTGTAAAAATTGTAAAACAAAACCTACCAAGTGTTCTAACCATATAAATTAGCTACTTAATTTAAAATTTGGGTTGAGGCTAGATATTCTAAAAAAAAAAAAAATTGGTAAGGGGCGGGGGGAAGTGGGTGGTGTCCATTTTTGGTTCTTTTAAATGCATGATTTTTCGGCTTGTGGTTTTATAATTCTCTTTAATTAATTAAGGTTGTAATCTAATTTGGGTCAATGGATTATGGTTTTTGATGCCCTAGTATCCTATACATTTCATTATAAGTGTTTAAATTAATATAACAGGAGATGAAATTGAAAATCCAAACATTTTTTAGTTTTCTTAGTTAAGGATTTTTAAGGTAAATCTCTTATGTGTGAACGCTATTCTTTCCTTATATATATTATGAAGAATCTATTTGTGCATTACTTACTATAAATATTTATAACCTACATTTTTATTATAGTATTTATGCTTTCATGGGATGCCTTTATCTCTAAGGGTTCAATTATCTTGTTTTTGTGATAAACTTAGTTTCAGTGGGAGCTCTGTCATTGTGATTCTTATGTTGGAAACGAATGATGGGAGGTTATAAGAATGAGATTGGGAAATATATATAACTTTGAGCTATGGAAGATTAGATGGAAGACATTTTGTTAGAAAAAAATATGGATCAAATTACTACACCTACAAGTATATGTTGACAAAAGATTGTATGAATTTGGATAAGAATGCAAAGTGAATAATCCAATTGTATATATTAGTTTCAATATTATTAAATGTTTTCTAAAAATCTGCGTATAAGGTATTATGGGATAATTTAGGGTCTTTGTATCAATCTAAGTCCCTTGTAAATAAAATTTTCCTTCGATAGAAGTTTTATCTGATATGAACGAATGTAAGAAATGTTAGAAATGTGATAAAGCTAGGCATAAAGTAAGGATTGTAGATTTTTTTTTTTTTTAAAGAAAATGGATTTGATGATGTTTCTTTTGTAGAAGGGAAAACCTCCTCTAATGAAGGAAGATTTTTTTACTTGGATTATTCAAGCACACATTTATATAATTATGTATGACTAATAGACTCAAGTGCTTCTCATCATATGAATCCTCACATGGACTATTTTTGTGAATATGAAAATTTTGATGGAGGTGATATTTTCCTAGAATATTATTTGATATCCAAAATCATAAGATGGGAAATAGTGAGGTTACTATCAAGGATGTAAGGATTAGAACACTCCTTCTTGTTTTACACGTTGTAAAGCTAGATATAAACTTGATATATGTAAAAAAGATGATTTATGTAGGTGTACATAATATGTTTGAAAGGGAAACCTAATAATGGTTTAATGGGAAATGTTCTTATTGAGCAGAGTTTAAATTGGGACTTTGAAAAATATGTTTGGAACCAATATCACTAATGGGTGTTACAAATATTTTGTTCTCGAGGGTCGAAATGAATTATATAAAACCCCTATTATATTTGGGAAAAGGAAATGTGGCATCAAAGAATAGGACATATTAGAGAAAATTACCTTTGACCATTACATGGTAATGGTATGGTTGAAGGAATTTCTAATTATACAATATATTTTGATTTTTGCAAAAATTTCACATATGATAAACAAAATCAATTAAGGTTCTTATCCAATGTTACAAGTGTAATGGTAAACTAAGAGCTAGTTCACAATGATGTGTTTCTACCTATGCATGTTCCATAATTAGGTAAACTTGTGTATTATGTTTCATTCACAAATGATTTCTAAAGGAACGCATGGATTTGTTTCCTAAAAAATCAATATTGTTGAATAATG
This sequence comes from Pinus albicaulis, assembly GCA_034641835.2. Classification (NCBI taxonomy): domain Eukaryota; kingdom Viridiplantae; phylum Streptophyta; class Pinopsida; order Pinales; family Pinaceae; genus Pinus; species Pinus albicaulis. Next base: position 2,824,453 of record CM076572.1, read on the forward strand.
TGTTGTCATTGCTATTAATGTTATGGGAAGACCCTTTTATGTATATATGTAATGGTAAACTAAGAGCTAGTTCACAATGATGTGTTTCTACCTATGCATGTTCCCTTATTAGGTAAACTTGTGTATTATGTTTCATTCACAAATGATTTCTAAAGGACCGCATGGATTTGTTTCCTAAAAAATCAATATTGTTGAATAATGTGTTGTCATTGCTATTAATGTTATGGGAAGACCCTTTTATGTATATATGTAATGGTAAACTAAGAGCTAGTTCACAATGATGTGTTTCTACCTATGCATGTTCCATAATTAGGTAAACTTGTGTATTATGTTTCATTCACAAATGATTTCTAAAGGAACGCATGGATTTGTTTCCTAAAAAATCAATATTGTTGAATAATGTGTTGTCATTGCTATTAATGTTATGGGAAGACCCTTTTATGTATATTATCTTTTCTATACGTCAATGTTACTTTTCATCTTAACAAGTGTATTAGAGTGATTTTGGGTGTTTATTTTTTATAAATAACATGATTTGAGTGAACATTAGTGTAATGGCATGGATAATAATAGATGTGATATGATGGTTAGAATAAAAGTAGCATGGAGGAGTGAAACTTGAGGAGAAGAGGTGCACAATTAGAAGTGCGATGAATATCTAAGGCAAGTAGTAGGTCTATGGTATGAAATGTGATATAAGGAAAAAAATACCAAAAGTTTGAAATACTTCAAAATTTCATACAATGCATAATCCTTTACAAATTAAATAATTTTTGAGTCGCTCCATGAATTAATGAGATGGGAAAATCATCATCAGTTGACGATCTCTCTACCAGACCTTCGACATATAAATTTTTTTATACAGGGTTGGTTCTGAAAAATCTCCAATATATTTATATTTTATAATCCTAGATCATAAATATAGTTAAAAATTTTCTTATTTGTAACACCTAAGGGTTATGTGCCCTCGGCATATCACCATATTAGTATTGTATCATAAAAATGTAGATTTGATTTTCTTATATTCTAATTCCAAGCAAATTCTAGTCGTTGATATCATGGTAAAAACGTATCTAAGTTGTAGAAACTAAGGGCTAAGAGACCTTCACATATCATCATATATTTATTTTGACAGAGGACCAAAATTTGTCAATATTCGGTGAAGTGCCTGGTCCTGCCGCTTAGTTGCAAAGACACTAGGTTTTAACTCATGGGGACTCAAATTCCTTATCATATCAACTTATGAGAGATTACAAATATAGTGGAACCTATGATATCTTGATATCATGATGTCTTTTTCATGTTATCTGACATGAAAATTTTCAACAAGAGACATAAACATTTATCATCATCTGGGCCCTAGAAGTATTTGATTTGAAATGACTTTTAGTGTTAATTTTTTTATAATTTTATAGATATTCCAAGGACTTCAACTATGATTCAGATGCAGAAGAAACTTATTTTGTGAGAAACTTGAAGATAACATATAATAATATTAATCCCTATCTAATTTTCACCCTAAAACCCCTTATTAAGCCCTAAATATTAAGTGATTACATTTCTGTTATTATATATTATGTAGATTGAAACCTCTCATGATCTCATTTTATTGTATTTGTACCATTTATCTCATATATATACTAAGGATAAATAGCCTTAGGATAATCAAATATTGTCTTTTACATTGTACCCATTGTAAAAGGAGGTTTCCTCATCAAATAGGACTTTAATTTTTGGTTTATTATCCTTTTTAAGGTGCAAGGTTCATAACATTTGGTATCAAAGCTCATGATCCCAGTTTTTTTCTACTTCCAATTGCTCGTCTTAAATTTTTCACCATAATTTTTTTATGGTAGAAAATTGAAGAATATTGTGAAGAAATATTATGGAACATCTTGTTAAAATTACAGATCTTGTTTCCCTATATTTTTGGAGATATTCTATAAGGAATTTTGGTTCCTAAATGCTCTTGAAATTAATTTCAAATAGGTTAGTATGGAATTTTCACTATAAATTTTTAATGGGTGGTTTCAGATAATGAAACTTCGACCATATTGTGAAGAAATATTGGAGAACATCTGGTTCAAATTTTAGATATTTTTTTCTTTAGACATACTCCAAGGAAATTAAGGTTATTGAATTCTTTAGGATTAGTTTCAAACATGTGATTTTGGAAATATTCTTATAACTTTCTTTACATGAGGTTTCAAAAACTTAAAATTAGGTCATATTAAGGATGAATCTCTCGAAACATCTTATTCAAATTTAATAGTTTTCTTCACTCTAATTTTAGGGATATACTATATGGAATTTATTGTTTATGAATGATCCCAAAATCAATTTCAAACAAGTCATCTTGGTATTTTTTTATAAACTATTTTGTGTGACATTTTAGGTTGTGAAATCTTCAAAGATATCAAGAGACATAAATAATGACCTAGTATAAAAATTTCAAAATTATATTTGAATAATTTGACATGTGACATGCTATAAAAGTTTACTTGTGAAAAGAGGTAAAAATCCAGCAATGTTTGGGAAACTTATCATAACTTTCACTTGGCACATCAAGCTCTGGTTAAATATGTGGAATTGTAGAGAAGACATATTGAAATATTATAAACCAAGGTTTCAAATTGAGAAGGGCTCAAATATCAAAGATATATCAAGAATAAGGTCAAGTATTAAGATATTATCCAAATTAAGTTTTTAAAGGTACATAACTTATAGGAGGCATAAATTTTAATTAGAATGTCCATTATTTTCGGTGACTAAAAGTTGTGATAAAGAAGAGTAATATTATTATTTTCCAACATTCCTCAAAATAAATCTAGTGCACCAATTAAACCTATTCAACGTTCATTCATTACACAAGAAGAAACATAAGACTTTGAATATTGTGTATCCACATGGGAAAGTCAATTTAAGAAAATAAGCGATACTATCAGCGTTGGTTTGTCACTGGTAAAAGGATCATTTGGAAATATGGAAAAAAAATTGATGGATGAAATGGAAAATAAGATGAATGAAATAAAGAAGAAATAAAAAATTTGATGAATGAAAATATGAAAGAAATACAAGATATTTTATCACTAAATCTTAGAGGAAATCATGAAAATAAAAATAGGAGTGGTGTTAATACTTAATCGCAAATGAAAAGTATTTTATCATGATTAGAGAGCACAAATATTGAATCACATAAAAATAATCATGACTTTACAATCGAAGATCCACATCATCATGGATTCAAATAAACACTAAGTAACTAGTACATTCCAAAGATATATATATATATATATATATAAATTTGATGGTAATGATCCTATAACATGATTATGTCAAATATAGAAATACTTTGATCTACACCAAGTGGCATTCTTACATAAGGTAAATATTAAATCCATGTTTTTAGAACAATACCAACATGTATGGTTTCAATGTATTTGAGAAAGGAAAAAATACTATTATATCTTGGTCCATTTTTATAGAGGAATTGATTGCACATTATCAAGATGTTAAGAGAAATGCATTCTTTAGTCAATTAGTAAATATTTGGAAAGGGTTGAATCTCAAGGTAAAGATTATTTTAGAGGAAACTTTATTAGACCTATTTATGGTAACTTTAAAGAAATTCATTGAACATGACGTGTGTCTCTTTGAACCTAAATCTCTAGAGCATGATTTTAGTCCAACAAGGAAAGTGGAAAGAAAAAATATGGGCATTAGAAAATTGATCACTAATAAATATAGATAAAATCATGACCCCTCTCTTAAAATAACAAATTTTAATCTTTAGCAAATGGATGAGATAAGAGAGAAGGGACTATGTTTCAGTTGTGATATTAAGTACAGTAAGGGGCATAAATGTAGTGAGAAGAAATTATATTCTAGAGTGTAAAGATGAAGAAGATCAGGAAGTGAAACCATCAAAATATTGAGATCTAGAAGAGACTACAACAACAATCTCTTTTCATGAATTAACTAGAAATGGTACTCGATAATCCCTCAAGATAGAAGGGTATATATCAAAAAGAAAAAGGTAACAAAATTGTTTTGTTTATGTAGTACCCAAAACTTCATCAATTACAAATTAAAAAAATATCTTAATTTCTTTGTATATCCAGCACTAAAATTTAAAGTAATGATTGCAAATGTAGGTACCATAAAATTTTCAAGGAAATTAGATAGTATTAATATGAATATATATGGGGGATTGTTTTTGGATATTCACATGATTTCAATCCAAATGGGTGGTGTTAATGTTATATTAGGGTTCCAATGATTACAATAATTCTAAATGGCAGCCCTTAATTTTCAAGATATTTTCATAATATTTTCCTTAGAAGGAAAGGAAATTGAGCTTATAGGTATCCAAGGGAAACCCAATAAAGTGATAATCTCTAAAAGCATGAAAAAATTACTAAAAAAGGGACACCAAGTTGTAAATGCACAATTTTGTTCATTATATGTTCAAACAACTATATCATCTACTCCGGTGGATCTCCAAAAAGTTAACAATCATTCTAAGATATTTGGAGAGTTTCCTAAGGGTCTTATACCTACTCGAGATTGTGAACGTGTAACACCTAATATGAGGCCTTACAAATATCCACATTCATAAAAGAGTGAGATTAATATTATGGTACAAGATATATTAGTGGTTGGAATAATTCAACCTAGCCAAAGTGTTTTCTTATCACTAGTGATGATTGTTATAAAAAATGATGGTTCATGGTATATTAATCCATATTACAAACAACTCACCAGAATGAAAATAAAAGAGAAGTTTCATATTCCTATCATTGATGAATTGTTAGACGAATTGCATGGAGAAATTTTTTTTACTAAGATGATATATGTTTTAGATATCATCAAATAATAATGAGGCAAGAATAAATTCCCAAAACAACCTTTAGAACACATGAAGGTCACTATGATTTTTTGTTCATGCCATTTGGACTTACAATTTTACTTTAAACCTTTCAAAACATGATGAATTATATTCACAAACCCTTATAAAATTTCTTCTAATAATTTTTTATGACATATTAATATAAAAAAAATATTGGGAAGAGTGTTTACAGCATGTTTACAAGGTATTAACACTATTGGAAGAGAAAAAAATATATGCAAAGTCTTCGAAGTGTTCCTTTTGTGCTTAAGAAGTGGAATATTTGGGTCATATTGTATCACATGAAAGTGTAAAAGTGGATCCTAACAAAATAAAAGTTATGAAGGAATTTCCAATCCCTAGTACCTTGAAGACTCTTAGAGGATTCTTAGGATTCACAGTATATTATCCCAAGTTTTTCAATATTTTTTGTCAAATGACAACACTTCTAACAAAATTATTGAAGAATGAATAACTTTCTTGGACTAAATAAATAACCAAATATTTTAAAGAACTTAAAGAGGCTATGTGTATAACTCCAATATTGGTGACAAATCACTTCACAAAAACCTTAATTGTAGAGTGCCTCAAGCCATGGCATTGGTGCATTTTGTTGAACCTCAAGATTACCTTCTCCTTTACAGTTTTCTCTTCTCATTTCACCACTTTTCCATAAGTTCATAAACCTTAATAAATGAAGAATTCTAAGGTTTTGTCTCAAGGTTACATTTAAATTATTACTAATTTATACTTTCATGATTTTTCTATTTTGATAAGTTTTGAAAATTAGCTCCAGAATGCAGCCTGTTCTGCAGCTGACTATGTGTTCAACAACCAGTCTTATGGTTTACTAGGTTCCAGGTGTCAGTTGAGGAAGCAAGCCACATGGATGTATTTAGAATCCTTCCTACATGGATTCTATCCTACTCATTTGATCCAGATCTACATAAGGAGGTGCCTAAACCTACGGTCAAAGTTACAAGTCAAATAACGTTACCTACAACAATAGGACTCTTGATTTTCTCTTCGAGGAAAATCACGAGTCCAATAGTCCTATTTTGATTGTAATTCAAGACAGACACCTTTATCTAACATAGCTCATAATTTTTTATGGAATTCTCCTTTAAATACTGGTTCTACAGAACCGAGATAGTTAAGTTGTGTTTATTACAATTCACATTTGCAAGTGAATACTCTGTTTTCCAAAACTCTGTTTCAATAAAGAAGTTCAGTTATCAAATGCTGGTTTGATTGCACTTTTGAAAAGCTAGGATTCAACCAACTTAGCAGAATAAGGCCCCTACTTCGAAAGGAGGTTTTTATTATGCTTTCTAGTTAGATTTATTTCATTCTATCTAGTAATTTATGTTATGCTTCATTTCCAGTATTTTTCAAATAGTTTAATGATAAATTGCAGCTGTGCAAACTTGTTCTTCCAAAACATTTCAAGAAGATAGAAATTCTGTTTTCAATATTTGGATAAGGATTAAAGTGTTGGGAACCATGATTTTTTAGCTTTACTATCTTGTCTTTTCATTTCCATAGAATAGAATTTCTAATTACTGTGTCAAATTGATGTTCATGAAAACCATTTCCAATATAATCAATCCATATTAATGGTTAATGTTTTCACATGTGCAGTAGTTGAATTTCTCTTATTTCCTGTCATTTGATTGCTAATAACCAGAAGAATAATTGATTTCTCCAAAGATACTTCAATAGGTTAAAAGCTTCACATTTGAGTACTACTAAAAACTCAATTATACATTTAGTTGATATTAGTTAGACTTTGCATGTTTTTACCTTCAAGACCCTCATTTTACAGCAACAATAATATTTCTAAAAACCACTCCATAAAGAAATAATTTGAACATTTTAAGAAAGTATGGTTGAATGATTGACTGTAACGCAACTTCTGGGTTATTTACATAGCTTTCTTAGTGCTTTAATTCAAAACAGATGTAATTAGCTTACCTAGATATTACTTCAAAGAAGGTCACTCATTACAACTGAATAATTGGAGTAGCTAGACACATCTTAAATGCTTTCATTTGAATTCCTTTTTTCCTTTTTTATAGCCTTAGCATACTAAAGTACTAGCAGTTACTAAACTCCATCTCAATAGGTCACTCCTAACAATTGGATGAGAGATAATTGAAGGTGCAATAGTTGATTCATTTCTTTCTTTCATAGGAATATCAATTCTAGAATTAGATCCATGGATTAGGATTAACAAACCAAATAAATAGATGCTTTGATTTCAAAAACTAGGTCTTAAGCTAATTCATAGCCTTAGGTTTTATTTTATGAAAATTAGATTAGTTTTAATACACTTCCCTTTCTTCCTTCTAAAGTTAAATTAGATTAACTTAAATCTTTTTCATAATTCTAGGTTAGTTATTTCAAAGAACTCATAGAACGAAACCCCTTAAAAACAATATAAAAACAAAAACAAAAAGAAGTAAGAAATAGGTTTCTTAAGCACATATGGTGCATCACACTTCATCAGTTTACTAGCCCTAGTTGATAATTAATGAAGACAATTTAGGAACACTAAATTGACTAAAAATTTTGGCGTCATTGCTGGTTAAGTGTAACTAGGTAGCCTTATTTCTTACATCCAAGAAACAATGGTATGCATAGAGAAAGAGATTCTAGGTGTAGATTTGTAAGAGGTAGAAGCTTAATCCCTATAACACCACTCACTCCACCTAGGCCAAGAAGTAGTACACCACCATCCCAAACTCATATCCCCTATTTCACTGGTCATAGACTTCTGAAAGTTCTAAGATATGATATCCAGTTAGAATGATCTCCTAATTCATCCACTGAGGAAATCTTAGAGGAAGAAGACACTAGGACTCCAATAGAAGGAGTAACCTTTTTCACTTCTATAGGGAAATATATTCTAGCTGAAGAGTTATAAATCCCTAGTGAAGAGGAAGAAGAAGAACCTTTCTTCATAATACCATTGATAGAAGAATCTGAAGAAAAATTAACCCTGCAGGCTGAGCCCTATATCAGGTCTGAGGAATCTATCATGGTAGGAAGAGGAGAAGAAGGAGGAGAGGGAGAAGGAGAAATATTTAATGGAGAAAATTTACTATTTAAAAGAGGTAGAGGTAGAGGAGGAGATAGAGGAAGAGGTAGGGGAAATGCATAAGGAGGTAGAGGTAGAGTAAATAGGGGAACTGAGAGTTCTTTTGAATTTCCTATCATAGATGAAGAAACAAATGCTAGCATGAAAAATATCTCAACTTCTGTTCTTCCAAACTTTCATGGATTAAAAAGTGAAGACCCTGAGACCTTTTTATTTGAATTTGAAGCCTTGTGCAGAACTTATGATTATCTACAAGATGCACAAAAACTCAAATTATTTCCTTCAACATTGAAAGGAGCAGCTCTAAAATGGTTTATGAGTCTAATCACTAGATCTATTAAGACATGGAATGATATGAAGAGAGAATTTTTAGAAAGGTATTTAGACTACTGTATACTTGTTAATCACAAAGAGGAGGTGTTTAAAATGATGCAGAAAGAGGATGAACATTTGGAAGATTTACTTGAAAGATTTAAATATAACATTAAGAGAGAAAAAATAGAAAATTTAGATCAAGATACTCTAAAATATCTTTTTTTGAAAACAATTAGAGATGAATGGATAGATATCCTTAACATGATGGGGAAGGGATACATATCTCAAATTCCATTAGCTGATATTGGGGAACTATGTATTAATCTCTCAAGAGGAAAATAAAAATTTTTGAAAGGACGAAGAGATCCTGCTCTTGCTAGGGTAAAAAAATCTACAACTGGAACAGTAAGTAGAGAAAAAATTGGGAACATGCTTGATGAATTAAAAATAGATATCTTAGGGAGTCTTAGAGAGAAAATAGACAACGTTAAGTTACAAACAAGAAAAAAGTAGAGACTGATGCTCTGGCTATTTTCTGTCCAAAATGCGGAAAGAAACATGCTTTGAGAGAATGCCCTCTTGAAGAAAAGGTTGTAGAAACTTGTGTGATTTGTTCTGAAAGTCATGAGACTAAGAATTTTCCTTCAATTCCTAGTCTTAAAGTTGTTTTCCAAGAAGAAACAACATCAAATCCTACATAATCTCTCGGTTTAGTCTTTATAAGACCATGGAAGGGACCACAAGTTCAAGGGTTTAACAAACAAATGAATACTCAGCCCCCACCAAATTGGAATTCTTGGAAAAAACCTTTGCCTCAAACTCAATTCCAATCTCAACCATGGGCTCAAGGTATGCAGAATCCATATGGAAGATTTTCCCTGTACTATCAATATCCTCCATCATACCCAAATTATCCTCCCTAGCAAAACCCTCAACAAAATAAAAAACCTCCAATCCAAAATCCAAATCCACAACATGCACTACCATTCCCTCAGAGGCCAAATCAGTTACCTACCCAACCATTACCAAACCCCAACAATAAAAATCCTCAGAATACCTATATCATAGAAGGTCAACAATTTCCAACCTACATGATTACTCATCTAGATCTTAATGATGTCCAACTAGGATCTGGTAGAATATTAGAAAAGAGGAAGCCTTCTGTAGTCATTCAAGAACAAGACAATTCTGAGGAGGATTCTCTACAAACCAATAATTTTTTGAAGAATAAGAAGGTCTCCAAAACCAAAATTTTGAAGATAAAAAGAATAAAAAACAAATAAATTCAACTGCTATTATAGAGAAACCATGAGTATCTACTTCTACACCTCCTTTTCCTGAAAGAATAAAAATTGATAAAGGAGTAGAAAAACATATTATGTTGCCCAGTTATGATTTCCTAGATGAATTGAGAAATGTTTGCATCAAAATCCCCTTATTACAAGCCATCAAGGAAATTCCAATTTTAGAAAAAACAATAAAAGAGTTGAGTATGAAGAAACTAGGAAGAAATATGAAATAAATAAAAATAATCCAACTTGTAGGAAAAATAGAAGACATAATGATGGGAAAATTTTCAATTCAAAAATATTTAGATCCCGGAAGTCTAGTAGTCAAAACGGATATCAATGGGATTTAAATTCCAAATACATTGATTGACTTAGGAGCAGTAATAAACATCATGAGTAAACAAACCATGGAACAACTCAAGCTTCCTAATATTATTTACACACCTACATTACTGCAATTAGCAGATAGATTTGTAATCAAACCAAATGGTGTGTTAGAAGATATTTCAGTGTCTCTAGATTCTTGGGAATATCCTGTTGATTTTATGATATTAACCCCTAAGAATAATCTAGGAGGACACCCACTTATTCTAGGAAGACCTTGGTTGGCTAGAGTTTATGCTTTCATTAGCTGTAGATCTGGTAATATGTATATTTTTTATGGTAATTCAACTAAGAAATTTACTCTGTATCCTCCAGCAAGAACAACCACAGAAATAGATGATAAGGAATGGATTGATGATGAAGAAGACATACAACCTCTCTTCACTATTTCAAACATTAGTGAAGATATCCAAATCCTAAATACAATATAAAATTATGAATAATCTCCAGAATATGAACATGATAAATTTCAAGAAAGATCTAATATTCAATACTTGTCATCTAGGAATATTTCTATTTACTCTATGGAAGAATTTGGTAGCTCTACAGTTGAAATATTTCCAGAGAAAACTTTGAATATGTAATGTTCCCATTTTAGCACATGGATAAATAGAACATTAGAGTTTTGCTTTTATAATATTGCAGCTAAATAAATGGATAAGGAGGCCCATGGTTATGAAAAACATCAATAAAATCCCTCACATTATGAAAGAGGATCATCATTGGAGCTTGTTTGCACACCCCATGTGTAAAAAGGGTTAATTGCAAAGAGGGCTAGGTCATGTTGACCAAGTCAAACTACGCAATAGATGGAGGTGTGGCTTGCTTGGGAAGCCTACGAAATTGCATGAGGAGGAGGAAACCCTAATGTGTGGGGTCCATGGCTAAGGAGCTTTCATTTGCATAAAAGGAGGGGAAAGCTACCATTTTTGGGCTAGCTTGGATATTTCGAATTGCTTGCTTTCTACAGTTGCACAAATGTGATAGTTGTGTTGTTCAGCACAAGGGATTTCTTGTTCAATAATTCCCTCCCTTCTTGAGAAGCTCTTGAAGGTTTGATCTTTATATTCTCCACATCTTGACTCAAGGCCAAAGCTATTCCTTTCAGTGTAGTGATTCTTGCAACAAGAGCCATTGTGCTGCTGGGGTTGCAGTGGAGGTTCTCACATCATCATTCTGGAGCTCAGATTTTAGAGGAGGAATATTTTATGCATTCGATAGATCAGTAGGGGATATATCAGCTCCATTTCTCATATCTTGGCAGGAGGCCAATCTCTTCCCATCACCTACAGCGCAGTTCCTCTCCTTGACTGCACAGTTCTTGAGTGAAATTGCAGTGAGGGGTTGCACCGGCATTTGGAGGGTGAGATATTTGGTGAAAGGGTCAGCCTTTCATTCTAGATTTCCATTGGAGGAGGTATATACATTTTATGCAACATTATTTAGCCATCTCCTTCATGTTCTCATTTTAGAGTTGCAGCTGGTCCAGCAACTCCGACATTTTTGAAGAATTTCCATTTTGTATGTATTGTAGCCAATCCCTTTAGGGATTGTTTATTATAGTTTCCAGGGGTTGAGATTCATCTCCCCCTTCTTTATTTTAGCTTCATACTACCATATATTCATTGTATCATTATTTTGCAGTGGTCCTCCTTCATAGATTGCACAGTCATAGTTGAGCATAATATATGTAGCAGTGTATTTTACATTCATTGTACTTGTGTCTTTAGTGAAGGATTTTCTTCAGCTTGAGTGATCATTTCCTCAATATCTTGTACACATTTATTCTACCATTTTGTTAATGAGAAGACTATGAGGGTTTATTGTATTTTCTGATGTTTATGCATTCACTGCTATTTTCCAGCTCATGCTTATGTATTGTTGTAGCTCATCCTTTGAGCAGGAAACTTCTTGAAGGAAGAAATATTTGCATCGCTATAGGAAAATTCTGAGAAAGGGCCAGGAAGCCTCCGGTTCTCATCCTCTCTTTAGAGGTGACATAGCTGGTACAAACCCTCTCAGTCCATCTCTTAAATATCCTTGTTCAAATTTATGAAAAAAGGATTTCTTTAGTGGTGTAAAAGCTGTTGATTTCCATTTCGAAACATTACAGTGGTATCAGAGCATCAAACTTGGCACAGCCTGTGAAGTTTGAATTTCAGAAGCAAAGAGCCCAAGGATGAAGAAGATGAGTGTACTCTCATCTATTTTCAGATCCAAAGCAGACCTCTCCAAAGAGGTCAATAAAAATGGAGGAGAAGAGGAAGGGCCATGCACTTCCTATTCTCACAGAGAAGCAGAGCAGAAGCATGGAAGACACTTGGAATTTGAGATTCTAAGTGAGTATCTAGCTGAATATCGGAAAAAACCTAAATTCTCCCAAGAGACTTTATCTTTTCCACAGTTTATTCAACAGAAAGAAGAAGGAAGACCCCACATACACGGGATGATGAGAGGCAATAGATTTCTATTGTCCACATTTGATGGATCACTCACATGTGTAGCAGAGGTTTGGTAAAAGAATCTAGAGGCCTTTTTCCTGGTACATACTATAGTAGAAAAAGAGGCAGTAGAATTTGCAGAACTGCACTTAGAAGTTGAAGCAAAGATTTGGTGGATCAGCCATCTAGACCATGCAAGGGTTTCAAATCTTATTGAGTTTTCTCAAATATTTATCAGTAGATTTGGCAAAAAGAGGGAGGAGCCCTCACCACCATTTTATGGGGCATGTACCAGCACTGTTGAGACCATGGAGGAGTAGCCTTCATCTCCAACAATTTGGGAGGCCAATACTCATGGGGAAGCAACACTTGCAGCCTTGCAAGGAGCTTCCAAGTTTCACCAAGGTATGATTGGAGATCCATTTCTTGTCATTTCAGCAAACACCTTGGATGTGGAGTTCACATCATCGTACGTGGGTGTGACCAGAGCAGCAAAATGATACTATGTTGTACAAGAGGTACAAGAGCAGTGATGCAAAGGAGATCTCACAGAGATATTTCAATGAAGGTGCACTCCCACACTTTTTGGAGTGCAAGGTTCTTCAACAGTTGGAGGAGGGTTTTTCCTTCTCACAGGAACAAATAGGAGATGGGGGACATCTTTGGATGGATAGCTTCTCTCATTACTATGGTGGACATTCCTTGTGCCACACATATCATGATGGGAGGTTTTTTCCTACCAACTATTTGGATCCTCGTAGGGTCAAAGTGATCCTCAGGAAATCTGTATTTCAAAATCCCATGAAATGTAGAGGTTTGATTTGGGATGAGGGTAGTCCTAAAAGGAGGAGTAAGAGGATAAAAGAATGGAAGAGACATCCACACATCGATGAGTGGATGTGGTGGAGGAGTAGCAAGGGGCTAGTGAGCCACTTGCATAATTATGATACCGAGCAGCAAGAGGCTTTGCTGCACTGGTTACTCTTGAAGGATTTTGGCGATCATTTGGCATACTCTCTTTCCAAGGGTATGAGGATGGAGAAGATGTGGCAGGATGCTGGCATCATTGAGCATCAAAGAGTATGGGTACATAGTGATGATGCAACATTCATATCATACAATATGTCTTCATCACATATCTTGTATGATGAGAGCATGAGGAAGAAACAAAAACATTTGTTGCTGGGGTCATTCTTTGGAGAGCAAGGGCAGATTTGCTCTCATTTCTTGTATGATGTTGCAGGAGTAGAAGATGGAACTATCATGGTGCAAATGGGATACTCCTTGGCCTTTGATCGGGGATCACTTCCACTTTGGGAGGGATTCCACATTTGCAGCAACATTATTGGAAGGTTGCCCATTTATGTTGGAGAAGATGAGAGCAACAACATTGTGCCACCTAGATATTATCTAGTGCCTCATGCAGAGGAAGGAGGAGCTCTTGCTCCGTGTATAGGGGTTCTTGCATCTCTGCAAGTAAGTCTCCGGGATCTCAAGCATGGAGATCAAGGCACGACTCATGTTTTACATGTGCCAATGTTGAGGAGGTGTGGAACCATGGAGACACCAGGAGAAGATAGGGAGGATGACCAGAATTATGTGATGAGGAGCCCACATCCTTGTCTATCTTATGTGGTTGATGCACCTAAGAGGGTGATTGGATTGCGCAGTGGAAGCATGGACAGACTTGTCTATTTATATATTCAGTCATATCTTGTTGAGGATGTCTCATTACATGGAGATATTTTGTCGGGGAGACCACTAGAACAACAGAGGATGAGAGATGCTTCACATATTGAGGCACCATTCATTGATTTCGGGAGGGTGGAGTCCTTGGGAGATAGCTTTACAACGCTGAGATTCTTGGGTAGACTCAGGGAGGAGAGACACACTCTCTCAACATCATTTGTAACCACTCTCATTCTAGATTCTACGTTGTGGCAGAAGCAGTAGGGGAAGGATAACAACCTTCCAACTTGCATCTTTGGCATAGGAGATGTCAAAGAAGGAGATGACCATGTGACAGATGTCCTTCATGAGGAATCATCAGTGCTATCACTATGGAGGATATATCCATGTTGGAGCTCCAGGTTGATGGTGGAGTATTCCCAAGATCATCTTACTTGCATGATATTGATAGATCAGCATATGAGGAGATGCACATATTAGGTGCAGATGGAGGAGATACACAACTCCTTGCAGGAGTTAGCACAACCACTTCTCTTCTCTTTTAGGATGGGAGGGGATTCACTCTTGAGCCACTCCATTTGCATGGGCCAGACTTATGGTAAGGGTGTTGTTTACTTGCATGATGATTTTCATCCCTCAACCATATGTGTACAAGAGGTTGATTGGATTCCATATGATGGTGAATTCCAACTCACCATGTATGAGATGATTTGGGGCAGCATATTTCATAACAATGGAGGAGAGATTCCTCGAGGTCTTATATTCATCTTGCCACTAGAGGGCAACATCATTGCAGCCCAAGATCAGCATATAATCTGCACTTATCCTAAGTGGAGAGGAGGACAGTGTGGGGTAGGCCATTTTTCCTACCAAGAGAAGATTTTTTAGCCCACCTATATTGCAAGAGCCAAAGGTGGAAGATGATTGTCAGGAGTTTCCATGTTGGGAGGTAACTCACTTTTTATGGATCATTAATTGGGGGATCGAGGATCTACATTGGGGAGGTGTACCTCAACATATTTCAGACTCCGTGTCTTGAGTGGAGGTTTTTCTAGTTCTATCCTTGCAGTTGCTTGAGGACAAGCAACATTTGGGAGGGGAGAACTGTAATGTTCCCATTTTAGCACATGGCTAAATGGAACATTAAAATTTTTCTTTTATCATATTGTAGCTAAATAAATGGGTAATGAGGCCCATGGTTATGAAAAACATCAATAAAATCCCTCACATTATGAAAGAGGAGCATCATTGGAGCTTGTTTGCACACCCCATGTGTGAAAATGGTTAATTTCAAAGAGGGCTAGGTCATGTTGACCAAGTCAAAATGTGTAATAGATGGAGGTGTGGCTTGCTTGGGAAGCCTACCAAATTTCATGAGGATGAGGAAACCCTAATGTGTGGGGTCCATGGCTAAGGAGCTTTAATTTTCATAAAAGGAGGGGAAAGCAACCATTTTTGGGCTAGCTTGGATATTTCGAATTTATTGCTTTCTATAGTTGCACAACTATGATAGCTATGTTGTTCAGCACAAGGGATTTCTTGTTCAAAAATTCCCTCCCTTCTTGAGAAGCTCTTGAAGGTTTGATCTTCATCTTCTCCACATCTTGGCTCAAGGCCAAAGCTATTCCTTTCAGTGCAGTGATTCTTGCAGCAAGAGCCATTGTGTTGCTGGGGTTGCAGTGGAGGTTCTCACATCATCATTCTGGAGCTCAGATTTCAGAGGAGGAAGCTTTTATGCATCCTGGAGATCAATAGGGGAGATATCAGTTCCATTTCTCCTATCTTGGAAGGAGGCCAATCTCTTCCCATCACCTATCGCGCAGTTCCTCTCCTTGACTGTGCAATTCTTGAGTGCAATTGCAGTGAGGGGTTGCATCGGCATTTGGAGGGTGAGATCTTTGGTGAAAGGGTCATCCTTTCATTCTATATTTCCATTGGAGGACGTATATACATTTTATGCAGCATTATCTAGCCATCTCCTTCATGTTCCCATTTTAGAGTTGTAGTTGCTCCAAAAACTCTGGCATTTCTGAAGCATTTCTATTTTGTATGTATTGTATCCAATCCCGTTAGGGATTGTTTATTATAGTTTCCAGGGGTTGAGATTCATCTCCCCCTTCTTTATTTGAGCTTCATACTGCCATATCTTCATTGTATCATTATTTTGCAGTAGTCCTCCTTCATATAATGTGTAGTCATAGTTGAGCATAATATATGTAGTAGTGTATTTTATGTTCATTTTACTTGTGTCTTTAGTGAAGGATTTGCTTTATCTTGAGTGATCATTTCCTCAAGATCTTGTAAACATTTCTGCTACCATATTATTAATAAGAAGACTATGAGGGTTTATTGCATTTTCTGAATTTTATGCATTCACTGCTATTTTCTAGCTCATGCTTATGTATTGTTGTAGCTCATCCTTTGAGAAGAATATTCCTGAAGGAAGAAATATTTGCATAGCTATAGGTAGAGTCTAAGAAATGGCTAGGAAGCCTTTGGTTCTCATCCTCTCTTTAGAGGTGACATAACTGGTAAAAGCCCTCTCAGTCCATCTCTGAAATAGCCTTGTTCATATTTCCGACAAAAGGATTTCTTCAGTGGTGTAAAAGCTGTTGATTTCCATTTTGGAACATTACAGAATATAAACAAAAACTTGGAAAAATTACAGCAAGAAAGGCTAATCAAAACATTTCAACAACATTCATCTTCATATGCATGGGAATACATTGACAGGAAATGAATTAGTCCTAAGACTTGTATACATCAAATTTACATTGAGGAAAATTGCAAACCTATCAGACAACCTCAAAGAAGGATGAATCCAAATCTTGGGGAAATTGTGAAAGAGGAGTTGTAAAAATTGTTAAATGTAAACTTCATCTACCCAATTTCAAAAGGTCAGTGGGTTTCTCCTTTAGTGACTGTATCCAATAAAAATGGTAATTGGAGGGTATGCATTGATTATCGAGAATTGAATAAAGATACTTTTAAAGATCATTTTCCTTTGCCTTTTATAGATCAAGTATTAGATACATTAGCGGGAAAGAATTATTTTTCATTTTTGGATGGTTTCAATGGCTATAATCAAATTCAGGTTTCACCTGAAGATCAGGATAAAACCACATTCACCTGTCCTTGCGGAACTTATGCCTACTGAGTACTTCCTTTTGGATTGTGTAATACACCTGCAACATTCCAAAGGGCAGTACTAGGAATTTTCTCTGATATAATACATGATTGTGTAGAAGTATATATGGATGAATTTACAGTTTATGGGAATACATTTGAGGAGGCTTTAGAAAACTTCGAAAAAATTATTGAAAGATATAAGGAATCAAACCTTTAACTAAGTCATCATAAATTTTTCATGATGTTTACTGAAGGAATTGTTTTAGGACATCACATTTTAGGGGATGGAATTAAAGTTGATAAGTCTAAAGTTGAGGTCATCTCCAGGTTATCAGTTCCAAGTTGCCAAAAGGAGGTTAGAAGTTTTCTAGGATTCACAGGTTATTACAGAATATTTATAGAAAATTTCACCAAAATAGCATGCCCACTCTTCAAACTACTTACCAAAGATTGTGAATTCAAATGGAATCCTAACTGCCAGTTAGCATTTGAAGCCTTAAAAGAAAAAATCTCTGAAGCACCCATCTTAAGAGGGCCTAACTGGAAACTAACTTTTCATATTTCAACAGATGCTTCAGACGCAGCTCTAGGAGCTGTGTTAGGAAAAAAAGACCTGATCCCTTATGCCATATATTACACAAGTAATAATTTGACTCCCTCAGAGTTGAATTACACTGTAACTGAAAATGAATTCCTAGCTGTTGTTCATACTATCAATAAGTTAAGACATTACATAACAGGCTATGAAACCTTTTTTCATACAGATCACTCTACAATTAGGTATTTAATGAACAAATCTATTACTAATGGTAGAGTTACAAGATGGATATTTCTATTGCAATAACTTAACATCACTATTCTATATAGGCCTATAAAACAAAATACAGTTGTTGATTTCCTGTCTAGAATTCAAAACATTAAAGATAATACTCGAGTTGAAGATAAATTTCCAAATGAATATATTTTTGCAATAACTACTAGAACCCCTTGGTTTGTATCTATTGCCAATTATTTAGTTACAGGGAAATTACCTTCACATATGCATTCTAGAGAAAAAATAAGAAGCATTCAAATCAGTGCAAAATACTCATGGATTACTAATGAATTGTATAAGATAGGTCTAGATCTCATTATCAGAAGATGTTTTCGAGAAGATGAAATTCCTGAAATTCTTAAGGCATGTCATGATGAACCTTGTGGCGGAAATTTTGCTGACAAGAGGACAGCCTATAAAATACTTCATTTAGGATATTATTGGCCATCTATATTCAAAGATTCCAAAGAATATGTCAAAATGTGTGACAGTTTCCAAAGGGTAGGGAAACCTACTCCTTCAAATGAAATGCCTTTACAACCTCGGGTACTCATTGAACCTTTTGAAAAATGGTCCTTGGATTTTTTTGGACCTATTAATCCTCCATCTAAACAAAAGAGGTATATTTTGGTATGCATTGATTATGTCACTAAATGGGTAGAGGCTAAAGCATTATCTTTTTCTAATGAAGTATTTGTAGTTAGCTTTCTCTTTCAGGATATCTTCACTCATTTTGGTGTTCCAAGATAAATTTAACAGATCAGGGCGCTCAATTTACAACAAAGATAGTGAAAAAAATGGTAGAAGATTACAATATCAAGCACAAAAATTCTACTCCTTACCATCCACAAGCAAATGGTCAAGTTGAATCTACCTATAAAGTGATTGAAGGGATTCTCACTAAGACTATTCATCTACACAGAAGAGATTGAGCAGAAAGGCTTCCAGAAGCCTTATGGGCTTACAGAACTACATGGAGGAACACAACACGACATACTCCCTATGAACTTGTTTATGGGAAGAAAGTCCTATATCTTATAGAATTTCAAATCAAGACCTTCAAGATGGCAGTCCAATTGGGACTTGATTTATCAAAAGCATAGAAGTGTAAACTAGAGCAACTCAATGAATTAGAGGAAATCAGACAAGATACAGTCCAAAGAACCAGTATAGTCCAACAGCAAAGGAATAAATGGCATGACAAGTACATCAAAGAGAAAAAGTTTCAAGAAGGGGATTGGGCACTCTTGTTTGACTCAAAATTCAAGGATTTTCAAGGAAAGTTTCAGACTCATTGGCTTGGGCCATATGAGATTGAAAAATTATTTGATAATGGGGCAATAAAGATTAGAACAATAGATGAAGAAAAGGTATCTCTTCTTGTGAATGGTCATAGGTTGAAGGTATATCATAAACCACTTTCAAAAGCAGATTTTGTCTAGAAATTTCAAGATAATGCTGATATGGAGTTAGTGAAGAAGAATTTTTTTTCTTCACTAACTTAGCTTTTACTTTCCTACAGATTGATTTACTATATATATATATATATATATATATATAATAAAAATGTATAAGTATGAAAACCAATCAATGATTGGCATACTTATACAGAAAATACAGGGTGAAAATCAGATCTCTCTGACACCTTATATTTTCCATTTTCCTTTCTGTAATAAAGAAGTGAAAACTACATTCATATTTGCAGTCCATAATCTGCAAACTCAGTTTTATTCATCTCACTCCACTTTCATTCCATTTTGTTTCACTTTCATCTCATCTTTCATATCCACATCATCTCATTCCATATTTTCACTCATATTTCATACTTTAAAAAAAAAAAATTACATTTTGCATCTCATCCTATTCTGCAGTTGAGAACATTTTTGAAAATTGTTCCTATTCTACAACTAATTTGATTCTGCATCCATTTTAAATACTGACATGAAAATTGCACAAAAATCTTTAAGATTATGTTTTGAAGGTCACCATGCTACAAAAAGAAGTTAAGGAACAACATCAAGCAGCAACAAACACCAAGGTTATGTTCTGAGGTAAAATGTAGAAATGTATTTTAATAGCAAAAATCAAAACATGAAATTTGTATAATGTGTACATTCATATGTTCCTTGATAACCTATCATTCTAATCAATTAATCCTCATCATGATATATCTCGACCATATCCCTCATATAATTTTCCACAACGATCCATCATTAAAAACCCTTGATTTATGGCTAACGGTCATGATTATGACATAACCTATTTGTCCATGTCTCCTTAAGACTGTATCACTTACTTATTCCCTACAGATTACAATAAACCCTCCATCAGATCCATAGCTCATTTCATATTCACCAAATCACAACTCGTTCATCTCCATCAACTCTTCAGCCAATTCATTTCCACACCACAGGGAAGTAATCTTAAAGGTCGAAAGAATTATGAAAAGAAGGAAGATGGGTTTGATTGTCAGAACAGAGCCAATAGGGGTTAAATACATGGAAGGATATCCACAGGTAATAGAGATACTACAACAAGTTGGATGGTTGAGGTTTATAGAAAATTTTGATGGCTTCCATAAGGAAATTATCAAATCAGTCGCCAGATCTTTTGATGGAACTGAGGTGGAGATTGGGGACATTAAATTCACAATAATAGATTCATTCATGGCTGAAGCTACAGAACTTCCTAGGCATGGAGAGAGGTGGTTCAAGACAAGGAATTCTGAAATGAATCATGGAAGATGATACTCAAAAACCCACGTATGGATGTGTTGATGAGAAAATTTGTCTGGCCAACAGCAGGGGATCTCCCCGGTAGAAACTCCCAGTTAGAACTTGAATCGTTTGGAATAGGGATCTCGTTTGGGGTGTGGGTCCAGATACAAGATACATGGTTGATGCATTGAACACATATATAACACTCTACATAGCGAGACAAATAATAAAGCATACACGCTGAAGGAGTTGTTGTTAACAACACATATTTAGGGTTATGCTTGTAGGCTATTCTAACCACAAAAGAAATAGTTCTTTATGGCGAGATGCCCCTTTACTTCCTGAAAGATAAAATTAAATGCTAATAAACAAAGCCATTAACATCCATTAAGAAAGCAATTAAACTGAACATCATTAACATAAGAACAGGAAACCATAATGCATAAATGATGCCATTAAGAGTGCAGTTTCATTAATCAAAATATGTTTGAAACTGTATATAAATGCTCATAGTGTTCGCACGGCAAAACACATCAAATCTGAAATGAGTTTCAATAGGTATCTATATTCATATGCAAAAAGAGTGTTATCTTTCGATACAATTTTGTATAGCTCTTGAGTCCCAAAAAAAAAGGTCCCTTACATTTTCCCCAGAGGGAGTTTTATAGATCAAAACTTGCCCTTTAGGCTTCCTGACCCTTCGCCTACCTGGATGTTGAGTTGCCTTACGACCCGGAGGGAAACTGCAACCTGCGACCTGGTTGGTGAGTGCAACCTGTGACCTGGTTGGGTGGTGCGACCTGCGACCTGGCTGGGCGGTGTGACCTATGACCTGGCTAGGCAGTGAGACCTACGACCTGCCTCCAAATGCTACCAATGACCTACTACCACTGGGTTATGAACATGTGCGCACAATTGTGAGGTCAGGGGCATCAATATGTTGTCCTTTGAGGAAGTCTCGCCAAGTCTGATACTCTGCTGCTATGGGAGAAACCAGGGGGACCTCTTCTTTCAACCAATGCATGCAATCTAAAGCGTTTGGGACTAGAGTTTCCTTCTTCCATGAAATCAGGCTGGAAAGAGAGGTGAGCTTGGTGTAGATCCAGACTGGCGTGACAAGAAACTGGCCCAGGTTCTCTTGTGACGCTGAAAGATTGGGAGTGGCGACAGCTTGCTTTATGGGC
This sequence comes from Pinus albicaulis, assembly GCA_034641835.2. NCBI lineage: Eukaryota > Viridiplantae > Streptophyta > Pinopsida > Pinales > Pinaceae > Pinus > Pinus albicaulis. Next base: position 2,846,403 of record CM076572.1, read on the forward strand.
TGCAAAAATGACTGGATCTCCTGATCCACCTGTTCCCAGGTCTTCCCCTCGTCCAATGCACCCAGTGAAGGAATGTGGTGAAGGATGTGCATTGAATTGATGTCGTTGATCAAGTGTTCATATGCAGTCATTACCTTGTCTAAGTCCTTGGATAGCTTATCCTTGGACTGCATTTTCATACGGATTTGGACTTTAGCATCTTGTGTATGAATCCAGTCCTTCTTTGGAAAATTTTCAGGAGCCTGATGGTACCGCACTGTCCAGTCCATCATTTTGTCCAAGGCAGCTGAGGCCTCCTTCAACTTCTCATGCTTTTGCTTAGTCTCTGTTTGGGCTCTCACCAATGGGGCGATTGTTTGTTTTATGGTAAAAATTTCTCCATACACTTGCCTCATGGTAGCCTCTAATATCTCGAACTCCTTTTGAATGGTAAGTGGAACTTCATTGATAGGGGGAATTTTGTTCCAGAATTGCTGAACCTCCTCTCTCAATTCCGTCCTTTCCTGTTCTACCCTTTTCTCCCAATGTTCTGCTTCATGTAGCCTATTTGGTAGAGAAACGATCTCTCTACTCATTTTGGTCACATTCTCTTCCATGGCCGCAGTGAAGGATGTGCCAGCCAATGCTATCATCATGGGATTAGTCCTAGTAACAAGGACTATGTCTTTTCTGGTTGCGACTGTGGATGCAACGGAGGGATTTTGTGCCAGGCATCTTCTTTTCTCCTGCCGGATTTTGAAGGAGAATTGATCGAATGTTAGCCTGGTGAGGTCGAATACCTCCTCCTCTTGCCCCTAGGAGGAACTTACATTGGAGAGCGTGGCTCGTGTACTAGCTAGAGGCACCTCAAATGGAGATAACTCGATGTTCTCCAGCATTTCATCCTCCTCTTCTTTCTTCTTCTTTTCTTCCTCTTCTCTTCGTAGGCGTTCGGCTTCCGCCTTTTCATGTTCTCTCTTCCATCTAAGCTCTGATTATGTTGTTGCTTCCAAGTCAGCCTTCCTTTTACATTCAGCTGCTGCAGGTTGCTCTGCTTTCTTCTGGTGGTTAGCTTCCACTTTATCTAACTCTTTCTTAAGTTCTTGTTCTGTTACAGCCAGCGCCTCTTTTTCCTCCTTTTCCTTCTTGGCCTCCTCGGCCTGCTTCTTCTTTTGTTTTTCCCTTAGGCTCTTCTTGCACTTATCCTCATCCTCTTTCATTTTCTTCTCTCTCTCTTGTTGGGCTTTGGCCTCTATTTCTTTTTGTTGGGTAGAGGTACCATACCCTGTACTAGTTCAAGGCCTTTTAGCTAGAGAGGAAGAAGCACCTCCTAATTCCCGACTCCTTTCTTCCAAGGTTTGGTCATCCGGGTCTTCTTGGCCAGAGTTCACCCCCGGAGCAAGTTGTCAATTTGCATTGTACTAGTTCCTTATTTCATCTTCTCCTAGGCATTTAGTGTGCTGATATTTCCATTTGAATTTAGCCGTCTTGCAATGTTCAGGAACTATCCTCTCTGGGTCATATGTTCGGTATTCTAAAGCCCCAAAGCGATAACTTTTCATCTCTTCTCCCTCTGCCTCTACCTCTCTAAAGTCTTTAACTGTGTATGCACCGATAGTGAGGGGTAGCGCGGGCCACGAATTCTTCTTACCCTTGGACAGGACCCTGGAGAAACTCGAAGACATTTGGAAATAGACCTCTTGCATGAGCATTATGTCTATGACAAAACGAGGCATAGCATGTGGGGCCCTGAACGAGCCGAAGACTCAGATGAATGTATATTCGGTGAAAGGGAACCAATGCGCCACTTTTCTTAGAGTCTCCATGGCTTGCCAAGACATGCAAGGAGTGTCTTGGCCGAATAATTTTTATTATAGACAGGGATGAATACTTGGGAGATCAGCTCTATGTCTTGTTTATACCTGGATTCCCAAAAACCTTGGTTTGTAGATGAATTGCACAGGTCTATTTTGGATCCCAGTTATGTACCCATCCCTCAAAGTGCAACCTCGAACAGACGGCATCCAATAAATAAGAGGCCATATAGAATTCAAAAGGCATTCCTTCATCTGGTACCAATGCCAAGGATAAATTTGTATGAATGGAGATCATCAATATGCTAGCCCAGTTGAAACGGGTGTCGTGCGCTGTGACGTACTCCATGAGAGTCGCCCATGTGCCGTTGAAGGTAGTGGCATCTAGGTGCCCGTGCAGTTTGCAAAGCATGGCAGCCACTAATTTATACACTTTCCTAAGGCTCGCCACTGGATATTCCTGGTCTTTCTTGACCTTAAACTTCTCTGCCTCCTCCCACCATTGACTTGTAATTTCAACTATAGGAACTGCATGGCGATGGCCCATTCTTCTGTGAAGTCTTCTTCTCGCTTAGGAAAAGAGTAATAAACATGGGCGTCTGAGCCATTGAGCGTTGTGAAAGCCTTGTCTTCGCTGTCTCTCATCACGAACTTCTTGGGATCTGTTTTCTGTATAATCCAATCTATCATCTCTGGGCATGGGAATATAGCCGGATGAGCACCTGCGAGATGTAGCTTGGAACTTTTGACCTATAATTATATCTCCCGATCCTGGAGGTCTTCTGGGAATTCCATTTTAGCGAACTCTTGGTACACCTGGTACCAACACATGCTATACCCTTTGGAAAATCTGCAAAGGGTATCTTTGTATATCGGGGGTGGGGACATTGGCATGCCCATCTCTACATCCTCCACTGCCAAGTGCTTGTCTTTCTTCCAGGACAATGGAGGTCCCATGTCGTTGGAATCTGAGAGGACAGGTATACACTCCAAGTCTACTTCAAATTTTCCTGTCATATTCATGAAATAATCCCAAGATAAGAAAGACGCCATAATGATACAAGACCAGTTACAGGTTATAAATTATTTCACTAGGGACACAGGCAGAGCTGAGTAAGTGGCCTACTGGGTCGGAGGGGTGCAAGTTGTGAGAAAATGGAAAAGGTGCGACCTTGCGACCTTGCGACTAGGTTGCAGGGTCGCAGGGTCACGGATTGCAGAAAGACAATGGAAATGCGACCTTGCGACTGAGTCGCGGGGTCACGAGGTCACAAGTTGCGGAGAAATGTAAGGGTTGTGACCTTGCGACCTTGCGACTAGGTCGCGGGGTCGTGGGGTCACAAGTTACGAGAAAACGGAGAGAATGTGACCTTCCGACCTAGCGACTAGGTCGCGGGGTCGCGGGGTCGCAAGTCGCACTAGGGCTTGTTGGGGTTTTGGGCGTGCACGGCGTGGAGTTGTTTTTACCTTTAACTAGAAAAATGCAAGGCTAAATGGGTACAGATAGAGTCAAGGGATAGCTTTAAGAGTAGGGTACAGGACATGAGAGGCTGGATGAGAAACTATGATGAGTTGGGCAAGTGGGGTGAAAGCTGGAATCAGAAGAAAAACCCTAAGCAATAAATAAAAACAATGGCTGAGGTAAAGGGAAATTTAAAGGTTGATGAATGCAGGGATTAGGCAAGAATAATAAAAAAGGAAACAACGGGAGGAAAACATAAACTTACCCAGGAAAATTGCACTCCAGTCGACCTGTCAGAGCCGTTTTTTCTATCTGCCGCATATGCAAAATGCGACCTAGTGACCTCCCATATATAAAAAGATCGCACGTGCGGGCCATTAATGAGGTCGCAAGGTCGCATGGCGAGGTGGTGTGAGGGGAATGTGACCTCGTGACCTTGCGACCTTGCGACCTTAGGGTCGCGGGGTCGCAGGTCTCGGGGTCGTGGTTTTCCATAAATTTTAAGATTTGCGACTCAACGATTTAGTCTCCCTGACCTTTTACTTAACTTTTCTTTGTGCTCAAGGGGCTCCAAAAAATTTTAAAGTGGGGTTTTTTTGGAGGGTGTTGTAGAGGCTACAAAAAATGGTGATTCACTGATCGAACTCAGAGTCTATGTCAATGGTTAGCCTTGGAGGGGGGAGGGAGGGGCCTTCACTAGCTGTTCCTTTTACCTTAAGGTCAACACTACCTAGCTTTTTGCACCTTGCGGGGTTGCTTGGCCTGCTGGCTTGTTTAGGTGGTGGTTAACCGAATTCCATTTCTTCAGGTTTCCGGACCGTAAGGGTTGGAGAACTCTAGGTGGCTACAGGTTCCGGTACGATTATTTTGTCCTCATTGTGTTGCTCCGCTGCCAGCGAACCTCTCGGTCCTAGCAGAGTCACTGCCTAGGAGTCATGAACGTTGCTCCACTACGAGTGAGCCTGGTCAGTACCCCGGTGGAGTCGTTACATCACCTCTCTGTGCAGGAAGCCTTTCTCAATCCTTTACCCTTTATTAGTGTGCTATTTCACTTATTTTGAATGTGCCTGGGGCACTTATTTAGATGTGCTCGTGGCACTTATTTGAGATGGGAAAATTTTTCCTGGGTGGATGAGGGATCCCGACTTATTTTACTTGCAGAGAAGTTGCTCCTGGTCTGGTATGAGGACTTTGGTTTTTCCCAGATGCCCTGAAGTAACATGGAGTACCTTTGTTCCCTTCCGATCTAGTTACCGTTGTATCACACTTTCTTTTGCAGACACCCTCTCAAACTTGCTGGGTGGGCTCCCCCTGCTTGATGGCTTGAGCTAGGTCATGTGCTGCCTTTGGGTGCTGATAACAAGAAAGATTTTACCATATTCGTGTGTATCAGGAAAAGGCCTTCCATCAACATAGAACCTGTTGCAGTGTGCCAATTGCGTGGCTCTGACAAGTCCTTCCGTTTTTATAATTTTTTATTTTTTTTTTACAAAAGGAACGAAAACGGAAACTATGGTACAAGGATAAGATAGCCCTCTAAGGGCTGCTAAGTGAAGTAATTTTTGAGGTCATGCCCGTTTACTGTGAGGACCTCGACTCTTCCCTCATGATTTTGTAGTATAAATGTGTGGGAACCTAATTTCTCCTTAACTTGGAAAGGACCTATCCACAGTGCTTGGAACTTGGAATGTTTTCCCTTTTCTTCGTGAGATTTATCCCACTTCAGGGCCAGGTCTCCTACCTCAAAGTTCTTATTCCCTGCAGATTCTCTATCAAACCATGTCTTGATTCGGCTTTGGTGGATGGCGTACTTTTCACGAGTTTTTTTTCTTTCTTCCTCCAACTTCAGTAGGGTGTCAATTCGAGTTTGCAAGGTGGAGCATGGGGTACCATGACATTCTTGGGACAAATAAAGGGCAGGGAGAGATAAATGGGGAGGAAGAACTACTTCTTTTCCATACACGAGAAAATACGGGGAGGTGCCTAGGGAGGATTTGGGTGTGACACGGTCAGCCCAAAGTGCGTTGTGAAGGGCATTTTGCCAGTTGCGCTGGTGGGACAACAGGGTCTTCTTAATGATGCGGATAAGATTTTTATTGGTTGACTCAGCTAACCCATTTCCTTGAGGATAATAATTTTTTGAATGTTTAAGAACAATACCGTTTTCCAGAGAAAAATAATACAATTTAAAAGATGAAAAGTAAGTTTCATTATCAAAAACCAAGGAAGTTGGAACGCCAAACCTGGTGATGATGGAATGAGTGACGAATTCTACTACCTCTTGATCATTGATTTGGTGTAAAGGTGCTGCTTCGACCCACCTGGTGAAATAATCGGTAGCAGTAAGAATATACCAGTGTTGCTTGGAAGAGTGAGGTATGATTTCTCCAATCACGTCCAAACCCCACTGTTGAAGAGGTTCTTCCACTGCTACTAATAGTAAGGGGGCGGCTGGCCACGCTTCTCGGTTTGCGAATTTATGGCACTAAGTGCACTTCCGGACATATGCATGCGCATCTCTGAAAAGGGTTGGCCAATAGTATCATGTGTGCATTATCTTGTGGGTAATGGTATCAACTGCAAAATGACCTCCAGCTATTCCGTCGTGCAGCTCGGTCAAGATTTTCTACGCTTCATCATGTTCCAAGCAGCGTAGCATGACTCCATCATAATGTTTCTTGAAAATCTTACCCTGGATCAGCTGGTAAGATGCAGCTTTGAGTCTTATCGCGCGTTTCTGTCGAGCAGTTAGAGCAGGGTCCAGGACGCCCTGGGCTAAGTATCCTGAAATGTCAGAGTACCAAGAAGGGCTTCTCTGCTGAGGCACATGGTCACTCTGATACATGTCGATTTCCTATTCCCAACACTCTTCTTCAACTCCATGTGAACTTGCAGCCTCCGCAGCCATTTGGCATAATCCTTGTCCTTTAACGGTGTGTTCTGGTTTAAAATATAAATCATATTCTTACAGGCACGCCACCCAGTTGCCTCGCCTCTCACCTAGCTCTTGCTGCACAAATAGTGAGCAGACAACTGGGTGGGGGACGAAAACTGTGACATGGTTTTTCAAGATGTAGCGCCTGAAATGCTTGACTGCTTTGTAGATCGCATAGGCTTGCTTTTCGATTTCAGGGTAGTTCAATTTAGCTTCTTGTAAACCAGTACTCATGAAGGAAATAGGCCATTCATCATTGTTGTCGTCTTTCTGCGTGAGGACAGCTGCAAGTGATGAATCTGAAGCGAAAGTATACAGGATAAAGCCTCTGCTAAAATCTGGTCTTTGGAGGGATGGTGCTTCAGCTATAGCCTGCTTGATTTTTTCGAAGGCCTCCTTCTCTGGCAGATTCCATTTGAACACTGCATTCTTTTTTATCATCCCCTGTAAAGGCCTGACTATCTGGGCGAAATCCGATATGAATTTATGGACAAAATTGATTTTCCCTAGGAAATATTTCATTGCTTTCTTACTGCTCGAGGGGGGGATCTGGGCAATGGATTTTGCCCGCTCTGGATCTACAACAATGCCTTGCTTAGTTATAATGTGGCCCAGCAAACTTCCTTCAGCCACGGTGAAAACACTCTTGTTCGGGTTAAGTGAAATCCCATACTTCCTGCACCTCTCGAAGATTTGCTTGAGGTGGCATAAATGATCGCCCCAGTGTTTTGAAAACACGGTGACTTCGTCCAAATAGACTACTATGCTCTACCCTATCAAACCACGGAAAGCTATATCCATGGCCCGTTGGAAATTTTCCCCCACGTTTACCAATCCAAAAGGCATGTGCCTGAAAGCGAACGTTCCCCATTTGGTCCAAAAGGTATTTTTCAATATGTCCAGCTCAACTACCAGTACCTGGTTGTAACCAGAGAACCCATCCAATAAGGAGAACATCTCGAATCCAGACACATCTTGCAATATTTATTCCATAGGTGGCACCGGGTAATTGTCTTTGTTTGAGGCCCGATTCAAATTCCGGAAATCCACACATAAGCGGATCTCGCTAGACTTCTTCCATACCGGGACCAAATTTGACACCCATGTGGAGTGACGAACTTTGAAGATGATGCGTGCATCCAAAAGCTTCTTAATTTCTTTTAGAATCATTGGTTCCAAAGTAGGATGCACTTTTATGAGCTTCTATTGGAATGGCTTCATGCCTTCCTTCATGGGTATCATGTGCTAAATAATCCAAGTATCGTACGTACGTAAATAATCATATGTCCAAGCAAATACGTTTCTATACTTCTGAAATATTTGGGTGAAGGCCTGCATCTCTTTGTCAGTACAGTCTTTCCCAAGGTTAATGAACTTCGGGTTCTCATCTGATCCCAAATTCACTTGTCGATGTGCCAAGATGGAACTTTGTACTATGGTATTTGGGGGGCCATGGAATCGGCTTTGCAGATCGAAGGGCTTTTCAAGTGACACTATCCCCTTGGGCATGGGGTTCTCCTTGCGTTGGTCATGCTCTTCCTACAAAGCTTGGTCGTGATCCGCCTCATCAATTGCCGTGTCTTTGAATACTTCAGTGTTGAGCATAAATTCCAATATCTATTGATCATCATCAAAAACACATAAATTAGTAATATTATCTGGCACGAAGGGTCTATATATAACTTCAATAGAAAAACCATCCCTCAAAGGGGTAAATCTAGCAGCAACATTTGCCAGAGTATCATCTACTGCATTGTGCATTCTAAGAACAGATTTGATTCCAAACGCATTGAAAGCAGAAATAAGACGCCATAACTCTTGTTGATAAGCTTTTAAATGTGGATACAAACAATGAATGGTATTACGTACCTACCGAGTAATGATCTTAGAGTCTCCAATGACTTGTAAGCACCTTACCTTTAAATCCATTGCCTTCTTGATTCTGAGGATTATAGATTCATATTCAGTGGTATTGTTGGTGCACTGGAACTCAAGCCGACATGAAATCAAGAATTTGTTCTTTTGAGGGTCCAGCAAGATGCAGCCCGCGCCAGCCCCATCATGGGTCTTGGAACTGTCATAGTACATGGTCCATACGTCATTTTCTGGCTCCTTCGGGGTTGTAGGTTGGGAAGGGATTTCGGTTTCATGTGAGACGGGAGTGGCTTGGTCTTCTATGACAAGAGTGAGTTCAGACTGGATCTCGGAGTCTATTGGAGACTGAGGAGGATGGTAACATCTGAAAATGGCCTCCAAGAAGCACATGCCAAGCTCCTCCTGGGAAAAACTAATGGGTTCGTTAGTAGCGTCCAAAGCAGTCACAGTATATTTCATATATGGTTCACTTTCAACCCTGATTTGGTTATTTCAGCCCTTGTAAGGCAGCTACAGGTGGGACCAGTCAGTGGAAAAATACCTTTGTAGCTTGCTGGACCAGTCTCTGCTAAGTAATAGGTTGTAGGCTTTAGGGATGTAAACAACCACAATGTCAATACATTGGTGGACTCTAGAATCGGACGAAAGGAATATGATGACGTTATTTAGCTCTCCCACAGCTGGCACCTGCGATATGTCAAGTTGGATGATCCTCGCGTCAATTTTCTCTGGGCGGATGTTTAGCTTCTTACAAACAGATAGGGGCATGACGTTTGTGGACGCGTCGGAGTCAACTAGATAGTTATGGACGTTGAAGTTAAAAATCTCAAAAGATAATAGGAAAGGAGGAGTAGATCCCCTGGAATTTGCATTGATGGTGTTCACAATAGACTGAACACTCGGACTAGCTTGCGCAGATGTATTGCTCACAGGCTTAGTAGTTGAGGTATTGGCAAAGGCTTTAAGAATGAGTTCTCATTGATTTGTGATGTGGGCAAGCTCGTATAGGGAGATGTTAGCTCTGGTTTTCTTCATGTCCTCTACAATGTTATAAGCGGAATCAGATTGAGGAAAAAGCTTAGTAGTGGTTTTGGGGGACCCTACCAGGAGCTTGCTCTTTTTATTCGCTCAGGTGTTGTTATTCATGGGCTTCTCACGAACAACTTGTTGTTCATTTCCTGGGGGAGGAATTTTACTTAAGAAAGCCCTTTTCTTCTCCTCAAAGGATTGTCCGGGGACCGGTCCTTTGCTCTTAAGGCTATAATTTTGTATACGTTGGGCCTTAGGATTGTTTGTCATGTTGATTTCAGTGATGGTCAGATTTTTTTCCCTACGGATTATGTCAAACGCAAGAACAGAGGATCCTGCTTCTTCATCCGGGGGCAAATCTTCATCATGGTCAGAAGCATCATCCTCCCCCGCATCCCCTAGGGTTTGATCATCCAAAAGTTGATTTACCACTGCCATCATGCTGCCAATCCATTGTGGGCATGTTTTTTCAGAGTGGGCAGCCTGGTGGAAAGAATAGAAGTTATCTTTTCCTATTTCTTCCACGTTGAGAACAGTGTTCAGGTTCGACGGAGGTCGGCTGGTGTTGGGGTTGCTCTTTCTGAAAAAGGGTTTAGGTGCCTTGGTGCTATTCGTGGATTCTATACCCTTTCTCTTCAGGTCGAAGACTTCATTTGTCAATAGCTTGAGGGTCTTTGCTATACTCTCGAAGTCGAAAGCATCCTTATCCTTATCCATGGTTTTGTTTGTGGAGTACTGACCTTTCTTCATGATTGGTTTGTGGTCATCTCTTCCCTCGTGATCGATGGCCCCTATAGAAAGCATGTCTCTTTCTACAGCAAGGGTGACTGTGTAGTTTTCTGCAAGGGTGGGCTAAGCTTCACGTTTTACGAAGATGGTGATATCCCTGGGGAGAGCTTTTGTATAGTAGTCTATGGTAATAGAGTCGTCCAATGCCAGGTTGGGGGGAAATTTTTCAATATGGTGGAAAAGCGCTGATTGAAGTCTCTAACATTCTCTTTCTTATGGCACTTAATGGTGCTTAACTCTGTGAGGAGCATGGAAGGGGTTTTGTCCTCTGAAAATTTCTGCAAGAAAGCGCGACGGAACTGGTCCCATGACGTAATGGAGGCACTTGGGAGGGAGCGGTACTAGGTGGATGCTTTTTTTTCAAGAGTGTATGGAAACAGGCGGCAAGCAACGTCATCTGTTTGAACCCTCATGATTTACAGGGAAAGATAGAAGTTGCTTATATGATCCTCGGCCAAGGTGCCTTTCTCAAGATCAAACTTGGGGAGATGCTTCTCAGGGTGCCTAGGTAGGTCGTGGAGGGGGCCCAAAATATCTAATGGGTACTGGGCCATCCAGGCAAGTGGTTGCACTCTCCTAGCCTGCTGGTGGTGCCTGATCTCAAGCTCAGATTCACTCCCCGTACCTGACATCGATGCTTCTCCCTCATGGCGAGAGTGTTCATCTTGATATCTCTCATGGTTGGCCATGTCTCTGAGATATCCCCAATTATGGACAGGCGGCCTATTTGGGTTTGGGCAGCAGTGGTTGGCACGGTGTCTTTAGCCACGGCCTTTATCTCCTCTACCTCCAGTCCCGCGGCCTCTATTCCCCTCACCTTCATTCCTGCGGTCTCTATTTCCCTCGCCTTCGTTTCTGTGGGCTCTATTCCCCTCACCTTCATTCCGGTGGGCTCTATTTCCCTCACCTTCGTTCCCTCGGCCTCTATCTCCATCACCTTCCCCAGGTAGGGGGTGTGCCTGGTTGTTGTTCTGTTGGGCTTGGTTGGGCTAAGGGTCGAGGAAACGTTCAGTCATACCAAATTCCTCCTCTTCACCCACTTGGAGCTCAGGAATCGATTCGTCACCCTGAATAGTGGTGGCGAGGTCTTCAACCATGAGATTCACCAACTAGGGTATGGCACTCACCAGGGCACCATTACGAGTGATGTTTTCAGTCGAGGTCCTAGTATGGGTCAAGAAACTCATGATTGGGGCATATCGCAAATCCCTGATGAGATTGCGGGCAGCTGGGCACAAGGCTCTCAATTGATCTCTTGTAATTTCATAATATGGAACCTCCTCCCCTGGAATATCTTCCAACGGGGGAGGGGTAGTATCATCGTTTATGACCTCCCCATGGGGAGTTTGTGATGGAATGTTGGTTTTATGCTGGGAGGATGCCATTCAGGCCCTCCTTCTAGCGCCAATTCTGTTGACGGGAAAATATGTCTGGCCAACAGTAGGGGATCTCCACGATAGAAAGTCCCAATTAGATCTTGAACCGTTTGGAATAGGGATCCCGTCCGGGGTGTGGGTCCGGCTACCGCTTAATTCACCTTCCCTTCGGTCTCAAAAGAACTCGATCGAACTTGCGGACACACACTTATTCACATGATACAAGATACATGGTTGATGCATTGAACACATATATAACACTATGTGTAGCGAGACAAATAATAAAGCATACACACCGAGGGAGGTGTTGTTAAAAACACATCTTTGGGGTTATTCTTGTAGGCTATTCTGACCACAAAATAAATAGTTCTTTATGGCTAGATGCCCCTTTACTTCCTGAAAGATAAAACGAAATGCTAATAAACAAATTCATTAACATCCATTAAGAAAGCAATTAAACTGAACATCATTAACACAAGAACAGGAAACCATAATGCATAAATGATGCCATTAAGAGTGCAGTTTCATTAATCAAAAGATGTTTGAAACTGTATAGAAATACTCATAGTGTTCACACAGCAAAACACATCAGATCCGAAATGAGTTTCAATAGGTATCTGTATTCATATGCAAAAATAGTGTTATCTTTTAATACAATGTTGTATAGCTCTTGAGTCCCAAAAAAAAAGGTCCTGTACATTTTCCCCGGAGGGAGTTTTATAGATCAAAACTTGCCCTTTGGGCTTCCTCACCCTTCGCCTTCCTGACTGTTGAGTTTCCTTGCGACCCAGAGGGAAACTGCGACCTACGACCTGGTTGGTGAGTGTGACCTGTGACCTGGCTGGGTGGTGCGACTTGTGACCTGCCTCCAAATGCTACCAGTGACCTACTGCCACAGGGTTATGAACATGTGCATGCAATTGTGAGGTCAGGGGCATCAATCTGTTGTCCTTTGAGGAAGTCTTGCCAAGTCTGATACTCTGCTGCTATGGGAGAAGCCAGGGGGACCTCTTCTTCCAACCGATGCATGCACTCTAAAGCATTTGGGACTAGAGTTTCCTTCTTCTGCAAAATCAGGTTGGAAAGAGAGGCAAGCTTGGTGTAGATCCAGACTGGTGTGACAAGAAACTGGCCTAGGTTCTCTTGTGACGCTGCAAGATCAGGAGTGGAAACACCTTGCTTGATGGGCTGCAAAAATTACTGGATCTCCTGATCCACCTGTTCCCAGGTCTTCCCCTCGTCCAATGCACCCAATGAAGGAATTTGGTGAAGGATGTGCATCGAATTGATGCCGTTGATCAGGTGTTCGTATGCAGTCATTACCTTGTCTAATTCCTTGGAAGCTTATCCTTGGACTGCATTTTCATACAGATTTGGACTTTGGCATCTTGCGTGTGAATCTATTCCTTCCTTAGAAAATGTTCAGGAGCCTGAGGGTACCGCACTGTCCAGTCCATCATTTTGTCCAAGGTAGCAAAGGCCTCCTTGAGCTACTCATGCTTTTTCTTAGTCTCCGTTTGGGCTCTCAACAATGGGGCGACTATTTTTTTTATGGTAAACATTTCTCCATACACTTGCCTCAAGGTAGCCTCTAATATATCGAACTCCTTTTGAACGGTAAGTGGAACTTCATTGACAGGGGGCGTTTTGTTTCGGAGTTGCTGAACCTTTTTTCTCAATGCCATCCTTTCCTGTTCTACCCTTTTCTCCTGCTGCTCTGCTTCCTGTAGCCTATTTTGTAGAGAAACGATCTCTTTACTCATTCTGGTCACATTCTCTTCCGTGGCCGCAGTGAAAGTTGTGCTAGCCAATTCTATCATCACGGGATTAGTCCTAGTATCAAGGACTATGTCTTTTCCGATTGCGACTGTGGATGCGGCGGAGGGATTTTGCGCCAGGCATATTCTTTTCTCCTGTTGGATTTTGAAGGAGAATTGATTGAACGTGAGCCTGGTGAGGTGGAATACCTCCTCCTCTTGCCCCTCGGAGGAATTGACATTAGAGAGCGTGGCTCGTGTACTATCTAGAGGCACCTCAAGGGGAGATACCTCGATGTTCTCCAGCATTTCATCCTCCTCTTCTTTCTTCTTCTTTTCTTCCTCATCTCTTCGTAGGCTTTCGACTTCTGCCTTTTCATGTTCTCTCTTCCGTCTGAGCTCTGCTTCTACCGTTGCTTCCAATTTGGCCTTCCTTTTATGTTCAGCTGCTGCAGCTTGCTCTTCTTTCTTCTGGCGGTCAGCTTCTGCCTTATCTAACTCTTTCTTGATTTCCTGTTCTGCTGCATCCATCGCCTCTTTTTCCTCCTTTTCCTTCTTGGCCTCCTCGGTCTGCTTCTTCTTCTATTCTTCCCTTAGGCTCTTTTTGCGCTTATCCTCATCCTCTTTCATTTTCTTCTCTCTCTCTTGCTGGGCTTTGGCCTCTATTTCTTTCTGTTGGGTAGAGGTACCATACCCTGTACTGGTTCGAGGCCTTTTAGCTAAAGGGGAAGAAGCACCTCCTAATTCACGACTCCTTTCTTCCAAGGTTTGGTCATCCGGGTCTTGGCTAGAGTCCACCCCTGGAGCAAGTTGTTGATCTGCATTGTACCAGTTCCTTCTTTCATCTTCTCCCAGGCGTTCAGTGTGTTGATCGTTCCATTTGAATTTAGCCCTCTTGCAATGTTCAGGAACTATCCTCTCTGGGTCGTATGTTCGGTATTCTAAAGCCCCAAAGCGATAACTTTTCATCTCTTCTCCCTCTGCCACTACCTCTCTGAAGTCTTTAACTGTGTATGTGCCAGTAGTGAGTGGTAGTGCGGGCCACAGCTTCTTCTTACCCTTCTACAGGACCCTGGAGAAACCCGAAGACATTTGGAAACAGACCTCTTACATGAGCATTATGTTTGTGACAAAACGAGGCATAGCATGTGGGGCCCTGAATGAGCCAAAGACTCGGATGAATGTATATTCGGTGAAAGGGAACCAATGCACCACTTTTCTTAGAGTCTCCATGGCTCACCAAGACATGCAAGGAGCGTCTTGGCCGAATAATTTTCTGTATAGAGTGGGGATGAATACTTGGGAGATCGGCTCTATGTCTTGTTTATACCTGGATTCCAAAAACACCTTGGTTTGTAGATGAATTGCATGGGTCTATTTGGGATCCCAGTTATGTACCCATCCCTCAAAGTGCAACCTCGAATAGACGGAATCCAATAAATAAGAGGCCATATAGAATGTAGAAGGCATTCCTTCATCTGGTACCAATGCTGAGGATAAATTTGTATGAATGGAGGTCATCAATATGCTAGCCCAGTTGAAACAGGTGTCATGTGCTGTGACGTACTCCATGAGAGTCACCCATGTGCCGTTTAAGGTAGTGGCATCTGGGCGCCCGTATAGTCTGCAAAGCATGGTAGCCACTAATTTATACACTTTCCTGAGGCTCGCCACTGGATATTCGTGGTCTTTCTTGACCTTAAACTTCTCAGGCTCCTCCCACCATTGCCTTATAGTGTCAACTATATGAACTGCTGTAGAGATGGCTCATTCTTCTTCTCGCTTAGGCAAAGAGTATAAACATGGGCATCTGAGCCTTTGAGCGTTGCGAAAGCCTTGTCTTCGTTGTCTCTGATCACGAACTTCTTGGGATCCGTTTTCTATATAATCCAATCTATCATATCTGGGCATGGGAATATAGCCAGATGAGCACCTGCGAGATGTAGCTTGGACATTTTGACCTATAAGTATATCTCCCGATCCGAGAGGTCTTCTAGGAATTCCATTTTAGCGAACTCTTGGTACACCTGGTACCAACACATGCTATCCCCTTTGGAAAATCTGCAAAGGGTATCTTTGTATATCGGGGGTGGGGACATTGGCATGCCCATCTCTACGTCCTCCACTGCCAAGTGCTTGTCTTTATTCTAGGACAATGGAGGTCCCATGTTGCTGGAATCTGAGAGGACAGGTATACACTCCAAGTCTACTTCAAATTTTCCTGTCATATTCATGAAAGAATCCCAAGATAATAAAGACACCATAATGATACAAGACCAGTTATAGCTTATCAATTATTTCACTAGGGACATAGGCAGAGCTGATTAAGTGGCCTACTAGGTCGTGGGGGTGCAAGTTGTGAGAAAATGGAAAAGGTGCGACCTTACGACCTTGCGACTAAGTCGCAGGGTCGTGGATTGTGGAAAGACAATGGAAATGCGACCTTGCGACTGAGTCACGAGGTCGCAAGTTGCGGAAAAATGGAAGGGATGCGACCTTGTGACCTTGCGACTAGGTCGCAGGATCACAGGGTTGCAATTTGCGAGAAAACACGGAGAATGAGACCTTGCGACCTAGCGAGTAGGTCGCAGGGTCGCAAGTCGCGCTAGGGCTTGCCGGGGTTTTGGGCATGCATGGCTTGGAGTTGTTTTTCCCTTTAACTGGAAAAATACAAGACTAAATGAGTCCAAATAGAGTCAAGGGATATCTTTTGGAGTAGGGTACAAGCCATGAGAGGCTGGATGAGAAACTGTGATTAGTTGGGCAAGTGGGTTGAAAGATGGAATCAGAAGAAAAACCATAAGAAATAAATAAAAAAAATGGCTCAGGTAAAGGGAAATTTAAAGGCTGAAGAATGCAGGGATTACGAAAGAATAATCAAAAAGGAAACAACAGGATGAAAACAGCAACTTACCCAGAAAAATCGTGCTCCAGTCGACCTGTCAGAGTCGTTTTTTCTATCCGCTGCATATGCAAAATGCGACCTAGAGACCTCCCATATATAAAAATGTTGCACATGTGGGCCATTAATGAGGTCTCAAGGTTGCATGGTGAGGTGGTGTGAGCGGAATGCAACCTCGCGACCTTGCGACCTTGTGACCTCAGGGTCGCGGGGTCACGGTTTTCCACAAATCATAAGATTTGCGACTCAGCGACTTAGTCTCCCTGACCTTTTATTTAACTTTTCTTTGTGCTTAAGGGGCTCCAAAATTTTTTAAAGTGGAGGTTTTTTGGAGGGTGTTGTATAGGCTACAACAGGATGTCTCAGTCTTTAGAAAAGGAATTCCAAGTACTGCTTTGAAAAGCAAATGGAGAAATATGCTTTTAATTTTTCAAAAGTTCATAACTTGTGATGGAAGGTATGGAACCATGTATGTTTATCATATCCAACTATTAATGAATTGTCTAGAGAATGGTGAGATCAACCTACCTTTATTTCTGCTTAGTAGTCTAAAGGGAATGTCCTTGAATGTACAAAAGAGAATCCAATGTATAGAGACCACTATGCATCATCATGGCTTAGTGAAAATACTGATTTAATTTCACTTAAGAAACATAGGAGACAATTGGGAAGATTTTCTTGTTAGTAATCATTTTCAAGAACAACCAGAATCACCACCTAAGGAAGAAAATGTCAGGAGAAGTAAAATAAAAATCACTAGTATAATTGTGGAAAATAGACCTGAAACTTCACCACATAAGGATAATGAAAAATTAATCTCTGAGGAGCTTACATAAATTAGGAAACAAATTAAGGCAAGAGGAAAGAAAAAGAAAGAGACTGAAGTTATAAATACAGAAAAAGAAAATCCTCCAAAATTGACAAGAAGCTCTAGACTCCAAAGTACTATGAAGAGGACATTGTCTAAAGAGACAGAGCCCATAAATATAGAAGAAGAAACTCCAGTCCCATTACCCGTTGATAATTCTCCTGAGTACAGTCCTCAAAACTCTCCTTCTCATCATTTTGAAGAAGGCTCCAGTAGAAGGTCTCCTGGTATAGATCTAGTTCAGTAACAAATATATGACTATGTGGAAGTCATTAGAAATAAATGCCTCAATGTACCAAGAAACACATGTCAATCCACAAGAAGCTTTGATTGAATCTCTTAACCAAGATAACTATGAATTGGATACATTGAATAGGAACATCAAGAATGAAAATTAGATTTTGAAAGATCAGATCAAGTTGAAGAAGGAAAAGCATGATAATACTACTCTATAACTAGGGCTATTGCATAAGGAAAATAAGAAATTGAATAAAAAGAACAAGAGGTTGAATAGAGAAATCATAAACCTCAAATTCAAAATGCTCATGAAGAGGCCAAGAATGACATTAATTTGAAAGGGAAATACAAGGATAAGGTTGGATGTCCTAGTTGAAGTATCTAAACACATGCAATAAAGAGAAATAACTTATAATTTTGACAAATTGCATGAGGACATGCAATGATTTTGCAGTGGAGGTATGTTGAACCTCAATATTGCCTTCTCCTTTACATTTTTCTCTTCTCATTTCACCACTTTGCCATAAGTTCATAAACCTTAACCAGTGAAGAATGCTAAGGTTTTGTCTCAAGGTTACATTTAAATGATTATCACTTTATACTTTCATGATTTTTCTATTTTGATAAGTTTTGGAAAATTAGCTCTAGAATGCAACCTGTTCTGCAACTGAATGTGTGTTCCGCAACCACTCTTATGGTTTACTAGGTTCCAGTTTCCATTTTAGGAAGCAAGCCACATGGATTTCTTTAGAATCCTTCCTACATGGATTCTATCCTACTCATTTGATCCAGATCAACATAAGGAGGTGCCTAAACCTATGGTCAAAGTTACAAGTCAAAGAACGTTACCTACAGCAATAGGACTCCTAATTTTCTATTTGAGGAAAATCATGAGTCAAATAGTCCTATTTTGATTTTAATTCAAGGCAGACACCTGTAGCTAACATATCTCGTAATTTTTTATGTAATTCTCCTTTAAATAGTGCTTCTATAGAACCGAGATAGTTAAGTTCAGTTTAGTACAATTCATATTTGCAAGTGAATACTATGTTTTCCAAAAATTTGTTTCAATAAAGAAGTTCAATTATCAAATGATGGTTTGATTGCACTTTTGACAAGCTAGGAGTCAACGAACTTAGTATCAGAGGGCCCCTGCTTCTAAAGGAGGTTTTTGCTATGATTTCTAGTTAGATTTATTTCATTCTGTTTAGTAATTTATGTTATACTTCATTTCCAATATTTTTCAAATATTTTAATGATAAATTGTAGCTGTGCAGACTTGTTCTTCCAAAACTTTTCAAGAAGATAGAAATTTGGCTTTCAATATTGGGATAAGGATTGAAGTGCTAGGAACCATGGTTATTTAACTTTAATGTCTTGTCTTTTCATTTCCATAGAATAGAATTTCCAATTACTGTGTCAAATTGATGTTCATGAAAACCATTTCCAATATACTCAATTCATATTAATGGTTAATTGTTTCACATGTGTAGTAGTTGAATTTCTCTTATTTCCTGTCATTTGTTTGCTAATAACCAGAAGAATAATTTATTTCTCCAAAGATACTTAAAGAGGTTAAAAAATTCATATTTGAGTACCACTGAAAACTCAATTATACATTTGGTTGATCTTAGTTAGACTTTGCATGTTTTTACCTTCAAGACCCTCATTTGATTGCAACAATAATATTTCTAAAAACCACTCCATAAAGAACTCATTTGAACATATTAAGAAAGGATGGTTGAATGATTGACTATAATGCAACTTCTAGGTTATGTACAAAGCTTTCCTAGTGCTCTAATTCAAAACAGATGTAATTAGCTTACTCAGGAATTACTTCAAAGAAGGTCACTCTTTACAATTGAATAATTGGAGTAGTTGGACACATCTTAGATTCTTTCATTTGTATTCCTTGTTTTCTATTTTCTAGCCTTAGCATGCTAAAGTAATAGCAGTTACTAAACTCCATCTCAATAGGTCACTCCTAACAATTGGATGAGAGATAACTAAAGGTGCAATAGTTGGTTCATTTCTTGCTTTCATAGGAATATCAATTCTAGAAGTAGATCCATGGATTAGGATTAACAAACCAAATAAATAGATGCTTTGATTTCGAAAACTAGGTCTTAAGCTATTTATTAGCCTTAGGTTTGATTTTATGAAAATTATATTAGTTTTAATACACTTCATTTTCTTCCTTCTAAAGTTAAATCATATTAACTTAAATATTTTTCATATTTCTAGGTTAGTCATTTCAAAGAACTCAAAGAACAAAACCCCCAAAAAAAAATATAAAAACACAAAAACAGCGAAGTAAGAAATAGGTTTCTTAAGCACATATGGTGCATCACACTTCATCAGTTTACTAGCCCTATTTGATAATTAATGAAGACAATTTAGGAACACTAAATTGAATAAACATATTTTTTATGAAAGAATCACGGCCCCTTTTTCTTAAAGTATATAAATTAAAGGAAATAAATTATTTAGAAACATCTATGAAAAATAAATGTTGGATATACTATATGAAATTAATAAATGACATCTATACCTAATAGGAAGAAACTTCAAAGTAAAAAACAAATCATGATAGTTTGAAGTAATTCTTTGAGGAAATAATATCCTCATAATAGAAAAAAAAATGGGTCACAAGTGCATTGTGTTATGAATTTGAAATTATCTACAAAAAGGGAAAACAAAATATTGTGGTAGGTGCACTCTCAAGGAAAGAGGAAGACATAGAAGGTTTATTATGCACTATTTCCATTCCACGCTCTATATTGGTTGAATAAGAAAGGATAGGATGGAAGTGAGGTGAGAAGGTATGTGAGATCATTCAACAACTACAAGAGGACCTCAATGCAGTAGAAAATTTTATGTAGAAAAACGATTTGTTGTGGTATCAAGAGAATATATACTTCAGTAAGAATTCTCAACTCAAATATAAGATCCATTTGGAATTACACACTTTTCTTATCAGAGGTAATTCAAGGTTCTTGAAGACATACCATAATATCAAGAAATATTATTTTAGCAAAGGTATTAAAGCACATTTGAAATTTTTTATGCTGGAATGTGCGGTATTCCTACAAAGGGAGAGACAATCAAGACCCAAGGGATCATTTTACCATTAGCCATAGCAAGCTTGTGTTTCTAAGAAGTTTCAATGAATTTTATTACAGGTTTACCCAAATTTGAAGGAAAGAGTGTCATTATGGTAGCGGTAGATCGAATAACAAATTATGCCCATTTTTTTCTTTCTCATCCTTTTAAATCAAGTATAATGGTATAATAATCCATGGAAATAGTATAAAATCTAAATGGAATAGAAACTAATGTATAATTGGTTGTAATAAGTTTCTATTTCAATCTTTTCTAACATAAAACATACTTTCTTGCAACTACTTTATTTGGTCATCATATTTTTAATTTTTTCTTTAAACATTAGTTAGGTTATTTATTTATTTATATTTCAATTAAAATGAAATTCTAGTTTATCTTCTATTATATAAGAAAAATAACATAAGATTGTTATCTTAAGGTTTGAAATATATATTCAAAAAATATTTAATCTAGTTAAATCCCATCAAAGTAAGATAGAAATTCCTTATAATATAGGACCTTTTACCATACCAAATAGAGAAAAATATAATTTGGAATTTTCTTTCAGTATAACTCCTACTATCGATTTTTTTTATAATACCTATCAATTCCCAAATTATATACTCTAACTTATATAAAAATCAACAATTGAATAGACAATAAACTAGCAATCTGTAGCAAATGTTATTAGGATAAACAAACTATATCTTTCAAGTACAACATATATATTCTTAATTTTTTGGTGGATGTGTCCATCTAAATATAATATTTTGATTTACCAAAAATACATCTATTTCAATCACATATCTTTAGACTATAAACAAATTAAAATATGCAAACATTATGTAGAAATTTCTTGTTGGTTCCATACCAACCCTACAATTAAAATAAATATCCTATGTTTTTAAGTGTAATCTTATATTTAATATTTTTGGTGGATATGTTCACCTAAATTTAAGGTTCTTCTTTTCCACCAAAAATCATAATTACCTAATTCATATATTTTAAATAATAATAAAATTAATGTCATAGCTGTTATATAAAACTTCTCGAATATTTCCATAGCAAAAGAACTACTTTGTCATATTTATTTAATTAATGATAAATAACATGATCAAATTTAATATTTATAAAGAAAGTACAACATTAACATATATTTCCTAACAAATTGAATTCCATATGCCATTTACTCACATAGTCCTTTATAATTGGAACCTCAACCTATTGAAATTCATATCTTTTAAAAGAACCTAGAAGAAAAAGAAAATCTTACAATGTACGAAATGCAATAATTAGATAATTATGAATAGCCCTAAACCATTATTTAACTAACTTAAATGATATTAAATGAAAATATACAAGAAAACTCCTCAAATAATAAACATATCTCACACACATAATTTACAATCAGAAGGAAAATAATTTCATAAAATCCATCCAAAATAACTTTTCCTCTCATTTGAAAATAATATAGTCAAGTAAGCTAGCAAGTTGTTAGAATGGTAAACTACAAATTTCTTGATTAACTCTTAGCTAATACTCTAAATTAATATGAAATAATTCTTTAAAACATTAAATATTACAAATCATGTAATATGATTTAGAAGTTTATTGCGTAGATTTCAAACATATGTAAGAAGGGATGAAATCTAGTAGGTCACTTACTTCAGATAAAATATTTATTTGAAAGTATAAAATGAGGCTTTATATAATGTAAAATTTCATGTGGAATGCATATATGAAAGTGGAATTATTTTCCTAGGTTAATAAATAGAAATACCAAAATTAATTTTCTTGAAAATTATATTTCCATATATATGACCACATTCAGTTATCTCCCATAGACACAGATAGATATGTAAGTCATAAAAAACCAAAGAAATTATATAAGTAAATCACTAAGAATATAATTAACACATCAATAAAATGGAAAAATTATCTAATAAACAAATCGAGGTTGAGAACTTTTCCATGAACCATATTCATAATTACACTAATTATTTCTATGACTAGTCATCCTCTATCTAGACCATGATACTGCCAAGGAGAAAGCTATCATCACTCAATTTCTGAGAGTCAAATAATTTTTATCTTATAAATAACAATTAGCTAAGATTCCTTCTTGCTAAATGTAGAGCTTCTATAGCCTAATGGGGCTAATAAATACCATAAAGTCAAGTCATTCCCATGAAGGATTTTTTGAACCACTAGTATACAAGGACGCTATTCCAACCATCAAGACACAAGTCCCCTTACCAACAGGGGAATTTTTTTATGAAACTATAGGATGATAATTAACCCAATTTTACACCTCAAATTCACCATGCTATCAGCGATATGGATGATAAAGTGCTCCCTAATATTAAAATTTCTTGGTTGCATTCAGCTCTAGAAAGGGACCCAAGTTTCCTTATGTAGAAGCACTAGAATGGATCATTAGCCACATTTATTTTCATAAATATTCAATCAATGAAGAAAATGAAAATTATTTCATAATATTTCTTTTGAAGTGGTCAATAAATATCATAAATTCCCAAAGAAATTATGTTAATTAACATTGATTCGTGAACAATTTCCATGATTAATAATATTTAGGTAAAATTTTGGTCACTTAATGAAAGGAGGAGAAGAAATTCTTCAATTTGTCTTCATGGAGTTATAACATCATAAGGTTATGGGAACCTTTTATGTAAATCATAGTCATGATGTGACAATTATATGGAGAGAGGCATGGGTGTCATTTGTTCACATAATGGCCACTACTAGCAATATGTTGAATTGCGAAGCTATAACTGGGATGAAGCTCAATGTAAAAGTAAAATAGCTCAAAATTTGAAGTGAGTTAAGGTACCCTTTCATTGCAAGGATTTTTATTTGTAGGATCTGGTTTGTGAAAAAATATTTTTTTATAAATTGAACCTTAGTTGTCACATATTAGAGACCCCATTCATATGTTTTTAAATATGTTTTCAGAGAATAAAGGAATAATATTTATTCTCTTATCTGTGACAAAAAAAAAATCGTATATATGTATTATCATGTTCTATTTATGGTATTTAATTCTATTTAAGAAGTAAAATGATATTATTTTATATATTGTAAATTTGTACATAAAATAAAAACATACATATCTTAATATTATTGATGCTACCAATCCACCCCATTTTTTGTGTATATATGTTCAAATCAAGCTAGTGTTTTGAGAAATAAGATACCAATTCCTTCTTTAAGGTTTTAATGTCTCGTTTCTTTAAGGTTTTAATGCCTTCTTGATTAAGGATACAAAATGGATCTTCATTACTTATGGGTTTCAACTAAGGTTTTGTTAAACAAGCTTGGAACAATCCATAATGAAAATGATGAATTCTACATATTGTTATAATAAAAAAAGAGATATTTATACAGTCTCAAACAAAGGGAACAATTATGTCTGAATAACTTCTCCATGACTAGAAATATGAGAAAAAAATAACAATTTCATAAATATATAATAATATAAATAATATACAAAATGTCAAAGGATTATTTAACATTTAACCCTTAATCCAAAGTTACATCTGACATGCCAAGTAAAGATCTAAAATTTTCAAAATTTTCACATTCCAATGCTTTGGTAAAAATATCTGCAATTTTTTCAGAAGTAGGACATTGTGTCAGATTAATTATTTTTGCCTCAACATGATGTGAAATCAAATGATTTTTTGTGCTGATATGCTTGGTTCTATCATGGAACTTAGGGTTCCTAGCCAATTGAATTGTAGAAGAGTTGTCAATGAATATAGGAGTTGAATTATTATGTTTCTCCTACAAATGTTTTAGTATTTTGCAACGATAAATTATTTATTTTGGAGCTTGACATGCTACAACATATTCATCTTGAGTGGTAGAATCATCAAGAATAGATTCCTTTCATGATCTCCAACTGATATTTGTTAATCTGAAATTTATCAAATAACTAGAAGTAGAGACTACATGCTCCCTATCACCATCAAAATTTGAATCTAAATAACCAGTAAGACGGAATTTTGAGACTTTGGAATATTTGATTCCATATTTTTGGGTCCCTTTTCAATATTTAAGCACTCTTTTTTATGCTACAAAATTTCTTTGACAAGGTTGATGCATAAATATGCAAAGTATCCCTACAGCAAAATTTATGTCAGGATGAGTAGTAGAGAGATAAATCAAACTTCCAACAAGTTTTCTATACTCTCTTGGATCTTCGAATATATTGTCTTCATTTGAAGTAAGTTTCAGATTTTAATCTATTGGAGTAGCAACAGGATTACAATCCATGATTTCACATCTATTGAATAATTGTCCAACATTTTTCCTTTAAGAGATAAAGATATATTGAGGTTTTTCATCAACTTCAACTCCAAGATAATAATGAAGTAAACCTAAATATATCATATCAAAAAAAAAAAAAAATTCCTTATTAACATATGATATATAGTCATCATTATTCCCTATAATAATCAAATGTCAACATAGACGACTAGACGTAAAACTGATCTTCCAACCTTCTTAACAAAAAGAGTTGCACCATCTAGGTCAAAATGCTTATAATTCAAGTTTAGAAGATGTTTAGGTAATTTTTCATACCATGCATGGGATACTTGTTTCAAATCATACAAGGACTTCATCAGTTTTCATATCTTTTATTATTTACCTTTGATAGTTAAACCTTCTAGTTGAAACATGTAAACATATTCCTTCAAATCTCCATTTAGGAATGTAGTTTTTACATCCATATGAGGAATTTTATATCCCTTTTGTGCTGAAATAGTAAACAAACTTCTAATAGTGCCCCATTTTTTTGTAGGATAAAATGTTTTTTGTGTAATCAACACCTTATTTTTGTGTGCATCCCATTGCTACAATCCTTCCTTGTGCTTATCAAGTGAACCATTAGCTTTATATTTGGTTTTATAAACCCACTTGAAACCAATGGGTTCGATTCCATTATGAGGATATACAAGCTTTTAAGTACCATTTTAATGTGTGCATCATATTCCCTATCCATTTCCATTTTCCATTCATTAAAAATAACATCTTCTTCAAATAAAGTAGGCTCACTATTAACGGAGAAATTATATTAAGAATCATGAGAATAGACACATGAAGAACTACCTGTTTCAAAATCATCATATATTCTTGGAAATGTTCTGATACGAGTTTACTATCGTAGTGGTTGTTCATCTTGTGGAGGTGGTTTCTCATCTTGTGGAGCAGATTCTTCTGGAACACAAGCACTTTCTGACCCTACATAAACATTTTTATCATCCAAATTTTCTTCAACAGAATCATTGGCATCATTGAGAGGAAATTTTTTTGAACGAAAATACACATAATGATCTACAAGGGAATCCCCCTTCATGATGTGTAATATTATTATCATACTGATAATAATCTTTCTTGGACATAAACGTTTAAAAATGATTTAATTTTCTATCAATAGTGGATGTGTCTTTATATGTTTCAAGAAAAAATACATCTCTTGATAAAATAAACTTCCTGTTTTCTTCATCATATAACTTGTATGTCTTAGAAATATTGGAATATACCAAAAATATACAATTTCTACTTCTTACAGTAAATTTGTTTCTTTGATTCTTAGGAAACAAAACATAACATTGAGAACCAAAAACTCTGAAATGATGAACAACAGGAAGGCGATTATACCACATTTCATATGAAAATTTATTGTTGATGAAAAAAGGAGGACAATGATTTATAATATAGGTTGCACAAAGAATTTCTTCTCCCAGAAACATAAACTTTACATTCTTGAAGTACATCATTGACCTAACCATGTTAAGCAATGTTTTGTTCCTTCATTTTGTAACATCGTTTTGTTGTGTATTACAAGTAATTGTTGTTTTGTGTTTGATGTCATTCTATTACAAATAATTTTCAAAAGCATGTGAAGTATACTCACCACCATTATTAGTTATTAGAGTACCTATATTAAGTTGAGTTTCATTTGTAATCAAGAGATGAAATTTTTTAAACACGTCAAAAACTTGTGGGTTTTCATTGAAGAGATAAACCCAACACATCTGTGAATAATCATCAATAATTGTATGCATGTATTAATTACCATTAACAGTTGCAACATGTATAGGTCTACACAAATTTGAATTTATGAGACCTAATTTTCTTGAAGCTCTAGAAGTAGAACTTTGAAAATATTGTTTATTGCGCTTCCACAAAATACAAGCATTACATGGAGTAAGTTTTATTGGAACAGTTGGAAGGCCTTTAATTCCTTATTTTCTCATAATTCTTACACTGTCGTAATTAATATGACCAAAACAAGCATGCTATAATAAACTGGAAGACATAGGATCATTTTGTTGAATCAAATGAGTAGTATTCAACGCAATGAATGATGTACCTTTCAATTTTAAGATTTAATCTTCTTCCATACCAGTCATGATGCAGGTGGATATTGGTGACCACTTTCCTAATCCACTTGGGGGCCCACCATTATCTCTTTCAGTTTTTCAGTTTTGGCACAACTTATTATTTTTAGCAGTTTTTTGGGTCCTAAACTTCTCAAGCCATTTTGAGGCCCTAAACGACGTTTTTTGGGCATCAGTTTTCTAGCTAATATGATTTTGCTTGAAAATATACATTCATGGTCAGCAGTTGTATTCCTCAAATATATATTTTTAACGATGTATCATGTGCGTCAAACAGGGATAGTATGCCAAAATTACGACCCCCAGAAATTGATGCACTAATTTACCCCAATAGGGCCCATATTCTAGTGTTTCATCTCCTAGGGTTAGGTTTTTGGATGTTTAGAGTTTTCCATTGTTTGTCAATAATATATAGGCCTTCGAGCATCATTATAACACAAAGTTCAGAGGCCTGTCGCTGCCACATCTCTTCTCAGAGATAAGCTACCAGCGCCCTAGCTAGTTTATTTCAATTATGTCTGTAAGAAAATTTCAGTTCTTTGATATTAATGAAATGAAGTGTTATTTCCGTTGCATATTTTATTTATGGTTATATGTGTATTCTATTATCTTCCTACATAAATCTAGATCAATGGTATCAGAGCAGTCTGATTTTTTCTCGATCCTTTGCATGTCCCCAACGAGGTTAAGGTATAAGGCGTTAGGGCCCGATCTGGTTGAACCTTTGCAAGATCAGCCTCACAAACCCCAAAGGCCACCCATGGTGGATGAAAATAAATATGAGGGAGAAGGAGATCCTAACAATATATCTCTTGAGAAAGCCCTAAAAAAAAAGGAACGCGATGATGGATAAGTTTTCCCATGTCCTTCAATGACTGCCCACTAGCGATGCATCTGCATCCAACAGCCACTCTCGAGGCATGACTCCCTTTAACGTACAAGTAAACTCTGAAATTCCCATATTTGAGGATCAAATAGATGCAGATGTCGTAGATAGATGGTTGAATCTATTAGAAGGATATTTCTCGGTTCATGACTTTTCCGACTAGGAGAAGATTATTTTTGCACTCCTCAAATCCACCCCCCATTTCAAGGACTAGTCAAAAACCTACTGTGAGAAAAATGATGAAACAAACCCTCTATTTTCTCAGTCGTACCCACTTGGAATTATTTCTGAGATGCCATCAAGGAACAATATTATCCTGTGGGGAGCTATGAGTACAAGTACATACAACGGACCACGCTGCGGCAACAAAGGGATCTTGATGTGCATGAGCTGACGAATCTATTCCATACCCTATGAACAAAGTTGGGTATCAAATATTTGGAGAAACATTTGGTGCTAAAGTATCGCAGTTGTTTGGACAGATACATTCAGGAGGAAATGTAATTCCTTGGCATCTCCTCGCTTGGTAAGGCATACAGGTATGCTTCCAATATTGAGCAGAAATTCAAATAGAAGAAGTAAGAGTTTGGATTTGTGAATCAAAATCAAGGGAAAGGTGCCCCCAAACCGCAGAGCAAAGGACAAAGCCAAGGCATGGCAGCCCAAGACAACCTACTATTGGGCCACTAGTTTGTCATTATTATTATCACTTTTTAACACCTATTTCATCCATTTATACCATTCTTTACCATGTCATTTATCATGGTTTATCATATGATTCCATTTTATAATTATTTATGCTCTTACGGATAAATATTATTTCTTATACTTTATTTTTAATAAATTGATTATTATTATGCATGATTCTACAAATGATGGTTTATTAATAAATTTTTTGTAACATCACTCACCATTTTAGCCTCCAAGATATTTTGGAGGTTGCAGATTTGATCTCCAGCTTATCATTAAATATTCCAACTTAGAAATTCGTTGGAATAATAAGTGACAATTTGGATTGGACATTTTTGGCAAATGGAGAAGAATTGGGAAAATATGAAACATGGGTTTTTTCTAGAACGGACCGAATTAACTTTATGAAAGAGCAATTTTCCAAAATTCGATTCATATTAAGAGAAACGGAAGGTTCTCTAAATATGATTTTCTCAGATTCATTGTTGTGGCCATTTTCCAAATTATCTCAGTTGCAATACCAAATTCAACCTGTTCTTGTTGAATGATTGATGGAAAGGTATTTCAGATATGATCTTTCTGATCAATTTTTTGGGAAAAATCCAATTTTTTTATGGGAATCATTTTGTAATCTCTCTGTTGTAACTTATCTCTACTCTCTTTGTATTTAAATGAAAAAAAGAGATCAAAGAAGGAAATAAAAATGGAATAATTATGGATTATTATTGGATTATTAGATTAGAGATGAGAGGAGGACATAGTAGAAATCCGGTAATGTTAATCAGATTGTATCATGTACTGTGTTGTGTATCTTTCATTTGCGCATCATTTGTAATGAACGGAATGTAGTTCTAAAAGATAGATTTGTATTGCAATTGTTGCGATGATTAATACATAGTTTTCATTGTTGTTCATTCGATTGTTCTGGAGTAACTAAGCAGCATTCGCTGGCGGCTAAGGGCCCGGTCTCTGGTAAATTTCGCTTCTCTTCTTTATGCTATACCTTTCCATTTACTACAAGTATATCATGCTTTTCTTCTTTACAGTGAATTTCTATTGATGATTTAGATTTTTGTATTTGTTCCTCTGTGTGTGCATTTCCAATTTATTAGTTGTTTGTTAAAAGAATTGGTTTTGATTGTTTAAAGTATAAACT
Source organism: Pinus albicaulis (assembly GCA_034641835.2). Classification (NCBI taxonomy): domain Eukaryota; kingdom Viridiplantae; phylum Streptophyta; class Pinopsida; order Pinales; family Pinaceae; genus Pinus; species Pinus albicaulis. Next base: position 2,875,688 of record CM076572.1, read on the forward strand.
TTTATTTCTATTACTTTCCTTATTTTCAATGGTTTAGATCCAGCTGAAAGTGCTCAGTTAATGCTTCAGTGCTCTGGGTTGATTTAATTATTTGAATTAGAGAATGAATCACAGTTTTTTTATTATAATTCATAGATGAATTACTTTCTTTAAAGCTTCATATTTATGATTGCATATATATTCAACGATTGGCTTTACCATTACTCTCTAGAGTTATAGTTTTCACATATTGTGTACACTCTTGAAACAAAAAGACTTACCCAGGTTGATAATTAATGTGAGGCAATTAGGTGCTTTAAAAGACACCTTTTAGCACCCAACATTTTGGCGTCGTTGCCGGGGAGAGTGTTCCATTTCACATAGAGTGATGTATGTTTGATATTTGTTGCTGGGAAAGAATTGGGTATTAAAAATGAAGTTAAGAACCTACGTAACAAGAAAGTTAAGTGATTGCTCCTCTGCCCGATTTTTAGCACAATAGCATTAGAAATTGAAGTAGAAATTTTAGAGGTAGAATTTTTTCAAAAAAATTCTTTTAATTCCACTCAAGTGGTGATGTAAGCACCACCCATTTCACTAACCAATTGACAGGAAAATTTGAAGGAGGATCCTCAAAGAAACACATGAATAACATCGTCGATTATGGTAAGAAATGGCTCAAATTGCAACTTTTGAATTCCATATCAAAGATCTAGGAGGAGTGACACAAATGCACATAATTCCCCCATCGTCTTTACCAAATTTTCATTGTTTTACAAATGAAGATCCAGATACATTCTTATTCGAGATTGAAATACTTTGTATAGGATATGATTATTTTACTAATGATTGAAGATTGAAAGTGTTTCCTCTTAATCTAAAAGGAGCATCTCTCCGATGGTTCATGAACCTTGGTGGGAATTGCATCCAAACTTGGCAGGACATGAAGAACGTATTCTTGAAGAAGTACCAAGACTATTGCAAGGCCAATGAAGATATTTTCAATACGATACAAGGGGAAGATGAAAGCTTGGAGGAATATGTGGAGCAATTTCGATACAACCTTCAAAAATCAAAGCATAAGTATTTGGAAAAATAGATCTTAAAAACACTCCTACTCAAAGGAATCAAAGATGAATTTTTAGAACTCTTAAATATGATAGGAAAAGGCAATTTTTTTCAGTTATCATATGATGATTTTTGTGAATTATGCATAAGGTATTCAAGAGGAATCTCCAAGGCTGGTAAGAATTCGAGAGAAGCTTCTTATTTCTTTTCCAAATCTACTACAAGAAGAGGAGACATAAGAGCTGAAATCAATGTTTTATTTAAAAATTTTGAATATGATTTTATTAGCTCTCTAAATTCACAATTGGATTTTTTACATGTTCAGAAAAATCAAGAAATTGATGAAGTGTTTTTCCGTCATTTCCAAAAGGAGCATCCCATAGATGTTCACTCTTCCTTATCTAGGATGGAATTAGCATATCAAAAAGATGGGGAAGCTGCAACAATGTCAAAACCATGGAAATCATTCCCTACATGTATGGTTCAAAACACTTCCCCTCCATTTTTTTACTTGTATAATCCATTATGGAATACTCGTGTGTTAGGGTAGCAATTTCAATCTCGATATAAGCCCCACCAATCTTGTCTACAAGTTTGCCATGGTTCATCTTATGATTGCATGACTACTCTCCCTCATCTTGTAGCACAAACACATTCTCCATATTCTCCACCAGCTCTTCCACAACATCTCGCTTGCCTATCAAAATCATCCACTCAACCCAATCAACTATATCATCAAAATTCTCCATTCCCTACACAATTTCCTGCTCAACTCATTCCACAACCTAACCATAATAGACCAATACAACATGCTTACAGTGTTGAACTGCAAAATTTACCCACCCCTCCCACCCATTCTATCTCACATGCACCATTGGAGAAAACTTATAATGAGATTCAGAATGTATCAAATCCAAAAATTGTAGAGGTTATGAAAGAAAATGAGGTTTCTTCTATCCTGCATCAACAAGACGATTTAAACACTCAAGAACTTCATGATATGACATCTATGGGAAATCAAGAAAGTAACGGATAAATTGAATATTGGTTTCACTCCATTTGTTTGCAGCATCACTCCATACTTCAACAATTTTTGGTACCATATTTTCAAGGGAAGTTGGCTTCTCATACCCTACTATTTATTAAAATGCATTTTTCAAATTTGGGTATGTACATACTAGAGGCCTTATTTCGAAAATGGCTCCTCTACAACTACTCTTATACGTAAGAATATTCAATTTTCAAAGAAGAGTAGGTTAGTGTAGAAAATAAATAAATAGATAAGGACATAAATAAATACATTTTTATTATTATTGTTTTTGTTGCAACACGCTGTGGAAATCAACATCGGTGATAAATATTTTAATTTATTTGTGTATTTAGATGTATTATATTGAAAATAACAGTTCTAGAAACACTCATATTCATTTTTATCACCAATATGGAAAAATTTCTTGAATATCATATTTTTTTTGGCTTGCAAACTTGATGAAATTTCTGAAAACAGAGTCAGGACAGTCATGTTTTGAGGAACCAAAAGTGAATATTTTAAAAACTTGTTTCTATCATAAATATCCCTTGATTTCTACTTTCCAACCCAATTTTAATCACTCCATTTTTATTTTAAACGAAAAAGTTAGAACCAAAACATTAACAGGGTGTCTAGTAGGCAGCTCAGGAACAGAGTCGAGACAGTCATGTTTTGAGGGACCAAAAGTGAATATTTTGAAAACCTGTTTCTATAATAAGTAGCCCTTTATGTATAATTTCTAACCCAATTTTAATCGCTCAATTTGGATTTGAAACGAAAAATTTAGAACCAAAACATTGACAGGGCGTCTAGTAGGTAGCTCAGGAACAAAGTCGGGACAATCATGTTTTGAGGGGCCAAAAGTGAATATTTAAAAAAATGTTTCTATCCTAAATATCCCTTGATGTATACTTTCCAACCCAATTTTAATCACTCCATTTGGATTTGAAACGAAAATGTTATAACCAAAACATTGACAGGGCGTCTAGTAGGAAGCTCAGGAACAAAGTTGGGACAGTGAGTTTTTGGGCCTAAATGACTATATTTTTAAAACCTGTTTCTATAGTATATTTCTCTATGAATATAGTTTACAAGGAAATTTTAATCACTCAATTTTGATATCATATGAAAAATATATGACCCAAATACTAACTCTCTAGCCTAAATCAGCACTCTTAAAACATTATTTTTCCAGTTGTTCATTAAAGTATTTGACCCATCAATTATTCTTGTCTTCAAAACCTATTCTTTTTGGAGATAAATAAATGAATCTAATTTCATTTCCAACTTGAATCAGCTTAATCTGTCATCAAACGAAAAATTTATGCTTAATATATCCATTGTTGGTCTAAGATGGGTAATCAAAAACGACTCCGTTATGCAGGTTGTTCTAAGTAAAATTGACATATCATATCATTGAATTTTTAAAATAACCTATTTATATTTGTAATATATCTTTAAATTAGCTCTCATTTGGCTTTTGAATCACTTAAATTGGATGAAAAACAAAGAATTTATGATTAAAACACTGCAGGTTAGCATGATTGGCCACTGCTCTCCCGCAGGTAATAAATTAATTTTGTTCGTGGATTTGTTTTACAGAGTAACCACTTGTTAGTTTTTTTGCATAGTTCTTGGATTAGTGGAGCGCGATCACCTCTCTTTCTCCATGATTTAATGTTTTATTGCAAGTAGACACTCGTTTTTTTGCAGGTCTTAGGAGAATAAAGAAGGTCAATTTATGGACAAGCGATTCTTGAAAGAAATTTTAATGAAACAAGGTCATTTCATCCAATTCATTACCTAACAGATTCATAATAGAAAAAATGAAGAATTGATTCTCATTCGAATATTTATGTCACTGCTGCCAAAACATTTTTCCAAGATATAATTTCTTTTTCCATTGACAGATTGATATTCCCTTAGGAAATAACATCATAGTTGTTGTAACTTAATTTATTTATATCCTATTATTAAATAAAGTTTTGTTTCCTTTCTGATTTCTCTTATGTTTTTTTGTTTTAGGTGTTTCTTCCTTCAAATTGTAGTTTCTGCTCCATTGGTGATTGAACAATGAGGACCCCACCATGCAAGTTTTAGTTGCAGAAGGCAATTCTTCGGTAGCACCAGTTCTGTAAAAAGTTAATTTTTCTTTAGATCTTTACATACAATCATTTTTTCTCTGTTTTTTATATTGTTCTTCTTTCTGTATCATCACTCTTCTATTATTGAGAGCAAGAGGGATGATTTTTTTTTCTCTCTCTGTGTTTTCTCTTGTTGTTCCATATAGGGAACAACAATTGTTTGTGTGATTTTTCCTTGTTGTTCCATATAGGGAACAATTATCATTCCATATAGGGAACAACACTTCTTTTGTGATTTTTCCTTGTTGTTCCATATAGGGAACAACACTTTTTTGTGTGATTTTTCCTTGTTGTTCCATATAGGGAACAACTATTGTTCCATATATGGAACAACACTTTTTCGTGTGATTTTTCCTTGCTGTTCCATATAGGGAATAGTTGTTGTTCCATATAGGGAACAACACTTTTTGTGTGATTTTTCCTTTCTGTTCCATATAGGGAACAACACTTTTCTGTGTGATTTTTCCTTGTTTTTCCATATAGGGAACAACTGTTGTTCCATATAGGGAACAACACTTTTTCGTGTGATTTTTCCCTGTTGTTCCATATAGGGAACAACACTTTTTTGTGTGATTTTTCCTTGTTGTTCCATATAGGGAATAGTTGTTGTTCCATATAGGGAATATCACTTTTTTTATGATTTTTCCTTGTTGTTCCATATAGGGAACATTTGTTGTTCCATATAGGGAAGAACACTTTTTCATGTGATTTTTCCTTGTTGTTTCATATAGGGAACAACACTTTTTCGTGTGATTTATAGGGAATAGTTGTTGTTCCATATAGGGAAAAACACTTTTTCGTGTGATTTTTCCTTGTTGTTCCATATAGGGAACAACACTTTTTGAGATTTTTTGTTGTTCCCTCTTGGGAACAACACTTTTTTTGAGTTTTTGTTGTTCCCTATCTAGAACAGCACTTTTCTGTGTTTTTGTTGTTCCCTTTTGGGAACAACACTTTTGTGTGTTTACTGTTTCAACTTTGGAACATCACTTTTTTTTGTTTACTGTTCAAACTTTTGAAAAAAACTTTTTTCTCTTAGCGTGTCTTATTGTTCCCACTTTTGAATAGCTATTGTTCCATCTTTGAAACACCATTTTTGCTTCTTCTAAGTTTTTTGTTTTGTTAATAGCACTTCCTTCCTCTTGTGGGATTATTCCTAGCTCATCTCAACCCCATTTTTCTGATTCCCTTTCATGAAATGAAGTACAATACTTCTATGAGGACAAGAATTATGGATTCCATTGAAGCAGGTGAATATCATTAACATTATGATCTTTAACAGGACAACTTCTAGATGAGAGATTCTTTTTAAGAAAAGGGACACAATTATTTATATACTACTTTACTGCATCATTTTCTATTGTACATGATACTGATTGATCATCTTAATACCATGTTGGTTCCACCCTTCCTGGTTATAATCTTCTCTGTCTGTAATAAATAATATTATGGGTATATTTTTTTTCTATTGACATGTTCAACTTCTTCCACCATCCCTACTCTTAAGGAGTGCTGAGCCTCTCTCTTTTTATCATAAAATTGTATAGTCGCAGCAAAAAAATTTTTGCAGGAGGATAGGGGGTCTCATTATGAGCCAGCCTACCATGTTCATAAGTTTGTAACGAAGTGACATTACCATTGTGGCCACCACACCAGGGTTATGATCCATTGGATAGCCAAAATATCCTTGGAACGGGAGGTCTCATCATGAGCTAGCCTTATCACTTTTGCTACATCCCAGTGAATGGCAGTGTGGTTATCTGGTTACCACGGTAGCAAACTGATCTCTTCTGTAGAACAGCACTGGAACTCTCCATTTATAAATTGAGGATCCTGGCTCATACGGGTTAAAATGCAACCCTGCCGAGGATATGGATGCCTGCTGGCAGCAGAGGCTCTTCTTATGGTATTGAAGTTATATCTTATCATCAATTATTACTATAATACCGTTTTCTTATTATTATTTTTATCGCAGAAGTTATTTCCTTAATTTTTCCCTTTTTTGAACCTTTACGCATGAGAAATTGTTTTTTGATCAATCGCATCATTTTTGGCTAGAATACTGTCAAAAAATCACATTTTTAGCATATTGATGTCCTTTTCTTTTTCACATAACTTATCATCAATACAAAGTGTCCTATCTCTTATTCATAACTATCTTTGCACACTCTACTCTCATTATAACCATACCTCTTTCCATCCTATCATTGATATGTGTACTCTGCTTCATTTACTGTTGTATTGATCACTCCCTTGCCTTGCTGTCAACACAACACCTTTCATATGCTTTATGGTCATGGAATCCCTTTTCCAATTGGAGGGGGAAATGTATGCATTATGGGTTAACATGCGATATAATTACTGAACTCTACCATAACTTGATGATTTGACAAAATATTAGTACTGTGTTTATACAAAAAAAATTCTGATTAAATTTTTTGCATGCATCTTATATGTTGCCATTCAAAATTAAAACTATGAATTCCAGAAATTCGCATGAAAAATAGTGACTTGTTATAGGAGAACAACAAGTATGGGGAGAATTCTATTCGCAGCAAGGCCACACTATTTCCCCTAACAACAGAGGCTCGCGCAACTCGCGAACGCGCACAATTGTTCATACATGATGTGCTTGCATGGCTTCCACATTTTGCATCACTTTCAGTATCTGCTCAGACTACATTAGCTTCAACAAATTTCAGTCCATACATGTCATTCCACATTTTTTTCGGAGGTAAAACTTGAAGTAAAATAGCATACTTTTCTGATTTATTACGAATTTAGGAGAATTTCATGCAAAATCCATTGATCATTATTTATCATCATTCATTCCACATATTTACCACTCCCCATTCTTCAAAGACAAAATATTTCAGTTTGGGGGAGTGTTCCTTTCATTTATTTATTCATTATGACCATCTTATTCATTCTCAACACCTCCCTTCTTTCATGTTGTTTTACACCAAGCATAGATTTCAATAGATTGTAGCAACCACCTCTATTCGTTTTCTAGCATTGCATGAGGGCATGCTAATTCTTCAGTTTAGGGGAGGCATTGCTACACATGATGGATTTTTTCTACTTTATTTCTCATTTAAGGCATACAATTTCATTTTTATACAGTGTAGAAATTGATTTTCATATATCTTTAAAACTATGAACTGAATTCTTGTGATTTCTGGATAACAAAGAGGTATCATTAAAATACAAAAACCCAGATAATTTCACACTAAATTAGTTCATAAAATTTAAAAAATTATGCACTATAACCTACAGCCATTTGTTTATATCTCATGATCCGTGCACCAAAACAATCTGATTTTTGGATCATAGAAGCATTAATTTAGTAGAAATCTAGTTTTTGAGAAAATGGCTAATGAAGTTTGTTGTTACTTATACCATATTTTGCTGCAACTTCATATACATATAGTTGAACGTCAAATGTAAAAAATTTTACGCCTTCATCAAGATTGCTAAAATTGAATATTCATTATTTGAGGAAGAATTCATTTGTTCCATCCATTTCATGAGTTGGGATGAACAATTTTTGTATTATTGCTTGGTTAATAAAGAGGCTTTGGGTTGCATGAGAACATGCAATATATTCAGTTTGGGGGTATGTTGGGCTGCTAGTTTGTCATTATTATTATCACTTTTTAACACCTATTTCATCCATTTATACCATTATTTATCACGTCATTTATCATGGTTTATCATATAATTCCATTTTATAATTATTTATGCTTTTATGGATAAATATTATTTCTTCTCCTTTATTTTTAATAAATTGATGATTATTATGCATGACTCTACAAATTATGGTTTATTAATAAATTTGTTGTAACCTCACTCACCATTTTGGCCTCCAAGATATTTTCGAGATTGCAGATTTGATCTCCAGTTCATCATTAAATATTCCAACTCTGAAATTTGCTGGAATAAGAAGTGACAGTTTTGCATTGGACCTTTTGGGCAAATGGAGAAGAATCTAGAAAATCTAAAACATGAGTTTTCTCCAAAACGGACCGAGTTAACTTTATGAGAGATCTTCTTTCCCAAATTTGGTTCGTATTAAGAGAAACAGAAGGTTCTCTAAAGACGATTTTCTCAGATTCGTTGTTCCAGCCGTTTTCCAAATTATCTCAGTTGCAATACCAAATTTGACCTGTTCTTGTTGAATTATTGATGGAAAGATATTTCAGATATGATCTTGCTGGTCAATTTGTTGGGAACAATCTAATTTTGTTATGGGAATCATTTTTTAATCTCTCTGTTGTAACTTCTCTTTGCTCTCTCTGTATTTAAATGAAAAACAGAGATCAAAGAAGGAAATAATAATGGAATAATTTTGGATTATTATGGGATTATTAGATTAGAGATGAGAGGAGGACATAGCAGAAAGCAGGGAACCTAAATCGGACCATATCATTTATTTTGTCATGTATCTCTCATTTACGCATCATTTGTAATGAGCAGAATGTAGTTCTGAAAGACAAATTTGTATTGTAATTGCTGCGATGATTAATACATAGTTTGTGTTGTTGTTCATTTAATTGCTTTGGAGTAACTAAGCAGTATTCGTTGGCAGCTAAATGCCCGGTCTCTGGTGAATTTCGCTACTATTATTTCTGCTATACCTTTCCAGTTACTGCAAGTATATTATGTTTTTCTGCTTTACAGTGAATTGTTTTTGATGATTTAGATTTCTGTATTTCTTCCTCTGTGTGCGCATTTCCAATTTATTAGTTATTTTTTAAAAGAATTGGTTTTGATTATTTAAAGTATAGACTGTTATTTCTGTTACCTTCCTTCTGTTCAATGGTTTAGATCCAGCTAAAAGAGCTCATTTAATGCTTCAGTGCTCTCAGTTGATTTAATTATTTGAATTAGAGAATGAATCACAGTTTTTGGATTATAATGCATAGATGAATTACTTTCTTTAAAGATTCATATTTATGATTGCATCTATATTCAACGATTGGTTTTACCATTACTCTCTAGGGTTATAGCTTGCACATATTGTGTACACTCTTGAAACAAAAAGACTTACCCAGGTTGATAATTAATGTAAGACAATTAGGAGTTTTAAAAGACACCTTTTAGCACCCAACACCTACCAAATCCACAAGCAAAGAACAACACCGTGAAGCCAAAGAAGGACATGGAAAAGTGATGTGAGCTCCATAAGAGATCCACTCACAACACAAGTGAATGTCGGGCTAAGTAATCGTTGGTGGCCAAGATGAGGGCTTATGAATCAGATTCATGCTGTGACTCTGAATCAGAACCTAACAAGGGGAATGAAAAAGGGAAATAGATTATTGATTTGGAACCCAATGCCATTGTTGCCACTGTGAAGATCCAGAAGGAGGAACCGAAAGATCCAAACGAGGAGGAGCGTCTCTCCACTCCCAGATGTGGGTATATGGTTCATCGTTATAGTTCATTGTCGACAATGGGAGCCAAAAGTACCTCATTTCAGTAGAAACCATGAAGCGGTTGGGCTTGTTGACCACCGCACACCCACAACCATACACCATTAGGTGGCTTCACCAAGGACGGGATCTTCGCATCAGGAAGCAGTGTCGCCTTCCCTACAACATCAAGCCCTTCACGGATGAGGTATTATGTGACATTGCTCCTCTTTGTGTTTTTGATGTATTATTAGGCCAACCATACTTGTGGAAGCGACATGCTATGTATGAGTCCCAACCTCGCGTTGTTATTGTTACTTTGGGAAATAAGCTTTACAGGATACCAACGGTACCACCGTCGGCCGCTATATCTTTGGTTACTACAAAACAATGCAGTAAGATCATTTCCAAAACCAGGAAATTTGTTTTCCTGATGATCTGCCCCCGGGGCAAGAAGAGGACTGTGGCCATGACCTTCAGACAGCAATCCTCTACATGAAAAAAAATAATGGAAAATGTTGTTTAGGAGTATGGGGACATCTTCACCTCGCCCACAGGGGTGCCTCTACACTATCGGTTCAAGCACCCCATTGATCTGACCCCAGGTGTGCCGCTACCCAATGGACCAATATATTGGCACTATGTTCTGCAGAACGATGAAATCAAGAGGCACATTCAGGAGTTGATGCAGAAAGGTCACATCCGGTCGAGTTCATCACCCTATGGGAGCACGATCATGTTGGTATAGAATAAGGATGGGATTTGGATAATTTGTATTGACTAACGGGCGCTGAACAAGATCACTTTCGAGAATAGGTACCTGATCCCATGGATTGATGAGCTTTTGGACCAACTCAAAGGGGTGAAATATTTCAGTAAGATCGACTTGAAGTTTGGGTATCACCATGTACCAATCGAACCCTTCGATGTATGGAAGACTGCCTTCAAAGCCAAGGAGGGCCTTTTTGAATTGTTGGTCATGCCTTTCGGGTTGACGAATGCTCATGCAACCTTCATGAGGTTTATGGACGACATCTTGTAGCCATTCACCAACTCATCTGTAGTGTTGTTCTGATCTTCACCCAAACTTGGGAAGAGAACCTCCACCACATATGACAAGTCCTCCAAACACTGTGGCAATACAAGTCGTGTGCCAATTTGGAGAAGTGCACTTTTGGCATGACCTAGGTTCAATATCTAGGATACATTATTGATGAATGGGGGGTGCATGTGGATCCAATCGAGAACCAATTCATTCAAGATTGGCCAACCCCAACCACTCTAACAAATATTCTTAACTTTATGGGTACTTATAATGTCTACCGCAGGTTCATGTTGGGATTCTCTCACATCACTTCGCCCTTGAGTCAAGTCACCAAGGGAGGAGCGAAAGAAAAATTATTTTGGTTAGAATCTCATCAGAATGTGTTTGTAGAAATGAAACATCGCCTTTTTTCTGCCCCAGTTCTCACATTACCAGACTTGCAACAACCATTTAAGATCGAGATGGATTCCTCTGACTATGCTATTGGGGAATTTCTTACTAAATAGGGGCATCTAGTGGCATATCACAGTGAGACATTCTCTGACACAGTCTGCAAGTATCCTACTTATGACAAAGAAATGTATTCCATTGTGCAGGCTTGTCGACAATGGAAGCATTACATTTTGTGGAAGGAAAAAATCATCCACACAGACCACTAACCCCTACAGTTTATATAGAAATAAGGGAAGTTGCAGAATGATCACCATCATAAGTGGTCCACATATCTGCAACAGTTTCATTGGAACATCAAGTACAAGAATGGTAGCGCAGACTGCCTCAGTCAACCATCAATCGTGGTGCTAACCACCGTTCTCAACTCTTGTGGGCATGAGACTTCTGATTGGACGCTTCTCTACAAGAGAGATCCAGAATTTAGTCACACATACAAGCCACTCTTGCAGAGTATGCAAGTTCCATATTTTCACCTCCAAGATGTAATTTTATGTCACCTAGGACACCTTTGTGTTCCTTCAAGTGAGTGTGCCAAGATGATATGGGAATCACACTACAGTCAAGTCGATGGGAATTTTGGGGTCGAGAAAATAGTGGTAGTATGAAAAAAGTATTTCTATTGGAAAAACCTTCGATGGGATGCTGGGAAGTACATCAGATCCTACACTGCTTGTGCCATTGCCAAATAGACCATCAAGAAGAAAGGTCTCTATACTCTGCTACCTACCCCTATTTGACCTTGGGAATACATCTCCATGGATTACATATCGGGCCTTCCATTTAATAAGCATGGAAATGAGTGTGCGTTTGTGGTCATCAACATATTCTCGAAGATGGCCATTATGGCGTCTTGCAAGAAGAATATCACAACAGAAGCCACTGCTAGAATCTTCTTTGAATGAGTGTGGGTTCACTTTGGGATCCCACAATCTATCATCTCAGATCAGGACAAAAGGTTCCTCAGCACATTTTGGTCCAAACTTTGGTCAATGCTTGACACCAAGCTCACCAAGTCCACAGGTTTCCATCCCCAAAATGATGGCCAGACATAGGTCGTCAATAAGATGATTTTACACATTCTGTGCATGCACAGTTCAAAGAATCCATGCACATGGGATGAGAGCCTCCCCTATGTATAGCATAGTTATAATCGGGCTCTCCACAACTCAACCGGCCACAACCCCTTTTAGGTGGGCTTTTGATTCTAGCCACTATGTCCCATTGATGTAGTCATGCATTTGCAGCTACTTAGGCCAATTCAGCTCATGTCTGGTATGAAGCTGACAAAGCGAACAACTTCATCGAGTGCATTCAACACATCTGCCAAAAATTTCATGACATATTGGATAGAGCCAATTCTAACTACAAGAAACGGCATGATCAACATTGGGTGCCATAGAACTTCTAGGTGGGCGATAAATTCTGGCTACATTTGCAGAAGGAGCATCTCAATGGACCCCACCGCAAGGTTCACCCACTCTGATATGGGTCATACACCATCACCAAGGATGTAGGGAACAATTCCATTGAGCTCAATATTCCACCATTCCTTGGTCTTCACCCAGTATTCAATGTGGACTGCCTTCGTCCCTACTTCCCACCTCTACTAGACACCTCTGACATTGTGGAACAACTCACACCAACAAAGTTAAACCCATACTGCATGGAATAGGCCACCACAGGTTGTACCATGGACTTTCAAAACAAGAACAATCGCCAACAGAAGATCCAACTATATCGGGTTGTCAAAGCCAACCAACTCCTGCACCAAGGCAAGTGGTTCACTAGGGACCAAGTTCCGCAGAAGTTTACTCATCTCGTGGAGGAACTCAATGAAATGGAGACCATTGCTTCCTAATAGGGGAGGAATGATCCAGGTGGATATTGGTGGCCACCCATCTATTCCACTTGGGGCCCCACCATTATCTCTTTCAATTTTTTGGTTTTGACGCAACTTACTATTTTTAGTATTTTTTCAGGTCGTGAACTTCCTGAGCCATTTTCAAGATCTAAACGACGTTTTTTGGGCATCTCTTTTCTGGAAAAGATGATTCCATTTCAAAATCTACATTAGTGGTAAGAATTTGTAGTCCTCAGATATATCTTTCTAATTATGTATCATGTGCGTCAAACAGAGATAGTATGCCAAAGTTATGACCCCAGGAAATTGATGTACCAATTTACCCCGACGAGGCTCATATTCTAGTGTTTCATATCCTAGGGTTAGGTTTTTGGGTGTTTATGGTTTTCCATTGTTTCTCAATAACATATATGCCTTCGAGCCTCATTGTAACACAGATTTCAAAGGCATGTAGCTGCCGCATCTCTTCTCATAAATAAGCTACCAGTGCCCTAGCTAATTTATTTACATTCTATTTGTAAGGAAATTTTAGTTCTTTTATATTAATGAAATGAAGTGTTATTTCTGCATATGCGTATTCTATTGCATTTCTGCATAAATCCAGATCAATTCATAATAGTTTCATTATCATATGCTCTTCAAATCTCTATTATACCATCAAATATATGTATCGAATAAACCTATTGTCTAATCTGTATAAGAGATGATAAATTCCTTTGAAATTTTGGAATATAAAGAACATCATGTAAAATATAATCTTCAAGTCCTAACATATTTAATCAAATAGATCTGATCCCTCAATGTTTAATTTGAGACTTATCAACAAAATAAACTACTCCATCAATGTGATCACTAATTTTTTCAAACAAATCTCTCCAAAAGGTCATATGAAAAGTTGCACATGTGTGTAAGATCTAATTGTCATTCCATGAAGATAAATAAATAATAAATACATTATCTATATTTAAATAATGATGTGCAACAATATAATGTGCCTTCTCAGATAATTTTTCCTTTATCTAGAGGTGGTTGGTCTTTCTTTTCATTTATTTGTTCTCTCCTTCCACTCACTTTCTCCCAAGGAATTATAAAATTAGTAGCAGTGTGACCAATTTTACCACATCTAAAAAATTTCCTATTTCGTTTATCATTAAAATTCCTTTGTTGTCTATCATTTTGTTTTCTTTCTCCTTGATTGTCCTCCTCTCCTCCCCCCCCCCCCCAACTTTCCTCTATAATTTCTCCTACCACGACCTCTGCAACTCTTATTATTTCTTGCATACTCTTCTTGATACTTTTGTTCTTTTTTTTTCTAGATAAAAAGTCTTCACATTAACTAGTACAAAATAGCTAATTAGTTAGTAAAAAAATGACTAAAATTTGCATATAAATGACTATTTTTTATTCGGTGACCAACAATAGCTAATTTACAGTATCTTATAATGCAACCAACTTTTAGTAATTTTTACCTTAGTCATTAATTTTTTGTCTCAATTTTATCGTCTAGTAGAATATTTAGTCATTAATTTGGTCATTAATTTTTTCACTAAGTAGTCATTAATTGTAACAATTAATGACCAAATATACAACAAAATATATTACTATATGATCACCCTAGAAAACCAATTAATGAACAAATAAATATGACCAAAATGTTGGTCATGTTATAAGGTACTGTAAATTAGCTACTAATAGTCATATATATGCAGAATTTAGTCATCACTTGAATCCAATTAATAACCAAAGAAATATGACTAAATTTTGGTCGTGTTATAAGATATTTTAAATTAGCTGCTAATAATCGTATATATGCAAAATTTAGTCATCATTTTTAATCACAAATTTATAATTTGTAGTATACATTTATATTTTCTTGGTAGTTTTATATTCATTATATAAACAACTAATTTAGTAGTTTATATTCATTTCATTTAATTTTACTAATAATCATTATAAATGACTAATTTAGTCATATATTTATTTTACTTGTGTTAATAATTAATCAATATAAACTACTAATTTATTAGTTTTAGATTGATTTTATGTGTTCATTATTAATCAACATAAATTAAGAAGTATGATTTTTCGAATAAATTAAAAAAAATGTCATACAATGTGCATGTTCATCTAATATGAAAACAAAAAGTTACATATGTTAATTAGAATACTAAACAATATCGGGTGCAACTATAAATAATTTCAATCACACAAATTATATTATATGTAATATCAAGTATTACGATATGAGTTTCCAACTTAATATTGGTTGGACTACAATTTACACATGAAATATTGTTTCATCACTTCAAAACATTATCATTGTGTTTCCAATGAATTGAAGGTGAATTCACCAACTCTAAAGACTTTAACATCAGTCTCTATATGTGTGTATTTGAGGGATATTGGCTCTAAATGTATCACTAGACTGATTCTATTCTCTCTCTCTTTTTGTGTTTTTTGTTCCATTGTTATTGTTCTCCTCTTTCTTCAATTCATGCTTCTTACAATAAATATTGAGTTCCTTTTCCTAAAAAAAAAACAAGATACAACGAAAAGCATAAGACATGACATATGATCAACACTAGAATATAAACTAAAGTATATTATAAAATATTTATACGATATATACCTCGACATCAGCAATTCCAAAGTCATTTTCCCCATAAAAGTAAGAAACTCGAACAAGTTTTCTTCAGTTGGGCAATAATGGCCATTATGTGGCCAGACGACCTATATAAACAAAGAAAATAAAATGTCTCCATAGAAAAAACACCTTAGTAACTTACTATTCAACCTTTGGGGAAATCTTAGTCACAATCATGTCAACTAAGTTACATTCTAAAAAGTACATGTTGTAGATAACTTGTGAAAACAAATAATTTGAGGTGTGATGTGTAATCCTTGTCATTTTATTCACAACAAAAATTATATCTCTAACAGATGAACTTGGTCAAGTATATAAACAACCTGTGCTCAAATAACAACATGAAATTAAACTTTTATAATATTCATGAAAATATTTTAACACAAATCAACTAAAAATATTTCAATCAATTAAGTGTAATACTAATTTCATATTAAATATTTGTTTTTTGTTTAAATGGACCTGATACCAATTATTTTCAATTTTATAGTTAAAAGACAAAACAAAATCAAAATAAACATTCAAATACAATCAAACAATAAAGAGAGGATATCATGGAATGGGCATTGCAATTATAAAAAAATTGTTTACCTATCCATCGATATCTTGTTTGGCATTGCCAAAACATTTGCCTGCCCAAAATAACCATGAGGTGAAATAATATCGACATTAAAAACCATAGGAATCCCTAGTAGAAACTCGGACAAGTTTTCCTTAGTTGGGAGATAATGCCCACCATGTGGCTAAATGACATGTATAAACAAAGCAAATAAAACATCACGATAGAAAATAACACCTTAGGAACTTCGTTTTCAACCTTCAGGAAAATCCTTAAGCATTATCACAAAAAATAACTTACATGGTAAGAATTTCAGGTTGTATAAAACTTGTAGAAATAAAAATTACCTCAACCGATAAAATTATCCTCCAAATACTAAAGAATAATTGAATTACAATATTTGGAATAGGACAATAATAAATAGCCCATTGAATAATAATTATATTTTACACAATCCAAAGGGACTACAACAAATAAGGTTAAATTGAGATTGAAGTCAAATTTCCTTATAAAATAATGAAAAAAGAAATCTGTTGGAAAGCCTCCCCCATGTTCCAAAATTCAGGGACAACAAAGGTTAAGCTAAATAAGTGCAAGTTCAAGAACATTAACAAAATAGCACATTGACCAAAACAACCAATATGTACATCATTATTAAATAATTTAGTTAGACTCTCGAGTCATCTTCAATATGTTTTGCAACAAACGACAATGAATTACTAAATAAAGTTTTGGGCAGTCGTCATTTAGAAAAATATTCCAGCCTATTTGAAGTCAATTTCCTTCCAAGGAATTACGTATTAAATTTGTAATTTCACTTCCTTCTAGGCTTTATACATTCAAAGTTGTTTTATTGCAAATAGGGCACAAATTTTTTAGTAATGGCCATTTTCTTATGCAATCCAAGTGGTGAATATGGCCATTCTCTAGAACACCTCATTCTGTATTGTCCTTGAATTCCTCTTGCAAAATCAAGGTAATTATTTATGTGAGAATGAACTCCAAATAAAAAGATATAATTCCTTCATAGAACGTGTACATTGTAATTAAAACCAACTTGTAATTCTTTTCAAGTAATGCTGCTACCTCGAAATAATTCTATCAAAGCCTGAGAAAATATTGTGTAAACAACATATATTGCAAGTTTCATCTTCCAGCTACTTCTTGGAGGCTTCATCTACATTGGAAACTATGCCAAACTAATATGAGCTTCTCTTAAAACACTTAAAAACTCTCTTCACTTAATCCTATACTCACATAACCTATTCATTACTCCAAATCCAACAATTTTGGTCATCATGGACAAAATGATTTTTCTAGCTCAATAGTTTAGGACATAAAAGGAAATCACGAAACATGTCAGCTAAACCATATTATGGATAGGCAATATAATCCTACTAAAATGAAATGGTTTCATCTCATAAGCCATTTTATCCACCTCTAATCACATTTCTCTATGTTGATCATGTGCTTTGGCAACAATGTAAAATGCTAGTTGGTCTAAAATCAAGATATCGTGTAATTAAGAATGGTAAGTTTGCAATAATATAATTATAATATTTTTAGTATACACAATACTATGTATACAACCTACAGAAAAAAAAATATATATATATATATATATATATATATATATATATATATATATATATATATATATATATAAATATATATATATATATATATAGATAGATATATATATCTTGATAACAACAAATAGAGATAGATATATTTCTTTTGTTTCATCTAAAATAATTTTTTTTATAAAACTATTTCACATATCCAAATTACCACACAAACAACCTAGTACATCAAAAATACAAGAGGAAATGGATATAGAAATCTAATGAGGATAACCCAAAGCATTAGTTTGTGATTAAATCACATTTATTTTGTAACAAACAATTTATTCAACTATTACAAAATATAATGCTTGTTAAAGAATCGCATAACTACCACCATAAAAACATAAATTAAAAGACCAAAAGAAAAAAAATTATGGACAACTTTGAAAGCTTAATACCCCAAGTCTTCACTATCCCAAAGGAAATAAGATATCTATTATGCAGTTGTAGTCTAACTTTTAGACATTTTGGGGGTTTTTCTAGCCTACTTTCTAATCTCATTTGCCTAGAATCTGGTATGGATTTGTTGGAATCAAAATTTTGAGTTGTGAACTATCAACAATCCAAGTGCCTAAGGTGTTTCTGAGGGTGTTGAATGCATATATGTTGTTCAAAACCAATTTTAAGAAACACAAATCAAGATTTGACCAACAATTTTTTCACTATATTTTAGCCAAAAACTCCAAAACGCTTAATAGAAAACACCTATTATGCATGGGTTATTGAAACTATTTTGAATAATTTGGTCATAAAAGCAACAATTGACCAATAAATCAAGAAAATTATACATAAAAGACTCTCCTTTCTAGAATTAAACAATATTCTCTCTTTTTCAAAATCATCTTCTTAGAGGTATTTGGCATTTACTTTTCATGGGAGGCTCGGCAATGGACATGTTTGTTGAAAATGACCTTTTCACAAAAGGATGATACATGAGCTCGGAAGCTGATGGTTGATCTGTGGACTAAATTTTTAAACAACTTTGTATAAATTCCTTGGCATCTCTAGATAGTGCATCAATTATAGGTGGTAGCTCCCCATGTCCAACTTTCCACAAGGAATGTTGTTGTAGGATCAACACAGTCATCATTTTCAACTTGTCAATTCATAAAGCAAATAACTAATCCAAATTCAAGCAAGTAGAAATGAATACATATGTCATCTACACTAACCTGGAACAAATAATTTGAACAAATTTCCAACATTTTTAGATTGTGGGCGAGCATGATGTCATAGCAGTCTAGACCAAGGATTTCATTTCTATTGGAGCACTTTTCATGCGTTAATATATTAAAAAGGTGGAAAAAAATAAGGTTTAAACGACATAAATTTGACACTACTTAAGCTGAAATACTAATATTAAGACCCATAAATGCAAAATAACAAGACAACTCAAACCAGTGAGTCGTATCTTTCTGTGATTTGATAATGAATACAAGTTTGTTGACAGGTTAATTTTGATAATATGAAATTTAATATTTTCCTAAATTTCACTGATAATTTTTGCCCTACTTATATCTAATAGTCATGTTTTATCCTCATATATATTTAGATTTCAGAAAATAGGTTAATCAAGAGAGGCATGAATTTATATTGATGATGGAATGCACTCTTAGACCAACCTACTACAATATATAACTCATTCATATCTACAACAAAAAAAATAACCATAGTGATAATACTCCTACATAGCAATGAACAAAAACTCATGAACTATAGTTGTGAACAATAACTTCATCCTTCAACTAGTACCTCCATGTAACAACTCCAAAACTTAGGGAATAAATTGTTCTGCAATTAAAACTACTAGTTTATCTCGGTGACTATTTCCTGCTATGATGAGTACATGGTGAGACTTTGGTGGTACTCCTCAAAATAATTTGATGAAGTAAATGTGGATCGATACTTACCATAGAATTTTGATTCATAATAAAATATTATTTTACTACACCAAACAAAAATAATGAGAAAAATAAAATAAAAAAGGTTTAAATTTGAGAAACACCAAACACTTCCTCAAAAATAGGAAACCTCAGTCTATAAATAAAAATATAAAAATTATTTTTGACATGAAATCCAACTATACTAGAGCCAAAGAAAGGAATAATGCAAACAATAAAAGTCAAGGAACACCAAACATTTCATCAAAAATATAAACTATATGAAGAATAAATGTGATTTTAATCCAAGAAATACAGTGGCCAATGAGAAATTTTGGGTACCGTGAATAAATACAGTAAAGAAAAAAATTATTAATTCCAAGTTGAAGCATTAATACGGTAGTAACATGATAGAAAACTATTCAGATGTACCAGGAGCTACACTATGTGGGAGAAAAACTAGCCCCTACTTAGTTCTCAAAGTAGTCGTCATATGGGAGCAACCCCAAAGCACCTTCACAAGCACTCTTCCATGTCACTCCAAAAGAGAGAATTTTTTGGGGGTGAAATCCAAGGCTTAAAATTTTGTTCCCCACCTTTTTTGGACCAAAGAAAGAAGTGACAAAATGAATCAAAATTTTCCAAAATATTCTAGGAGATAATTTTATATAATATATATTTTAATGTGGGTGTTTGACTCTATGCATTCAAAATAAACATGAAAAATGGTCAATTAGATGTATAAAATTTTAAAAATTTGCAACAACCTGTAGCTCATGGAATTATAGGTGCATTTTCTATTGCTTGAAAGGTCTTATAGGGTACAATAGTTTAGAAAATATTGAACTAATGGAAACCTATAATTCAAGGAGTTACATATGCATTTTTTGTTTCTTGAAAGGTCCTACAGGTTGTGGTTGTTTACGAAAGGCTGAAATGGTAAAAACTTATAGCTCAAGGAATTACATATGTATTTGTTGTTGCTTGGAATGTCCTAGAGGCTACGATGATTTAGCAAAGAATAAACTAGTGGAAGGGATAAGCCTTGTTCAAGAATGACTCTATTAGGTCATAGGAAAAACACAAAGTATAAATGGATGGAATAGCATGGAAATAGAGATTTAGGTATCACAATATATTCATGCATGGTAGTGTTAACGATGAAATATTCTTTTCACAAGGGTCACCATAAAAAGAACATGGATAATTGTTTAGTTGCTGCAAACAGATCCTATGGCTACCATGTAAATAAAACCCTAGTTAGATAAGAAATGTTAATTAACCTATGGATTTCCAAGGTTTTGGTGGCGAGGGGGGTGAGATCTCTCAAGGGACAATTTGAGAGACCTTCTAATTTCAAGGAAAAAATGTTGGGACGTGATAAACAACCTACCCACCCTTCCCATCAATAATAAGAGAAAATAAATAAATAATATATATATATATATATATATATATATATATATATATATATATATATATATATATATATATATATATATATATATATATATATATATATATATATATATATATCCAAGGTTTGAGGAGGGAACAATCAACTCTAGGTACAATTGGAGAGATCCCCCAAATTTCAAGGGATTCCAAGGGATGAGGAATCAAACACAACCACCACCACTTTCATATAATACACACACACACACATACACATAGAAAGCATCATAAAAATAAATATTTTCATTATTAATCATTAATCACAATTCTACATAGGGTAACATCCAATTACAAAATTTGAAATTCAAATAGCTAAATATTTGTGTTCCTATGAATTCCAGAAATCGAAAAAAATCCTCAAGGAATAGAAACCATTTTCAAGGCCTTTTTGGAAGGCTCAAAATGCCTTAGCAGTTTATGGCCATTTCTCGAATTACTAAGACTGTTTCTGAACAGTTAGTGAAAACTTGTTGAAGCCACTGATTGTTTCATCTTTAAATTCATTATGAATTTCTAATCATTTAGATAAAATATTAAAAATTTAGAAACAAAATGGTTTTCATTCACACTATACCATGAAAACCATATGCAAAAAATTCTGAAGTGTGAGACTGAACCAAAAAAAAAAAAAAACGCTTTCATGTAAACGAAAGGGAAAAAACAACAGTGAAAGAAACAAGGTATTCTCACACCACAGAGGAGTGTTTTCATAAAAAAAAAGGGATTTCTCATCATTATGGCGAAGTGAATTTACAAAGGGCAGGTTTTGAGTGTTTTTTGGGAAATGTTGCATATATTAGTTCAAATATCATCTCATCACATCATGGCACAAAATAATTAGGTCACATGAAAAAGAAGGGTCCAGGGAAAATCCAACCCAAAAAATCTAAAAAGGAAACAATTTTTGAGCTTCAAGGCATACCTTTATATAAAATCCTGCAAAACGGTTACCAAACTCGCCCCAGAAAATGACTCATTGAGGCCGAGGAGTGAGAAAGTACTTGGACTCAAGAAAACCTCAAATTTTGACTTAGGAAATTAAGAAAAAAAAACACCAAAGTTCAAGATAAAGGGGATCTTTTTCATAATATGAAAATATACAAGCTGCATATAATACAAATTTCTAATAATTCCTTGTTTCAGAGTACATAGATGATAACACATGCTACAAAACTTCATATTTTTTAGACAAATTGACATGTTTATTGGTTTTTTTATCACTCAAAATTGTCTTTACAAGGTTCTATCATCAAACTCACAACTAAGGATAAAATGGAACAATCAAGAAGAATTCCCTGTCACCAAAAAAATTCTCTCACTTTGGAACTAGTGCATGCTAGTTTCAAGAGGGTATCCCTATTGACATTCACTGAAAGTTGTAAATTGGGTCAATGATACACACCCAAAAATTAGTGAATCATAACACTTAAACACTTAAAGTAAAGGTCTCTTGAATAAGGGGAGAAATATACTCAAAAATATGAGTTTAGAAAATCATCATTATAAACCAAAGAGTACCTGAAACTTCATATGGCTGCCAAGAGAGTATTCTTCATTGAAAAAGTTTTAGACAAGTAAAAGGTCCATAGACAGAATAACACTGGTCCAAGAGAGTTTTATGGGTTTCATGCCGATAGTTCTAAAGATTATTTCAATTCTACTATTCATAGGTCATCGCTAACCATGTCAATAGCAAGACTAAGGAATCAATATTAAACGCCTAAGTGCATTGAGTAATATAAAATGAAGGAGACAATGATTGTTGATGAATGAAGAGGAAAGGTGGAATTAAAATCAACTATTCCATTTTCTACAAGCCTTATCATCCTCTTATACTTGAAGAAGGAATAATACATAACATAATCCCAATAATAAATCTACCCAAGAATAGGTGCCATGCAAGGTCACTTGCATCCGCCATAAGTCAAGAATCAAAAGAAACTGATAGTCTAAGAAACCCTAATATGGATGTTATAATTCTCATACTCATGTCCATGCATGAAAATCAATAGAGAGAGTCCAAGTACGTCTCTCTATATTGATAAGAATATATAATATCCAATAATATATCAAATATTCCAATGATAGAATGCATCACTCCTCAAATAGGGTGCTCCAATCTAGCCAAGAAAAGTATCCTCAACTTAAATAGCATCCACCTTCCTCTCCCAAAGTAAATCAACAAAATTTCCTTGAATCACACTCACATAAGGTTCCTTCCATACTAAGCATATAACTCTAGAAAAATACAAGTGGGTAACCATGAATGGATCTCCATCAAAAGAACATGCACCTAGGGGCCTCATTTTCTCCATGAAAAATAGATCATTCAAAGCATGATGAAACCAAAAGATAGGGCACTTCCATTTTCCAAAACAAGCATCCTCAAATAAGCATGTAACCTCACTAGGAACAATTCCAACCTACCAGAGACAAATATGGAACCTACCTTAAAAAAATATGATAGTAACTTCATCAACCAAAGCACTTTGTATTCCTATTTTGGTTCATATATTTAATGGAAAAATTTCCAAGGGCATATGGAAAATAATAGAATAATATCCACTCATTCATGGCAAGATAGGAACTCCAAAATATCACCAAGACACCACAAATATATTATGCCATAAGTTTCAAAAGTACTCCATAAGAAAAGCACCTCTTTCAACGAAGATATCCCAAGCCCATTTTTGTTATGAATTCATTATTAAAGGAACATTAAATTTATTATATTTTCTCCACAAACATGTGCCTAAGTTCCTCTATGAACTTGTGATACATTTAGCATCAGAAGCACACTATATCCTCCTATGTTCAGTTCAAAAGTTAAGGGAAGAACTACACCATCTATTGGAAGACCATATCAACCACAAAAAGATAGAAAATAGAATATGAGTCCACAACCTTCCCTCATAACCATTGTTATATAATGCCCTAATTATTGGTTCTCCTTACAATCCATGAAATTTTTGGTTTTTCTTCACAAACACTATAGGATCTCATTATGGTCACATGCGAATTGAAACATCTATCGAAGTAATAAAAACATCCAAAAACCAGAGACCGCTTGTTGATGAAGCAACCTCATGTATGTTAAAGGCATGTGTTTCTACCAATCTAATATTGTAGGAAATTTCTCCATGATGTGTTCTACCTTCACCTAGTTTGCATGTCAAAAATACCCACAAGAAAGTGATATTGGATAGGGAAATGTGAAAAATGAACATACATATTTTTGAAAATGAACATTCTCTCTCTACGTTTTTGTGAATTTACATGGAAATTTTGGACACGATTGATGATGATTTTTGTTTCTTAGCATGTAAAGTCTTCACTTCTTGCATTTAAACAAGCATTAAATAGACGTTATTTATTATACCCGTAGAATTTAGGAGCCCTATATTAGATTGAACAAATTGAGACAACTTCCCATTATGGGATACGCT
Organism: Pinus albicaulis; assembly: GCA_034641835.2. Lineage (NCBI taxonomy): Eukaryota > Viridiplantae > Streptophyta > Pinopsida > Pinales > Pinaceae > Pinus > Pinus albicaulis. Next base: position 2,900,291 of record CM076572.1, read on the forward strand.
GCCTTTTCTACAAATATAGCATATCTTTGGCCTAAAACCAAAATGTTAACAAGCACAAGAAGTGGTTGTTGTTCTAGTTGTGGTTGCTAGAATTCAGAGACACTTTTTGAGTATGCGATTAACATTGGAACATTTACTAAATCCCAAAGTGAAGGATGGAGAAGATGAGATTTTACATGAAAGATTTCATGAAGGAAAACTTGTGGTTATTTCATACCAATATGAAATAGATTCTCAGTGAAGTGAGAAATGAGAGTAACCTTGTTTGGAAAGACAAACATATATTGGACAACAACCCACAATAAGGAAGATCTGGGAGAATGGGGACTTTTCAATTGCAAGGAAAATGATAAAATTGTAGGTGAATATGTTCATATTTTATCTTGGATGGAATCACTTAGAGCTTGGTTATGAATTGAACTAAATTTACTTTTCTCTTCCTTAGTTTGAACGTTGGAAGGTTCCTATTGTGGTTGGAACTTGGGTATTGTGAATAACTAAAAAAAAAAATCTATTAAGGCCAAGTTGAAGCATCAATGCGGTAATACCATCATAGACAACTATTGATATGTACGAAGAGCTACATTGTGTGGGAGAAAAACTAACCCTTACTTAGCTCTCGAAACAGAATCAAGGTGGGAGCAACCCCTAAGCACCTTCAAGAGCACTCTTCTATGTCACTCCACCAAAGAGCATTTTTTTGGGGTGCAATACATGGGTTAAAATTTTGTTCCCCGCCTTTTTTGGACAAAAGGGAGAAGTGAAAACATGAATCACAATTTTCCAAAATATTTTAGGAGCAAAGAAATCTGGGAGATAGTTTTATATAATATATATTTTAATGTCGGTGTGTGTATATGAATTTGAAAGAAGCATGAAAATGGTCAATTAGTTGTAGAAAATTTTAAAAAATTGTAACAAGCTATAGCTCATGGAATTACATTTACATTTGGTGTTGCTTGAAAGGTATTGCAAGCTATAATAGTTTAGCAAAGACTCAACTAATGGAAACCTATAGTTCAAGGAATTATAGATGCATTTGTTGTTTCTTGAAAGGTCCTACAGGTTGTGATGGTTTTATCAAATGCTGAAATGGTCAAAACTTATAGCTCAAGGAATTATAGATGTATTTTTTATTGCTTGAAATTTCCTACAAGCTACGATGGTCTAGCAAAGACTAAACTGGTGGAAGGGATAAGCCCATTTCGAAAATGACCCTATTAATTCATAGGAACAAAAAAAAGTATAAATGGATGGAATATCATGGAAATAGAGGTTTAGGTAGCACAATATCTGCATGCATGTTAGTTTTAAGGATGACATATTCCCTGGAGAAACAGGGCCACCATAAAAAGAACATCAACAACTGTTCAATTGTTGTAAAGAGATCCTATGGCTAGTGATCTGGATCCGTCAACTACCAGATTTACCCCTGATATTTTACTTCTATGATGTGGTTAAAATTGCACTAAAAAGAGAATTAAAAGAACACATATTCATGATTTAATCAAGAGGAAACAAGACAACAATCAACAACATAATAACTCGAGACATTGATAATGGAGTTCACCCAGTGTGGGCTATGTCTCTGGGCCCAGTGTCAAAATGGGGTAGGCCGCTTTATATAGTGCTGCAAATGGTGATGATGTACATGGACTATTTTTTCTCTCATACAAGGATATGTGGCCTCAACATGAGTGGTTTGTCTCTCCATGAGAAGTTCCTCTACAGGAACTCTCACTCACAATAGACCTCATTTCAGCATGACATAATCTCACAAAAGGTGACGGTGAGGATTCCTTCAACAAGGTTACATAGGGATCATAACGATCCATGGCAAATACATCTCTCATGAAGTATAAAGAAAGATCCTACATCATCATCAAACAAGAAACTCAACAGCATAATACATCTCACATCAAATGATAAAAGAGGCATATGATATCAAAAATACATATACCTCAACCCCTGAAATTGGTTGAAGAAGTGGATGCTCAACTGCTGAATATGGCTGCACCATCAAATTTGCGGCATCGAGAGGTATAAAATCGGCTATCCACACTTGCGAATCTAACACCGTCACTCCAATATGGAAAATGGCCGAAAATGGGCAGCTATGCTGCTGAAATGGGCATCGCCATTGGATTCTTGTCACCGAGAGATGTAAAATCAACATAAATTTTGTCAAATTCTGACACCATAAAGTTCGGCAGCTAAAGGAATATTTTTTATGCCCCTCAAGATTCCCTGGGTAAGGTTCTACCCCTCTAGCCACTCATGGTTCCACACCTGCAATAAAAAAATAGTATTCATTGAATAACATGTCCTTCTACTCCACATTCTACGTCTTATTTTCTCATGGCTCAATTGGCCTCCATGTGCCGTCATCTCTCATGTATTCTCCATCATTATCCATGGTTTCCTTGAACCATTTGAATGACATTTTATAACAAAGTGTGAGGGTGAATAAGACAAACTCTGAGGTTGGCACACTCATTGGAATAATCATATTAAGATACTTTTTTTTGGGAGGTTTTGGCTTCAAATCCCATTGACTCCCAGCATTTTTTTGAAGCCTAATTTTATTTTTAATATATTTTTTTCAAACTATATAATATATAGAATTCATATTTCCATATTATAACGACTCCCAAAAACATGAGAATAAGACAAAAATGGAGGTTGCACCATCCAAGGAAAATTGGGCCAAATTTGAGGTGCCTATTGGCACCATGTGATTGGGCCATGTGGAAATCCCTTATTGGTCCACATCATATGCCACCTCTACCACCTACTTGCCATGTGTCGATGTCACACCTCCAATTTACGTAACCAAAAAAAATTTGTTTTTATTTCAAGCCTTCCTCTTTTCAATTTCATTCTGGAAGGATATTATACTTATGTTGGTTTACTCAATTCATAATTGTTTACCTAATTATGTTTCATTTGCCCATCTCAACTATATCCAACCTCAAATGGGATATAATAATATTAATACTGCCAACCATCATTATTTTTAAAATACCACCCAATGGTTTTGTTTATCAAAACTCCACGGTTATATCTCACCACCTTGTTTGTGTCGTAATGAACCCTGGGTCATCGACTATAATCTTTTAATAGATAGTGGGGAACCCATTCCATTTGCACATAATAACCCTCTCGATATAATTTGATCAACTTATATGAAACAGTGAATATTTTTCACCTATTCCCGTTTGTTTACAAAGTATGAATTATAATTTGATGTAATGTATTCATGTGGCTATCTGTGCGTACAGGCTCTCATGGCCATTCGTTGAATTCTGGTTAGCATTTATATTAAACCAAACTCCTTTACTCAGATATCCATGTCATATGGATTAGAATGTGATTTAATTAAGTTGCGACGTGAATTCATTATCCACGTAATTCTGTAGACGATTTTGGGTGTAATTCTGTAGTTTGGAATGAGTCTTATTTGATTGGAGGTCACGTGGGTTTGCTCCACGCAACTCTAGAACCCTCCACACCAGCTTACCTTGGTGCAATTGTAATTTCGATGGCACGACCGGCCTGTATTAACATTTATGATATTGCAAATCACATTAAACGCTGAACGTATTGATTGTTCATTACGCATCCCACTCTTTGATCCGTGGCTTCATCGTTAAGATCTTGCCAGGTGGACGATGTGGATCTAACGATGCGTTAGGGTTTTGTACATATAAATCTCAGTATTATTGGTTTTTCTGGTTCTTTTCTCTTCATTCTTATTCTATTGGTCTTGTAACAGTGCACTTCCGATGCCATTGAGTTCTCAGTGCATCTATCCATTCATTATACGCGTCTCAGTGCTTCATTGAACCACGCAGGTATGTCTACTCCTGAGGTTATGAAGTGTATCCTTATTCGTTTAGGGTAACGCGTATTTGTTCGACTAGTCACTGAGATTCGGATTTGTTTGGATTGTTTACCATCGTTCCATACAGATGGATTTCTGTCTGCTACTTCGCTTAATGAAAATTTTTGTTTCTTTTTGCAGTGGGTTGGATTCCGCTGCTTCCAACGATTTGATTCATTGGTTTAAGTTTCTGGTTATTATATTTCTCTATATTCATTCTTAAAATTGAGACATAACCATTGTGTTGTGTTGATGGTCCTGGAAAAATACTCGTCTTCTCCCTTAAGCATATCGAAAGATTGTCTGCGTCCTTCGCAGGGCGACAGAAGAATGTGAATCATTCACTCTTTTCTTAACCTGTATAGGTAAGAATTTCTACTTTTTTTTTATACAACTATTTTATGTCTGTGATAATGTCCACTCTCCATCGTATGCTTAATTCTGTCGTTCCTCTATGTATATGCCAGGTCCTCGATAGCTTAGAGTTGCTCGAGCCTCAGGTAATTTGTTGTTCCTCATTTAACAAATTTTTGTTTTGATAGCGTTCTTTTCCATTTTAATTCGTACTCATATTGGGGTTTTTGACTCTTGCAGGTATTGACAATCGACTTCCTACTCTTTCTCTCTTGACCCACGAAAATCGTAGCTCCCTTCAGCACTAATATAAATTTCTTTGATCCTTTCCAGGTCGGTACTCGTCGAATGCTGGTTTGAAGGAACCAGTTCTCCTTACCTCGTTCTTGAAACATTTTCGACAACTTAATAACTTTAATTGATGTCATTGTATAATTTTAGCCATTAAAACTTTTTCTGGGTTTCGACCCTGACTCATTTACTATTGCAATTTCGGAAACGTTTACGATTTTGACCATGTCCTCATGCCACAGTGGACTTGAATCGTTGAAATTTGTTGATTATATAACTCTGTCTGTTTCCTATTATAAATTGTGCTTATGGTTAATCGTATGTATCTGCAACAAGGCATTTCTTTACTCTTCTAGCTTGAGTTCAGGTTTATACTTAGTTATGGCATTATTGAGCAGCTACATGTATTCCCACTCAGTTGTATTTTTTTGCCATAATACTTACAGGCCATTCATAGGTTAGAATTATATGCCTGCAAATAGTGACTATGTTATTTAACAGCTTAACTGTGCTCTGCCACAATGAATTTGGTTGCATAAAATTTTATACTCCATCCTTTTTATTGTAGCTTTCCAGTGATTATGTTGTCTCAGCTATCATTACCATTATTATGCTAGTACTCAAATGCATTTTTGTGTATATTTCTCCTATTTATCTGGATGGTAATTGGACAATAACAATGAACTAAATCTTTTCTCAATTAGTGGAATATTTCCAAGTATTGTCATCTATGCTCTTTCCAGATATTCAGTCTTGAAAGAAAAAGTACTAAATTGAAATTGATAATTGATTTGCATCATATCTCTTTAGGCTTTGCGAATACCTACAAGTGATGTGCTAATATGTATGTGTGTATCTGTGTCTGGAAACAATTTCGTTTGTAATATAACACTATACCTCCTGGTATCTTGTTCACATAATAGAGTAGATTTTGTTTATGGTCTACTGTTATAAAATCTGCATGTTAAATTATTTATTTATCTTTCTTTCACATAGTGGATTTTAACTCATACTATGAGTGTAATTCATCGCAACTAAATATTAATAGACAGTCCCATGCAATTTTTTATTTGCTTCCTTCTGATGTAGAATTTATTATTTATATGCAGACATAACTGACTACTGTAATCCTATTCATGTAAAGATAGTGTACTGTTTCCTGGAAGGTAGTCTGTAAAAGTTTTCTTTTCATTTTGATACTCAGTCTATATGACAGTTCATATACTACTACTCTCAATTGCAGTACAGAATTTCTCATATAGTTCTCTCTTATGTATGTATATTATTAACTCATTCTAATAATCAGAAACAGGTTAAAATTAATTCACTAATTTTCCTGTGGAGAACTATGTATCCTCAGATCTAAACCAACACTGGTTTAGAGATTCTGTTGGATTCTACTCCACAGATTTTCTTGCTTACAACTATACAGAATCATGAAGGTGAATTCCTAATGATTTATTTTGTTGAATGTGGCATTCAATAATTCTAACATAAAATCAAACAAGTATATGTAGCCAATTCATACCACAGAAAATAGAAACACCAATTCAATTCAATTACATACCACTCATGCAGTCGACCAACCTCCCAACCTTAGAGTTCTTCTGTCTCCCAGAACTCACCCCCGAGCTGAGATCACCTCCACCACAGACCAACCACTAATCTGTTTAGGAGCAGCTTATTTAAGCTATTGTTCCCTAAATCATGTTTCTAATTCTGCGTCCAGAATAGCAGGATGCTTTTCTTCCTGTTTGCCTAGGCTTCCCATTTTAGGGACTCTTTAAAGTTGTTTTATGCTTTTCCTCAGCTTTTCCAGCTTTTTGCCTCTTCCCAACTACTTTCCTCATCATTGGGGAAATTTAGATTCTTCCTCAAAAATCTAAATTAGAAATAATTCCTTTCAAGGATTTTTGAAAGATTGTGGGGAAATAGTTGCCTTATCCATCCTCATGGATTTAGCAAGTGATCTCATAATCTCATTTTGGTCAATCTGCACACAATCATTTCATTCATTTCCTCAAATTAAATATTTAATTACATTCACAAAATACTTATCCTTTGGGGTACACTCCCCTTAGGATTAAAGTTCAAATGTCTAGCTTTGAAATTCAAACACATAAATTGGGGGTGTTATAGTCGACTTGTGGTTCCGCCACATCACCTTTTGTGGATCCACCTATTTTTTTGACTGGGTTGCCACATTAGCTTTGTGGATTCCACTAGGCCTACAACATATCATCCATACGTCCTGACACGCAGCAGAATGTTGACTTTGACTTTTTTTTTGTTATTGGGTACAAACTTCAAACTACAATAACTTTCTCATACAGACTCGGATTTGAGTGTCGTTCGTGCCAATTGAATCAGAGAACCGAGCATTAAAATCTTATCCTAGTTTTAAAAAATTCTTACCTCTTTGAATTTTGGCCATTTTTTATCCCTCTTGGTCTCCTAAGGGTTTCTGGAGCCACCTGGATCAATCCTCCCCACCAAGGCGTTTTTGGTCCACCAAAATCATGAAAACAATCTTCAGTTTCTTTGTACATCTTATGCACCACAACTTTCCTGAAAGGTCATCTTTCATTCTCCTTCACCTTTTTTCTTTGTAGCCATAAGCGATGAGCCGACACCTACATCCTTAGCAAACCTCTAGTACAATATTCTTAAAAATTACCTGCTTAATGACATGACCAACTATGACCCAAACATCCCATACTTTCCATGATTTTATAACACACACTTTGTGGCCAAGTTTACATAAAAATGGAGATCAATACCCCAAATACAAGGCCGAAACAACATTATCGCTTAACAAGTGATAGAAAAAAAATCATCACTTTTACATTTTAAATTGCAAAATATGATTTACAAAGTAAGGCCAAAACAAGCTAACACATCTAGAAAAATCATCTCTAACTTATCAATGTGAATGGGTTATCTTCCTGTGGTGGATTTGCTTTTCGAGCAAATGTTTCATCTAGTTCATGCACAACCACTTTGCCTTTGAGACGTTGCCCTAGATGGAGCCTCCAACACGTGGCTCTTTGATGGCCACTTTTGTCACAATGGCTGCAATAAGTCTTCTTCCTCCAGACCTACTTTACCTTATTCTTTTCCTGTGGTGGAGAAGTCCTTTCACGTCTCATCCTCTTTCGTGTTTCCATTATCTTCCAGCACTCAACAAATACATGTTTATGTAATCCACAAAAACTACATGTTTTTTGATGCAAAGATTTATGTTCATTGTAAGCGACATGCTTGTAATCAAAATGAACATTATAATACCAAGACTTGTTATACCTTTCTTGTTGGTCTCTGGTGCAATCATGGGGATGAGAGCTTGCCTCAGCTATTTCTCTACAATGTGCATTGTCATAGGATGATGGTGATGTGTTCCCACCATTCTCTTTCCCCAAGGGTTTCAACCATGTATTGGAAGCTTCTAACACTTTGAGCATTGTCCTTCAGCATATCCCAAACATGTGAATCGAGGTATCTGCACAACCTCCAATGGGTGAGCTATGCCTTAGCCATTAACACTAAGTCATCCTCCTTTGTACCCCATTTTGGTAAGGAGTCTCATGCCAGTTCCTATAATGGGTATCTCCATGTTTCCCATAGAAATAATAGCATGTGAAGATGAAACTGCAGAGAAATCAACATTTTTTACTTCAACTGTTGATTCGGCCATAGGTGATGATGGCCTCTTTAAGCCTTCCCTATGCTTCAATTTCTCCAAGGCCTCTTCCGCGGCACACAACTGAACTCCAATCTCTACTTCTCTTCTTTCTCTTCTCGTATTAGCCTCCTTAATTCAAAATTGTCTTCTCAAAGACTCTAGTTTATCTCCTCATTTAAATGATGAGAAGATGATGAAGGCGATGAAGAAGATGCATAAGCACTGGAAGATGTGGATGAAGCATCATTTTCTGATCTTTCCTTCTCCTCTTCCTCTATTCTCTTCTCATAAGCGTCATACATTATGTCCACTGATTTTGAAATCCTGAGCATGGCCTCGTACATGTCTTTGTCATCCTCCATTGTTGGACGTTTAATCGATGTTTATGCTTGCAATTCGCATCACCAAGAAGAAAACTCTAATACCACTTGATCCGGGTCCGTTAGCTACCGGATTTACCCATTATATTATAATTTTGTGATGTGGTTAAAATTGCATTGAAAATAGCATTAAAAGAACACATATGCATGCTTTAATCAAGAGGAAACAAGACAACAATCAACAACATAATAACTCGAGACGTTGATAGCGAAGTTCACCTAGTGTGGGCTACGTCTCTGGGCCTGGTGTCAAAATGGGGTAAGTCGTTTCATATAGAGTTGGAAATGGTGTTAATGTACATGGACTATTTTTTTTTCATACAAGGATAGGTGCCCTCAACATGAGTGGCTTGTCTCTCCATGAGACATTGCACTACATGAAATCTCACTCATAATATACCTCCTATGAGTATGACATAATCTCACAAAAGGAGACGATGAGGATCTGAACAACATAATACATATTGCATAAAATTATAAAAGTGGAAAATGATATCAAAACTCTATATACCTCAACCCTTCAAGTTGGTTGAAGAAGTGGATGCTCAACTACTGAATCTGATTGCACCATCTAATTTGTGGTGTCGAGAGGGATAAAATCGACTATCCAAGGCTTGAGAATCTAACACCATCACTCCAACATGGAAGATAGCCGAAAATGGGTCTCAACAACATAATACATCAAGCAAGGATCTCAAAAACATAATACATCTCACATCTCGGTTAAAGAAGTGGATGCTCAAATGTTGAATCTGGTTGCACCATCGAATTCATAGCATCGAGAGGCATAAAATCGACAGTCTGCACTTGAGAATATGACACCGTCACTCCAATATGGAAAATGGTCGAAAATGGGAAGCTATGGTGTTAAAATGGACATCGTCATTGGATTCCTGTCACCAAGAGGTGTAAAATCAACATAAAATTTGTCAAATTCTGACTCTAGAATGTTCGAGACCTCAAGGAATATTTTTGATGCCCCTCAAGATTTCCTGGTCAAGGTTCCACCCCTCTGGCCACTCATGGTTTCGTACCTGCAATAAAAAAAATACTATTAGTTGAATAATAAGTTGGTCTGCTCCATGTCCAACCTTTTCTTTACTCATAGCTCCATTGCCCTCCCAGTGACCTCATCTCTCATGTATTCTCCATCATTCTCCATGGTTTCCTTGAACCATTTGAATGACATTTTATAACAAAGTGTGAGGGTGAATAAGAAAAAGTGTGAGGTTGGCACATTGTTTGGCATAATCATATTAAGGTACCTGTTTTTGGGAGGTTTTTGGTTCAAATATCATTGACTCCCAATATTGTTTTAATGTAGAACTTTAGTTTTAATATTTTTTTTTCAAATTATATAATATATGGAATTAGTATGTCCATATTGTAATGACTCCCAAAAACATGAGAATAAGAAAAAAAATGGAGGTTGCACCATCCAGGGCCACTTGGGCCTAATTTGAGGTTCCATTTGGCACCATGTGATTGGGCCATGTGGCAAGCCCTCATTGGTCCACATCATATGCCACCTCTACCACCTAATTTCCATGCATCGACATGTGGTGCTGCCATGTCACCTTTTTGTGGGTCCACCTATTTTGTTGACTAGGCTGCCACATTTTCTTTGTGGGTCCCACTAGGTTTAAAATGTGTCATCCATACACCCTGCCACATGCCAGAATGTTGACTTTGACTTGTTTTTTTGTTATTTGGTACAAACTTCAAACTTCAATAGCTTTCTCATAGAGACTCAGATTCAAGTGCAGTTCACGCCATTGAAATTGGGACGAAGAGCACTACAATCTTGTCCTAGTTCCAAATAATTATTACCACTCTTAATTTTGACCATTTTTCATCCCTCTTGGTCTCCTAAGGGTGTCTAGAGCCACCTAGATCAATCCTCCCCAAATGAGGCGCTTTTGGTCCACCAAAATCATGAAAACAATCTTCAGCTGCTTTGTACCTCGTCTGCACCAAAAGTGTCCTAAAAGGTCACACTTCATTCTCCTTCACCTTTCTCCTTTGCAGCCATAAGCGATGAGCCGACACCTACATCTTTTTCAAACCTGTAGTAAAATATTCTTACAAATTACCTGCTTAATGAAATGAAAAAATATGACCCAAGCATCCCATACTTGCCACAGGTTTATAACACACACTCTATGGTCATGTTTACATAAAAATGGAAAGAAATACCCAAAATACAAGGTCAAAACATCATTTTCACTTTAAAAGTGATAGAAAACCCATCATCACTTTCACATTTTAGATTGCAACACATGATTTACAAAGTAAGGCCAAAACAAGCTCACACATATAGAAAAACCATCTCTCACTTATCAAAGTGAATGGGTTATCTTCATGTGGCAGATTTTCTTGTCAAACAAATGTTTCATCTGGTTCATGTACAAAAACTTTTTCTTTGAGACGTTGCCCTAGATGGACCCTCCAACATGTGGGTATTTGATGGCCACTTTTGTCACAATGACTGCAATGAGTCTTCTTCCTACATACCTTATTTACCTTATTCTTTTCATGTGGTGAATAATGCCTTTCATGTCTCATCCTCTTTCATGTTTCCATTCTCTTCGAGCACTCAACAAATACATGGTAATGTAATCCAAAAAAACTACATGTTTTTCGATGCCAAGATTTATGTTCATTGTTAGCAACATGCTTGTAATCAAAATGAACATTAGAATACTGAAACTTGTTAAACCATTCTTGATGGTATTTGATGCAATCATGGGAATGAGAGCATGCCTCAGCTCTTTCTCTGCAATGTGCATTTTCATAGGATGATGGTGAATTTTTCTCATAATTCTCTTTCCCCAATGGTTTCAATGATGTATTAGAAGCCTCTGACACGTTTGAACATTGTCCTTTAGTGTATCACAAACCTACGAATCAAGGTATCTGCACAACCTCCAATGGCTGAGTTATGCCTTAGCCATTCACACCATGTCCTCCCCCTTTGTACCCAATTTTGTTAAGGAGAGTCATGCCAGTTTCTGTAATGGGTATCTCTACACATCCAACAGAAATAATAGCATGTGAAGATTAAACTGAAGAGAAATCATCATTTTTTACCCCAACTATTCATTCGGCCATAGGTGATGATGGCCTCTTTAAGCCTTCGTTGTGCTTCAACTTCTCCAAGGCCTCTTTCACGGCTCCAAATTGAAGCTAAAATCCCTTCTTCTCTTCTTTCTCTTCTCGTAGTACCCTCCTTAATTCATCATTCTCTTCTCGAAGACTCTCATTTATCTCCTCATTTGAATGATAAGAAGATAATGAAGGTGATGAAGAAGATTCATAAGCACTGGAAAATGTGGACGAAATATTGTTCTTTAATCTTTCCTTCTCCTCTTCCTCTATTCTCTTCTCATAAGTGTCATACACTTGTCCACTGATTTTGACATTCTGATCATGGCCTCGTACATGTCTTTGTCATCCTCGATTTTTTCACGTTTAATCGATGTTTACGCTTGCAATTCACATCAGCAAGAAGACAACTCTAATACCACTTGATCTAGGTCCATTAGCTACTAGATTTACCCATGATCTTTTACTTTTGTGATGTGGTTAAAATTTCACTAAAAAGAGCATTAAAAAAACACATATGCATGCTTTAATCAAGAGGAAACAAGGCAAAAATTAGCAACATAACAACTTGAGACGTTGATAACGGTGTTCACCTAGTGTGGGCTATGTCTACGGGCCCAGTGTCAAAATGGGTTAGGTTGTTTCATATAGTGCTGGAAATGGTGTTGATATACATGGACTGTTTTTTCTGTCATACAAGGATATGTGCTCTCAATATGAGGGGCTTATCTCTCCATGAGAAGTTCTACTACAGGAACTCTCACTTACAATATACCTCCTATGAGCATGACATAATCTCACACAAGGTGAAGATGAGGATCCTTTCAACAAGGTTACATAGGGATCATAAAAATCCATTGTGAATACATCTCTCATGAAGTAGAAACACAAATCATGCAACATACATCAAGCAAGGATCTCAACAACATAACACATCTCACATCAAATTATAAGAGGAAAATGATATCAAAACTCCATATACCTCAACCCCTGAATTTAGTTGAAGAAGTGGATGCTCAACTCCTGAATCTGATTGCACCATCGATTTTGTGGGGTCGAGAGGAATAAAATCGGTTTTCTACACTTGAAAATGTAACACCGTCACTCCAACATGGAAAATGTCCAAGAAATGGGAAGCTATGCTGCTGAAACAGATATCTCCATTGGATTCCTGCCGCCAAGAGGTGTAAAATCGACATAAAATTTGTCAAATTATGACTCTGTAAAGTTTAGGACCTCAAGGAATCTTTTTGATGCCCCTCAAGATTTCCTGGGCAAGGCTCCACCCCTCTCTCCTCTCATGGTTCCACACTTGCAATAAAAAAAATATTATTCATTGAATAACGCATTGGTCTGCTCCATGTTCTGGCTCCGCTTTGCTCACAACTCCTTTTCCCTCCCTCTACCCTTATCTCTCATGTATTCTCCATCATTCTCCATGGTTTCCTTGAACCATTTGAATGATATTTTATAACAAAGTGTGACGATGAATAAGACAATGTACGAGGTTCGCACATTGGTTGGCATAATAATATTAAGATACTTGTTGTTGGGAGGTTTTGGGTTCAAATCCAATTGACTCCCAATATTTTTTTAAAGCCCAATTTTTTTTTTCATATAGTTTTTTCAAGCTATATAATATATGGAATTCGTATGTCCATATTATAACGACTCCCAAAAATGTGAGAATAAGACAAAAAATGGAGGTTGCACCATCAAAGGCCACTTGGGCCTAATTTGAGGTGCCATTTGGCACCATTTGATTGGGCCATGTGGCAAGCCCTCGTTGGTCCACATCATATGCCACCTCTACCACCTACTTTCCATGTGTCGACTTATGGTGCTACCACATCACCTTTTTGTGGGTCCACCTATTTTCTTGACTAGGCTACCACATTAGCTTGTGGATCCCACTATGGCTTCCACATGTCATCCATACGTCCTGCCACATGGTATAATGTTGACTTTGACTTGTTTTTTTGTTGTTTGGTAAAAAATTCAAATTGCAATAACGTTCTCATACATACTCAGATTTAAGTGTTGTTCATGCTATTGGAATCGAGGCGACAAGCACTAAAATATTGTCCTAGTTTGGGGAGGGACCAATCAAAATGGGGTAGTCAGCTTCATATAGTGCTGGAAATGGTGTTCATGTACATGGACTATTTTTTCCATCATACAAGGATATGTGCCCTCAACATGACTAGCTTGTCTCTCCATGAGATGTTCCGCTACAGGAACTGTCACTCACAATAGACCGCCTATCAGCATGACATAATCTCACACAAGGTGATGATGAGGATCCCTTCAACAAGGTTACATGGGGATCATAACAATCCATGGTGAATACATATCTCATGAATTAGAAACATAGATCTTGTAACATACATCAAGCAAGGATCTCAACAACATAATACATCTCACATAAAATTACAAAAGAGGAAAATGATATCAAAACTCCATATACCTCAACCCCTCAAGTTGGTTGAATAAGTGGATGCTCAATTGCTAAATCTAGTTGCACCATCAAATTCGTGGTGTCGAGAGGCATAAAATCCACTGTCCACACTTGAGAATCTCACATCGTCACTCAAATCTAGAAAATGGATGAAAAATGGGAATCTATGCTACTGAAACATACATCACCATTGGATTCCTATCTCCATGAAGTGTAAAATGGACATAAAATTTGTCAAATTCTGACTCTGGAAAGTTCGGGACCTCAAGGAATATTTTTGATGCCCCTTAAGATTTCTTGGGCAAGGTTCTACCCCTCTGGCCACTCATGGTTCCGTGCCTACAGTAAAAAATTATTATTCATTGAATAACACGTTGGTCTACTCCACGTTCTGCCTCCGCTTTACTCACGACTCCATTGCCCTCCCAGTGACCTCATCTCTCATGTATTCTCCATCATTCTCCATGGTTTCCTTTAATCATTGGAATGACATTTTATTACAAAGTGTGAGGGTGGATGAGACAAAGTGTGAGGTTGGCACATTGGTTGGCATAATCATATTAAGATACTTGTTTTTGGGAGGTTTTGGGTTCAAATCTCATTGACTCCCAATATTGTTTTAAAGCCAAATTTTAGTTTTAATATAGTTTTTTCAAACTATATAATATATGGAATTCGTATGTCCATATTGTAATGACTCCCAAAAACATGAGAATAAGACAAAAAATGGAGGTTGCACCACCCAAGGCCACTTGTGCCTAATTTGAGGCGCCATTTGGCACCATGTGATTAGGCCATGTGGCAAGTCCTCATTGGTCCACATCATATGCCACCTCTCCCACCTACTTCGCATATATCAACTTGTGGTGTTGCCACATCACCTTTTTGTGGGTCCACATGTTTTGTTGACTGGGCTTCCAATTATATTTGTGGGTCCCACTAGACCTACCACATGTCATCCATACGTCCTACCACATGGAAGAATGTTGACTTTGACATGTTTTTTTCCTATTTGGTACAAACTTCAAACTGCAATAACTTTGTAATACAGACTCAAATTTGGGTGTCGTTCACACCATAGGAATTGGGGCAACGAGCACTACAATCTTGTCTTGGTTCGAAAGCATTATAACCTCTTTGAATTTTGACCATTTTTTAGCCCTCTTAGTCTCCTGAGGGTGTCTTGAGCCACCTAGATCAGCTAGCATGTAAATAAAACCTTGGTTAGATAAGAAATTTTAATTAACCGAAGGATTTCCAAGGTTTGGGAGGGACCAATCGCTCTAGGGATAATTGGAGAGACCCCTAAATTTCAATGGACAAAGGATAGGACGTCACAAACAACCTACCCACACTTCCCACCAACAAGAATAATGAATTATATATATATATATATATATATCCAAGGTTTGAGGAGGGAACAATCATTTTCAAGTAGAATTGGAGAGATCCCCCAAATTTACAGGGATGTCAAGGGATAAGGAATTAGATACAACCACAAACACCTTAATATATTTTACACACATGGAGAAAGCATCATAAAAGTAAATATTTTTATTATTAATAATTAATCACACTACAGAGGGTAACATCCAATTACAAAATTTGAAATTCAAATAGATAAATATTTGTGTTCCTATGAATTCTAGAAATCATATATACTCAGTCAAAAGCATGGTTCTGGTCACCAAAAAAACTCTAAGGACCATAACCCATTTTCAAGGCATTTTTGGAAGGCTCAAAATGCCTCAGTAGTTTCTGGCCATTTCCAGAGACTGCTAAGCATGTTTCTCAACAGACAGTGAAAACTTGTTGAATCCATTGGTTGTTTCAACTTTAAATTGTTTATGCATTTCTAATAATTTAGCTAAAATATTGAAAATATAGAAGAAAAAGGGTTTTTTATTCACAATAGACCATGACAACCCATCAAAAAATGTTTTGAAGCGTGAGACTGAATAACAAAACAAAAAACACTTTCATTTAAAATAAATGGATAAAACAACATTGAAACAAACAAGGTTTTATCAGAGTAGAGAGGATCTTTTTCATAACAAAAAGGTGATTTCTCATTATTATGGCAGAGTGAATTCACAAAAGGCAGGTTTTTGAGTGTTTTTTGGAAATGGTGAATATGTTATTTCAAATATTAGCTCACCACATCATGGCACAGAAGAATTACATCACATGGAAAAGAAGAGTCCTAGGAAAATCAAACCCAAAAAATCCAAAAAGGAAAGAATTTTTGTTACCAAACTCACCGCATACAATGATTCTTTGAGGCCAAGGAGTGAGAAAGGACTTGGACTCAAGAAAACGTCAAAAGTTGACTCAGGAAATTAAAAAATAAAAAATACACCAAAGTTCAAGATAAACTAGATATTTTTAATAATATAAAAATCTACAAGGCACATATAATAGAAATTAATAATAAGTATTTTTTTCAGAGTACATAGATGATAAATCATGCTACAAAACATCACAGATTTTAGAAAAATCGACATGTCTATTGGTTTTGTTATCACTCAAAATTTTCCTTACAAGCTTCCATCATTAACCTCATAACTAAGTACTAAATGGAACAATCAAGAAGAATTCCCTGTCACTTACAAAATTCTTTCTTTTGAAGCAGTGCATGTTAGTTTCAAGAGGGTATCCCTAGTGGCATTCACTAAAAGCTGTAAATTGGGTCAATGATACACACCCAAAAAGAAGTGAATCATAACACTTAAATACTTAAATTAAAGGTTTCTTGAATAAGGGGAGCGATATACACAAAAATATTATTTTAGAAAATCATCATTATAAACCAAAGAGTACACTTGAAACTTCATATGGCTTCCAAGAGAGTAATCTTCATCGAAAAATTTGTATAAAAGTACAAGGTCCATAGGGAAAATAACATTGCTCCAAGAGAGTTTGATGGGTTTCATTCCAGCACTGCTCAAGATTATTTCAATTCTACTATTCAAAGGTCATCACTAACTGTGTCATATTGGGATTTGGAAGAGTCTATTTCTTTCCAAAGGCCTTCTCTCTTTCGGCAATTTCACCTACTAATTTATCAAAGTCTAAATCTTTTAACTCTCCACTAGCTTGGAGAAATTCCAAATAACATGAATATATAGGGTAGTGATATTTTATAAAGGCAGTAAGTTGTAAATCAACCTTAACACGAGTAGGTTCAATTTCATGATTGATAACTTTAATTTTTGAAGCAAGTTTCAATGAATCATTATCTTTCATTTCCAGATTAAACAACTTCAATAATAATTGAATTATCTCCAATTCTGAATGTGAATCATAAAGTTATTTTAATTTTGTTATTGCTTCATAAGTTGTTTTACTTTGAATAATATATATGCTTATCTCTTTTGTGAGTGAAGTAGATATTAAAGCAAAGGCCTTTTTATCTCTACTCTACCAAATTGTTAGTTGTTATTCCTTTGTATGTTGCTTTGGTTCATTATTTCCTTTTCCTTCACAAATTCCTTTCCACATATCAATAAAAATAAGTCTATTTTTAACTTTCGTATACTACTCTTATAATTTTCATTTCCGAAAAGGACAACACCAACTAAAGAAAACAACAAATTCATTTTTTCATAAAAATTTAAGAGTCAAAATCATGACTATATAGAATTTATTTTGATACAAAACAACTTATTTAATGATAGGTAACTTGTATTTAAAAAAAATATGTAATCTAGCACAAACTGTCGGTTGGATTTTATTAATTCTCTTGATAG
Source organism: Pinus albicaulis (assembly GCA_034641835.2). Classification (NCBI taxonomy): domain Eukaryota; kingdom Viridiplantae; phylum Streptophyta; class Pinopsida; order Pinales; family Pinaceae; genus Pinus; species Pinus albicaulis. Next base: position 2,918,193 of record CM076572.1, read on the forward strand.
GTCAAAATCGACAGTTCATCAAAGTCAGCAGATCAACGATGGGTAAATGCCATGCAGAAATCAACGGTGCAATGACACACAACTAGAGAAAAATATAAAAAAAAAGGCAGTCCCGTGTACGCGTAACTGTCGAAGAAGATTGATGGGTTGGAGTAGCTCTCGATGTATCCAAAGGTTCTCGACCTCAAATCTTTTATAGGGGAACTCTCTTGGCTTTCAAAAAACGTTGTGTGTGGTGTCAAGGTTGGTTTCCAAAACCACACGGGATCTACTAGTTGTCAACTCCACAAGGTCAACTACTAATCGGCTCCACGTCGGCTTTACTAGGCAACTACTCTCGTTGGGTTCAGGGTGGAGCAAAAATTTACAGGTATCCCCGCAACTCGTCCACCGCGCCTTTGTTGCGTCCACATTAATATTCTTCGATTACGATAATGGAGTTTGAACTAGGCATGATCTAATTATTCAGAAGAATGGATCATCTCTTGCGCTGCCAACTATCAAAGCTCACGCTCTTATAACATTATTAAACCAGCCTCGAAAAAACCATAATTAAATTAATGAATTGTGCATACTATTATTAATAAAACAAAAATTACACAATTTTAAAACAAAGAGAGACCATTATGTCTCACTAACTTCTCCCTAACTAGAAATACGGGAATCATACTAACAATAGTCTAACTATATTCTAATCTAAATAATATATAAAACCTCTAAAAATTCGTTAACAAGTGCAATTTTAATCAAGATAATACGTACGCCAAATAGGAAGGTTATGATATAGGAAGGTTAAAGTCATATGGTGTTAATTAATATGGGAAGATATCACCCTAAATTTCCCTACGAGGAATAGTCCTAAAATTGCAAGTAAGAGGATACCCTTATTTTGAAAAAGGTAATTAAAATTACGTGGATACATTCTTGTAGATGCATGAATGTTCAATTTTTGCAGCAGTGCAAAGGTTTAGTGTTTGAATGGTATATTGTGAATTACTCGAGACTACTGAGCTTGCGCCCATGACTCTGAGCAGTGATGGTATGGCGGTAAAAAAACAAGTTGTACTGAATACTAATAAGGTTAAAACAAAGAGTTCTGTGCACGTGTTACATACTGATGTTGAATGCAATGTTTAGTGGGCTACGAAGAATGATGATAAAGGAAAAGGGCAAAGCAATTTCTCGCGACTCCCGTGATTTCTGCAAAATGCGATACAAGTAAGTCGCGTCGCTGGGACGTTGCCCTGCACTGTCGTGACCTGCCCGCCTGCAAGATTCTTCTGGTCTTTGAAAGACGTGGCCATTGGAAAGGGAGGCAGCCAGGCGTTCCTTCTTCGGGTGGCGTTGTAGTGGGACGTGGAGAGTGAGAAGCTGCATGCACTGCATCTGTTCCTCTCTTCCTCCTCTTCGTGTTGCACTGGTCGCTCGCCTTCCTTTCCTCACTGGTGGGTTTTGTAGGAGCTCATATAGTAGGCTCTACAACATTGCCGGCTGTCTCTAGCATGTAATAAACGAGTGAATGAATGAACAAATTGCATTATAAGTAAATTACCCAGCACGTAAATGGATAGATTGCACCTTGGAGTTTTGGAATCTCTTTTTAAAATTTATTATGAAATGCGCATACTTAACAATATTGATTTTCTTAATCTCAAGATTATTTTGATGATACAATCCATTAATTGAGCTCAAACCTGCAATACCGACACCATTCAACATTGTTATCCTCCAGCAGGGCTGGAAATATTGAAATCGCTCAGGCTTGAAATAGTTACGCCCTCAAATTAGCGCAAGGTATTAATTAAATTAACAAAACTTTGGGCATTATTCTTAAAAGGTATTAATTAGATTCACAAAACTTTGCGCATTATTCTTGGGCATTACTCTTACAAGGTTTTAATTAGATTAACAAAACTTTGGGCATTATTCTTACATTGTAATCATAGAGTTTATTGTAATCCGCTTCATTACTTTATAGCTTAAATAATTTCGGGAGTTTTAATCTTACTTTTATATTTTCCTCTAGAGTACATGGTAATCAGTTTCAGATCTGTATTTAAATTTTAAACCAATATTTTCTGTTTTAATATTATTTGCCATTAATTCGGCCTATAGAGTCATAGACATTGTATCATGTGTATAATCCAAATAATGTATGTATTTATTAAGTCATAGACATTGTATTATGTGTATAATCTAAATAATGTATATATTTGTATCATGTTTATAATCAAATATAGAGTCATAGACATTGTATCATGTGTATAATCCAAATAATGTATGTATTTATTAAGTCATAGACATTGTATTATGTGTATAATCTAAATAATGTATATATTTATCTACTTAATAAATACATGTCTATAATTCAAATATAGAGTCATAGACATTGTATCATGTGTATAATCTAAGTAATTGAGAGTTTTTACATATCTCATATATATTTATCTACTTAATAAATACATCATGATAAAATGTATATATTTATCTACTTAATAAATACATGATACAAGAGTCATAGACATTGTATCATGTGCATAATCCTACTTAATAAATACATCATGATAATATACATACATATATATATATATATATAAAAATTTCAAGACAGAAAAAAAAACTCTGGGGTATATTATGTGCTAGTTCATACTTAATAACATGAGAAACAACAATAGTATTTGTCTAGAAAACATTGAGTTACATGAAATCCTTCTCCATATTCGAGAAAACAAAAACTGATAACAAGAACTGATAAGCCTATACTCCACACGGGCCTTACATCCACACATGCCCAGGTATTCCTACCGGAACAAAAAAAAAAACCCAAAATTACCAGTAGCAGAAAGCAAAAAAAACTATTATGTGTGCAGTCACCTAAAAAGCATACTATATGAAAAAGTATGGAATGATCACAACGAGAAGCATAGTTCAGATGAAATCAACCGAGCCGAGAGCTCCATGCCCATCACTGTCCATCATCTCATAATTCATAGTCCCAAAAATTCTTTGCAGTCCCATTTTTGAAAGTCTGTCCGCCTGTGAGTTTTTTTACCTGTATATGTGTTGTAGTTTTAGTCCATTGAAAGATCTCATCACCATATCTATGCGCTCCATCCACGAAGTTAGATGTCCTGGGGAGAAAATTGTTTCCTTGTTTAGGTGGTCGATCAATACCTTCGAGTCCCCATACACCCAAAGGTCTTCAATACAAAGCATAGAAGCAAACCAAAGTAGTCCCCATAGTGTTCAGACTTCCTCCCTTGTGTTCATCCCATCTCCCCCATTCCAAAAATCTTGTAGTGGCATTGAGGCGAAATACTCAACCAAATTCCGCACCCGCATCTGGAGTGTTGAGAAGCACCATCAAAAAATCCAGCAAGATAATGCATTTCTACTGGTCTCGTGCATGTGGAGAGGTCATCCGGAGTCTCCTGTGCACTCTTAATCATGTCCCATGAATTAATGATTTGTTTGGTAGTCTCCTCAGGACTGCTTCTTATCTCTTCAAAGATCTAGCGATTCCGGTTTGTCCAAATGAACTAGTGAAACAAGACCAAAATGCTTCTCGTGTTTTTATTTCTCTTAAGACCCCAGCTGATGAAATTTGAAGTGTTTTCTAGCCGAGGGAAGTCAGTTCTGAAAAAAAAATACAAATTCCTTGAATAAAATTCTTGGCAAAAGAGCATCTGTAGAAAAGATGCTGGTTATCTTCAACTGCCTTCATACATAGTCTACACACTCCAGGGCCTATTTTCCCTCTTCTCCTCAAATTGTCCCATGTTAAGTTTCTATCCTTCAGCACAAGCCATAAGAATAGTTTCATTTTCAACTGTGAATTATTCTCCCAAATTCCCATATATACTCTTCTCTCATGTTCCTGTGCTGAATTGGAAACAAGTTTTCCATAAATATCTTCAACAATCAGCATGCCATTTTTCATCGGACCATTCCAGATCACCCTGTCTCCTCCTTGATTACGCATGAGTCCTCTTCTCCTCAGATCCAGAGTGTAATCATTCCAATCTTGGACCAAATGATCCAAAATTTGTAAGGCCTCCGCAGTACTCCAGCGTGGGATGCCATTGATCATATCTTCAACAATTTGACACATTAAGAAAATGCCCTTCGCGTTAAGGAAATCAATCAGCTGCACACCACAAGGTTCCGACCCTCCCCAAAGATTTGGTTGACCAATGAGGATCTTCCCCTAATCCCCAAATTTCCATGATAGGAAAACATTTAAGTTTGGCCAAATCTATTTAAAACCATTCCAGATGATGGACACCCCCTTTTGATTATTCCAACCCAGCTTCAACAGTTCTTCCATACCATTCTCCTTTAAATACTTAAACCTTATGATCTCACTCCAAATTCCGTCAGACATGATGCCCCTCTAGAGTGACTTAATCAAGAGTGCTTTCCCGAAATCAAATACATCTGTCAAACCCCGACCTCCAAAATGCTTGGGCTTCATGATCGATGACCAGCTAGTAAAATGATACTTTCCTTTCGAATCATTTCCGGTCCATAAAAAATTCATCATAACTCTTCTGATACTGTGCAAGATCTTCTTTGGAATAACAAAGATATGAGCCCAATAAACCATAAGTTGTTGAAGTACTGTCTGAATCAGAATGATTTTTCCACCTTTGGATAACCATTTGATGGACAGCCCCTTATCCTTTTTTCTGTTTTTTTAACCATCCATTTCCAGTCCTTAGCAGAATAATTTTTTGGTTTTAGCATGAAGCCCAAGTATTTAAACCCCTCTCCCAATGACGCATTTTGAAAATTGAAAACTTCACAAATCTCCTTGACCAGTTTCGAGACCTCATTATCCCCTTCTTTCTCATAGTAGATGCACGATTTAGTGTAGTTTTTCATCATACCTATGGCCGCAAAGAAATTGTTAAATAAATCATGGAATGAAATCCATACAGTGCTGTGATTCATGCTAAAAAGAAATATGTCATCAACAAATAGATTGTGACAGATTTCCCTTACCTTAGATATCACAATGCCTCTAAATTGACCCAGGACAACATCATTTCTAATTCTCGTACTAAGAGAGTCCATGACCAGAATGAAAAATAAAGGTGACAGAGCACAGCCCTGTCTTAGGCTGTGCCCAGGTTTGAAAAACTGAGAAGCCAACCCATTGATGATCACTGCCATAGAAAAATTTGTCGATCATCCCATAATCCAATTAACCGCTTCCCTATTTAAACCGATCTTGTACAGCAGCAACCTCAGGAATCCCCAATCAATGCGGTCATAGGCCAGGCTCAAATCAATCTTCATGACCAGAGCTTTTAACCGCTTGGAATGTATGGAATGGTTAACTTCTTGTGCCGAAGCCACAGCGTCATGAATGCATCGTCCTTTTAGAAACCCCGACTGTTTAGGTGAGATAAAGTCAACCAGCACTCCTTTAAGTCCCTCCGCAATGGTCTTAGTGATAAATTTATACAGCGTGTTGCAGAGAGAAATCAGTCTATAATCCCTAAGCGAATTACGTCCAGATTTTTTGGGAATGAGCACCAAAAACATAGAATTTAAAGCTCCACTGATTGAACCAGTCCTCCTGGCATCATTCACCATCTCCGAAATTATGGGCACAAAAAATTCAACAAAATGTAGAAAAAAATCTGGGGTCCAGCCATCTGGCCCGAAATTTTGTCAACTGCAACGGATTTCATCACAGAGAGAATCTCAGCTTCAGATATATGCCTAACAAACACCTTCAACCTGTTATCATCAAACATCATGAGAATCTTCTCCAGCGCCCACAACTGATCTTGGAAGTGATCTTCCCCCCTTTCCTTAAATAGGCCTTCAAAATATCGAACAACAGTCTCCTGTATGTCTTCAATGGAGTGTAACGACATACCAGCCTCCTCAATCTGCCAAATGGCATTGGAGATTTTTCGCCTATTCGCAAAAGCATGAAAGAACTTAGAGATTTTATCCCCCTCCCTGAGCCAAACCGCCTTGCTCTTCAATCTCCAGAACTGTTCTTCAACAAGGAGGATGTCTCGTTTCTCTCTTTCCAACCTCTTAAGGTTATCCCAAATATCAGCATCGGGAATGTCTTCTTCTAAACACTTCATCAGTCGGGCAGATTCCACCTCAAGATTTACTATTTTTTCTTTAAGAAGAGTCTTCTTCCTATGTTCCCAACTCTTAACCTTTTTCTTAAGCCCTCTCATCAGACCCATAATGTAGCTCATCGTACATGGTTATTGCCAGTTTCTTGGTTGTTGAAAATTGTTAAAAACCAGAAGTTCCAAATTCGATTAGTGGCATGTTGTCGAAAAAAAATGATAAAATGTATATATTTTTCTACTTAATAAATACATGATACAAGAGTCATACACGTTGTATCATGTGTATAATCTAAACATTGTATCGTTTGTATAATCCCAATAATTGAAAGTTTTTACATATTTCATATATATTTATTTACTTAATAAATACATGATAAAATGTATATATTTATCTATTTAATAAATACATGATACCAGATTCATATAGATTGTATCATGTGTATAAACCAAATATAGAGTCATAGACATTGTACCATATCTATAATCCAAATAATTGAATTTTTTTACATATCTCATATATATTTATCTATTTAATAAAAACAAGATAAAATATATATATTTATCTACTTCACAAATACATGATACAATATTATCATAAAATATTGTACATCATACAATGTTATCAGACAATATTACCAATTGTCATTAATAAAATCGAAATAATTGAGACTTTTTACATATATCGCGTATATTTATCATGTTAGTAAATACATGATACATTTCTACTAGATAATATTGCAAATTGTCATTAGTATAATCGAAATAATTCACTCACATATATCTATCTAGTTAATTAATTTCATAAATTTCTCCTTAAACAAATTAATTTATATAAAAATATTATTAGTTTTCATTTTCATTCTAATCCTTCAATGAATAAAATTGACTTTCTATAAAAAATATATAAAATATTATTAGTTTTCATCTTCATTTTAATAAAAAAAAATACTGATTTTTATTCTCTCTTACTATCTATTGGTTTTCTAGTCATCAAGTTTTATTATCTATTAGCTCATTATTTATACGTCTGGTCAACATTCTCTTTTATTGTCTATTGGTTTTCTAGTCATAAGTCTTACTCTATTAACTTTCTGATGATTAGATTTTCTCTTACGATCTCTTGGTTTTCTAGTCACAAGTCTTACTCTATTGGATTTCTAGTCCTCCTGACTAGTCGTGATGATGAGTACAGTGTCAAACTAAAAAGTGGAACAAAGAAAACTCCTACAAAATTCATCTCCTAGAGATTTAAACAATATGTATAGTTGTGGAAATCTCCACTCTCAAATAATATAGTGGTGGTCAACATTCTGTCTTACTATCTATTGGTTTTCTAGTCATCTATCTTACTCTATTGGCTTTCTAATTGTGATGATGAGTAGAGTGTCCACCTAAGAAGTAGAACTAAGAAAACTCCTATACACTTCATCTCCTAAAGATTTAAACAATATGTATAATTGTGGAAATCTCCACTCTCAAATAATAATGTTGATAAAAAAAAAAAAATTAGATTTTTTTAACATAGCATTGAAATAAAGTCTAAATTATGAAAAATCAAGTCACAATCTCCGGGTTATTATTTTATTTATCTGAGTTAAATAAGGTTGCTGAATTTCTTCTGCATGTCTAGATTTTTTTAATTAACAGTGCTTCAAATTTATATATTTCAATTTTTCTTTTGGAATTGTGCATAATATCAAGACTAGCATTTCACTTCTGTAGACAAAAATCTCAGTCCAGTGCACAGGTTATAGCTTGTTTGGGTTCCCTGATTCATGATGCGAATATGAATGTGCCCAGAACTCCCACGTTATAATTGTTTATGAGGAAGAGTTGTTTAACCTACTTTTTCCTTATTATATTCAGGATGGCAAACTAGTCAGAAGGAGGTTAGTAATAAATAAAAAACTTTTGAGTGGCAAATAATTGAGTTCAAACATCATATTTGTACTCGAGTCTGGCATAAGATCCAGTCAAGTTGAAGATGTATTATCCATTTGGTTGCATTTTCTGAATCATATAAGTGTGAGTTGAGGATGGGGTATTAGTATCCATTTGGTTGCATTTTCTGAGTCATATAAGTGCAAGTTGACGATGGAGTACTAGTGTCCATTTGGTGTCACTTTCTGAATCATATAAGTGCCAGTTGACGATTTAGTACTATTATCCATTTGGTTGCATTCTCTCAATCATATAATTGCCTTGAGTTTGTTGTTAAAAAGGAGAGAAATTTTCAAGATTTTCAACTACGAATTTGGCAATTGTTTTGTTTCTCGTTACAATTACAACTATGCTGGCCTGTATAGTCATCAGAAAAATATTTTTTTATAACTGCAATTTCTCCACCTTTGTGAAATGATAAAGTTTAAACAATTATTTACAAATTTAGATGTACGCTTTCTATCTCTCATTCATATACAATTATTTACAAATTTAGATGTACGCTTTCTATGTCTCATTCATATATATAAAAGTTAAAAAGTTTAAATTTTAGCATTTTGACCAGGTTGCATTTATATATATAAAAGTTTAAAAGTTTAAAGTTTAGCATTTTGACTAGGTTGTAAATAATTAGTTGTGTTATAATACATGAAATTTAAGTTGAGGGTGACACTAATTTTCACTCTTTCACTATATTTTGTTTACTTGAAACTTGTACTTATTTATGAAGTGCGTTTTTCATTTTAACTGATTTTTGAGTTGGATTGATTTTTATATTTTGTTTAATAATATAATTGTAATATTTTATTTAATTTTTATTTAATTATTTTTTGTTTATTTATATATATATATTTTTTTAAATTCCAGAGAAAAAATCCAAACTTTTTATTATATGTAATAAAAAGTTTAGAGAGTACGAAACCTCTACCTTAGCATTGCTCGAAAGAGCAATATGTCTTCCTTTTCCACGCCAACCCACCAACTCCAAGGCTCCTCAAAAGAGGAAAAACCACCAAAATTAGGGTTAGCTAAGAAAAAATAAAAAACCAAAATAAACGAGTAACCCAGAACCTCACAAACCCACAAGGAATTCAAGAACCCAAAATGGGTAGCAAGGATGCACGTACAGAATGGATGGAGGAAAACAGACCCATTAACCAAAGACCACAAACTCAGCTGCTAACGAGCTGCATCAGGGAACGAAGGCTCCAAACCACCAACCACATCTGAAAGAAAACAACCCCAGAAAAAGGGACAGGAGCGGCAACAGACTCTGAAGAAACAAAATTCAGTGGGAGGCTCACTGGGTAGAAACTTGACCCACGAAACGAAATCATATCTGAGCAGAAACCGCCTATGAAAACCTAGGCAGAAGTCACCCCCCGACTAGCATCAGATGTCGATCCACCGGCTCAAAGAAAGCTTCTCAACCTCATCGAACTAGAGGAAATAAGGGGGCCACAGGAGCAAAGCGACCACCGGACCCCCTCTCCCGTGAACCCTTCAACCTTGTTCTCTAAAGTTCAAACTTGAGATTTATATTCTTCCAAAAATTATTAATTAGTAGTTGCTGATTTATACTATTTAAAATTCATTTTCTTGATACTCAAAATTCACAATTATAGTTGAAGATTTATACTTTTCAAAATTCATTGATTATAATTGATGATTTATACTTTTCAAAGTTTTATTGATTTATATTTTTCAAAACTCATTGATTGTAGTTAATTGTATACATGGCTCTAGCTCAATTAAATGGCCAATTGTTTAAAATTATGAAAATTCATTCCCAACCTAATAAACACTATATGGTCTCTATTACCTGTTACTATCTTAGTACTACATGACTCTTTTCTATTATTTCTTACCTTGGTATTCATGTTTTAAGATTTGTGGTAGAAAGTTACTAATACAATAAATAAATATGAGCAAGTCAAATTTCCACTTCAATCACATTTAATTGATGTTTGATGTTTGAATTAGAGGTTGGAGTTTCCAAGGTATTATAAACATGTGTCATCCCACTAATATTTCTATGTGGGATCATAGATTCTAGTAATTGTAAAACTAGATAAAGGATGTAAAATAATTAACTTAAATTGTGTATTTTTTTATTTATAACTTTTTTGAGATAGTGCCAAGCATTTATAGAAGGACTAATTCATGAGAATGAAATTCATAACCTTAACTTGGATATGTAACTAATAATCTACTCAAACCCAAAATAAAATATTTTTGCAACTAAGCTAGATATATATTCCAAAACATCATACTATTGGTTTTAAAATACTTTTGTATTATTAATAAAAAAAACATATAAAATAATAAAAATATAGATAAAATTAAATTACAAATTTATATAGATAAAAAATCTAAACAAGATCCATGTTTTATATTTTAAATATATGCAAAATTCAAATAAGAAAATAATATACTCACACTCATATGACATCACCATTTTTGGTTTTGTATTTATAACTAAGTGATAGTACAGAAGCATTCAGAGAGGACTAATTCACGGGAATAAACTCCATACCCTTACTATGGAGATATAACCAATGATATACTCAAACCCAAAATAAATACTCTATAAATTGAGCTAAATATTAAGTTTTTTTGTTTGATTTAGGTAAAAATTTCTTGGTGTTGTCTTAAGCCTGGTAGTTACTAATTTTTGAAGCCCCAACAAAGGCTCTAAATCAATTTTCTTACAGTTTTGTATATAAAATTTCAACTCATTTTTCATTTCTTTATTCATTAATTTAATTCTTTTGGATGGCATGTGATTGATTATTAATTACTGGAATGTGCATAACCTTTTTTGGTTATGATTGATTAATTTACTAGTGATTTTTTTTAGTGTGCTTACAATTTAAGTGGTCTTATTGCATATATTATATTTGTGTGTTTTTTATAGCTCTTAATTTTATTTCTAAATATAAAAAAACTAGCATAGTGTCATATAAGTTGTCAACACATAGATTGGCTCAAAATTGTTTTCTGAAAACATATTATTTAGTGTTCCAATGTCAATTGGAATTATTTTAACATAGTGAAATATCTCAGTTCCTAATGAATAAACCCCAACTTAACTAGACATTTTGAAGGCTAGTATAATATGGATATGTATAGATTTATATAGAACTAAGCTTAGATAAGGAAATGGAAATGACGAATCCTAAAGGTTCATTAAAAATGTGTCTTTTACATAATTTTGGGTATTAATCAAAGTGAAATTTTCATCCTTACAATAATACTATTATAGGTTTATGGGATTATGAATCCAATTCCACTAAAAAAATATGAATAAATTTCACAAGTACAAAAAGCAGTCACTAGATATTTTCATAAACAAGATCCATGAAAAAAAAAGAAAAAAAAAATTGAAATGTCATAAATCTATCATATGATAAAATTATAAACTATTTTATTATATTGTACTCGTTTTGAAAAAAAAGTAACTTTTCTTTACTAAGTACTATAATCAAACAAAAAAATTCATATATGTGTGTGTGATGTAAGAAAAGTTATGTGATCTTAATAAAAAAATAACACATACTAAATAATAAAAATATGGATAAAATTAAACTATAAATTTATATAATGTAGTTAAATAATTTAAACAAAATTTAAATAAAATTTGTATATTATATATATTCTAAATCAAAATAAAATGCACTTTACTCACATCCATATAACATCATGTTGAGGCCTCAGATATCTGTGGCAACAACAAGGGGGATAACCACTCGTTCCGGCCCTTAATATAGTTCATTTTCCAATGGAATAGTGGCTCCGACTGGATATAATGGGACCAGTTTCCCAGAGTTTGGGTTTTTGTTTGATTGATGGATTCCTCTCAAAAGATTTGCATGAAGAATTACTAAAAACTAAAACAAATTTATTCTAAAATGCAAAACTTTGAATTAAGCCTAATTTAATCTAACCCGGGATAATATTGATGCGATCTAGAACGATATCTATTCAATCTGTGATGATTAAGATCACCACATATTTAATAAAATTATTACTTTGTAAGATGATTCTCTTGAGAAAAAGTTAATCAAAAGAAAGTGAAAAACATATTGCATATATCTAATGACTATATATAAAACAAATCAATTTCTATCTTTATATCATACAATAGTGCAACTTAATATCTCAGACAAAAAAAATTAATTTCATATATAATTCATGGAAGCTGGATTCATCACTAATATTCAAAAACAGAATTAGCATACATGATAATAGTACGAGATGTGTACTATTATGTTTATCTGATCGGAGATAATAGACCACATTCAATTATTCTATCAAGGATTCTTTCAAAGAATACAGAAGTGTATCAACAGTGATCAACAAAATGATATATAACTGAAAAGGCCATCTTCCATTACTTTATCAAGGCATATACAAACTTACTTACAATTAAACATTCTTTGAAAATGTTCTCAATAAAACTCTGAACCCTTCTCTAAATGCATGACAAGTTTTAAATAGTAAACTAACTACAAACTAACATTGAACTATTACAAAAATGTAGAGGATATTTCAAACAACCTTTCTCTAAAAAGTTAACTTAAACAATAATCTAGGAACTTTGAAACAACAATCCTGATTTTTTGAATTCTTTCCTTCTTTCTGAATGTGATCACGAAGCTGACAAATATCTGGCATTGATTTAAGTTAAGCTCACTGTGATATCCATGATCGAATTTGTCTCTTGAAAATAACATTTTAAATTACTGACTGTGATCTTTTTACTGAATGTGTAAGAGACTGAAGAGTTTGATGTTGATGGTAAGGTTTGATCAGAAAATTCCAGTAATTTTCTTGATCAAACTTATTAAAAAAATTTATCATTTCCTCTTGTGTATCTTCTCTCTGTCTCCATTTTATTTCTACTTCCTTTATTCCTGAAAACACATCAAACGTGTTTTCTTTGAGAAGTTCTGTTTTAAATATTTGATCACACATAGACTAAATAATTTCATTTGATTCCTTGGACGTCTTGACTACTGCTTTCTCTGCTTGATTAATTTTTGATCTCCATTCTGTTAATAACAACTCTTTATGAAGCTTATCTATTTGTGGTAGATTAGATTTCTTTCCTGTATCTGAAATTTTCCACAGAATGTGTTCTTCAATCTTCTTTTCAAGTCTTTCACATTCCAGTTTCTGAATTGTTATTTGCTGAACCATTATCTTATTGGAATCACAATAGGAATCAATCATGGATGCTTGGTGATAAAACATTTCTTGTTCTTTCTTTAACATAGTGTTTACATCAAGTGCTTCTTTGATAAATTGTTCTAACTGTGGTTGACTTTGTAGCTTAGCCATTTCTTTTTCCAGATGTGCTTGCCTTTCATCTAGCTATGTTTGATACTTTGGTTTGAGGTTTTCAATATTTTTATGAAATTGAGATGTGCTTATTCTAATCTACTCAATGGATTTGGCTTTCTCTTCTTTCAACAACTGTTCTAATTCTTGCACTTTGGCTTCCTTTTTCTTCAACAATACTCTAACCTCGTTAGCTTTATCGACACTAGCGATAGCATATGCCCCTGCATATTATGATAACTTGGTTAGATGTTATCATGATATGCAGGGGCATATGCTAGCTTTATCGACACTAGCAATAGCATATGCCCCTGCATATCATGATAACTTGGGAGCATCTGTGGAATATTTCGAAAGTACATCAACTGATTCATTGGTTGGTTTTGGAGTTGTTTCATCAATTCTTCTTCTTTTTCCTTTTAACTACAGCTTTGTATCTAGGACTGTAGAAAATGTATAAAGACGAAATATTTTCAATCTGTAGAATTATCTGATTTGTAGGGTAGGCCGGTATGATTTTTTTTCATGTACTGCTGGAACTCTCTGTATCAGATTGACAGTATCAACTATTTTCTGTGAAGGTTCTGGTGTTTGAAAGCTTGATGCTTGATCTACATTTGGATTCTCTTTGGGAGTCTTTATTGCTTTGGAAAATTCCTCTCAGTCATTCATCAGATATTTCACTTGAGGCAGCTTGGACTGATCCAATATGTTATAAGTCTCTTGAATTGTTTCCGAATTTGATTTTGTTCCATTATTCTTTTTTTTCTCCAACCCTTCTATCCCTTGAATAATTCGGACAATCTCTACATTTGTTTTCTGAGATTCAGATTCATTTTCAGATTGACCTGAATTATCAGACTACTACTATGATTGGCCTAATTCATTTTTAGATATATCTTTCATTTCATCATCTAGACTAACACTTGGAGTGTGTTTTTCATCTTCAATGATCAACAGATTCAAAGGAACTTTTTCTAGTCTCTTGTTTTTATATGTTTGAAAAGCTTCAGCATCTTCTTGACTTAATTGACTAGAAATATATTTGATAATATCAGAGAAATTTTCCATGCCTTGGAGGAAATCATCAAATTCATCTTCTTCTCTTATAAAAGGCTTCATTTTTAGTTTTGCGATATAGTTTTTAATCACATCATTGGGGTCATATAATCTTCCTGGCATAAATGCCAAATTTGACAACTGAATCTTGGAAACCTCTTTGTATGTATGGCCAATATTGGCAAGAGCAAAGGTGCCGCACTGTAGAGGGAAAGTAGGCCAAATAGCCTTTTTACCATCTTTTAGCTAATTTGTGACACCTTTGACAAGCTGATAAGAAATTTCTTTTGCAAGCAATTTATCTAGAACATAGTAAGGAAAAACATGGGGAGAATAATAACTCCCAAATAATCTAACATATGTGAATTTTTCTTTGATAAACCATCTTACTACAGGAAGAATATCTACATTGGATTCTTCAGCATGGTCAATATGACTCCATAGCAGATTTTATAGAAGTGTAAGTGGAACTCAGAATCCCATAGTTCTCTATGGTAGATATGGATCGAGGTAGGGTCTTTGGTGGTCCATTTCCAACCCATGGTTGGAAAATTAGAAGTAAAGCAGATAACGTCCATAAGATAAGCAAGCATATAAAATGGAGGCATTTTTCTGAGAGGAACACTTCTCTTATTCCTATATTCAATGATATGTTTGGCCAGGTAATTGGATAAAATGTCTTCCCAATTTAAGATAGATGAATTGACAATTGCGTCAATTAAGGGAACCCAATCTATTGAAAATATATTACTATCAGGCTTGGCAAATATTCTACACAACATACCAGCAGCATAACAATAAGGATTAGGGATTTGTGCAATTGGGTACGTACCAGACTTATCTTGCTTCAATTTCCCTTCATTGTCCTTCCATTCATGGATGACTTTGATAAGATCTAGATGTTTTTCTTTGAAAGTCTGCACATACTTGTTGTCGTATTTTTGTTGCGGGGTTGGTAGATGATACATTGCTACTAAATTCTCTGTTTTAAAAGAACCCATAATCTCTCCTCTCGAATTATTGAAAATTCTATCTTCGATGTTTAAGTGGTCAATTTCCCACTTAACCATGTCTGTATAAGGAAGAATCTTAGGTCTCGCTACTATCCCGTGAATATGCGAGCATGCAATGTCAAAAAGGGTTGCATCAGAGGTAGAATCAGTGCCTGTAGCAGAAACTTTGTCTATCACTCTTGGTCCTTCATCTTCTAAGAGTTTATACATTTCTTCCAAGGACAAACTAGCACAGTCTTTGTTATAGACGGTGTCTAAAAATAATGAAGACATATTTGTGTCTTCTGTGGATGCTGCTTGAGAAATTTCTTTGCCCTTTTAGCTCATTTTGAACTCCTTTAACCAGATAATTGATTTTCTGAGAACGAAGAGAATTTAACATATAAGGAGTATTATAAGAGAAAATCAATCATCTACTTCTAAGGAACGTGAGAATATGTCAATCTATCAACCATATTTTATAATTCCTAATTTAATATTTCACATGGCTTCACACGCAAGATCTATCTATTGTTTTAAAGTCGTTAAGATCTTAAATCTTATTTGATATGAAATAAGTTGCTTTCACACGCTGAAATTCATTTAAAACGTAAATCGAAATCATTCCTTATAATATTTCCCTATGATTGACCTTTAAAGGCTACGAAATGTGATCTGTGCAAATCGCAGATCGCAACTTTTATAAGATAGTGTTTGGGTATATATCATAAGTTGTGCGCAATGTGAATTGTGAAAAACTTAAAATGCACGCGAGCGCGAAAGATTTTATATTTTCTAGTTTATTTTTTTGTTGGGTCCACGGGTATCACAACTTATACCATTCATGTGTTAAAGCTTTTTTTTTAATTAAATAAAGTGTGATGCACAAAGGAAGAATAAAATGATGATTTTAATGTTTTTCAAGGTATTTACATTTATTTCTTTAGAAAGGCTTTGAGCGCATTTCGCAATTCACTTCTTTTACGTTTTATAATTCTTTTTGAATTAAGATATGTAATATGCGATGCACTTTAAGGGGAAAAATAGAAATTTTTTATTTTTAGAAGTTTTTATTTTAGGAAATTATAAAAAGAATTTCCTATTTATTTCTAAAGGGTCCCTATTTAATAAAAATAAATAGGGGGTTTTTTTATAGCACAACAATTGGCAATTCACTTGGACGAATCAAATATCTCTGATAATTTTTTTTTTTGAAAATTATAAACCTTTTTTGAAAATAAAAAGTTAGAGGAATGAAATTTCAAATAAATAGTATCTATACCAAACAATGAAAATTTATTTTATTCACTATTCATGATAATTCCTCTATAAAGATATAAGTATGAAAATCTATATCAGTCCTTACTTAGTTTAAAAGGATAAAGTAAATAACCTTTACAAATCAGCTTTATAAAAATATACTCTTTTATCATAGATAGAGCCTCTATTCCAATAGGAAATTTTAAGCTTTTGGCAGGGTTACCTTTTACCCAGCTATGATCCATCTTTCCATCCAGTATTTCTCATAATTTTCATAAGTAAATTCTAATTGATGAAAAATTTCTTTTTTTATATTTTTATCTACTTAAAATCCATTTCCTTGTCTTGGTAACCAAATTATGACAATTCCATTCACGAATAGTAATTAAACTGATCAAGATGGCTCTTGATGAGACCCCTTGTCTTTATGATATAATCTCAAGTCATTACACTATTTTGGTAGACAATATTAGTAATGTCAGTTTAACTATTTCTTTATGGACATGGTAAACAAGCTTGTGATGAGACTTATTATCTTTTAAGTTTTTCTTCAAATCATTTTTTATTTTCTTTTGAATTCCTTTTTGAAAATTTATAAGATTTTCTGGAATGAATCATAGGTATTTTTAATATACTGGATGATAATGTCGAGTTTTAGATTTCTTTTCTATAAGAATTTTCTTACTATATTAAAGTTTCTTTTCTTGACTAATAAAAGAATATTCATGCTATATAAAAATGAGAGTTCATCAAACAAAATAGTTGTTTTATTGAAATTTCATTTTTCAGAAAGAAAAAATCAATCTATCTCTCTAAATCTTTCGATTTTCCTTCCTTAACTTTTTCATTTTTTGTAAGTGAAAAGAAAAATCAAAAGAAAGTTATCTGAGACTTATTTTGAAAGGCCAACTATCAGTACTAAAAAAACTTTTATTTTTACAGAAAAAACAAAAGATTTTAATATACAAGGATAGAAGGGGTCACCTCCTATGAGAAATCTTTTTTCAAAATTTGCCCATTAACAGACAAAGAATCCTTCTTGCCTGATAAATCTTGTAACAGAAATCTTGATGGGCCTATCTCTTCAATTATTTGAAATGGACCTAGCCAGAACTTTTGAAACTTTGTGTGTTTACCCTTTTCCTCAATGCGCTTTATCCCATTTTAATACCAAATCACCAATTTGAAATTTTTTTGAACTGGGAGAAATTGAGTCAAATGAAGCTTTTACTATTTGTTGATGATGTGTATGAGTTTGTTTAGCTTTTTTTCTTTCTTCTTCCAACTTAAAAATTTTATCTTGTCTAAGTTGAAGGAAAGACGAAGGATTTTCATCAGTAAACTACACTAAAGCAAATGATGGTGTTGTTACATTTGTGGGTAGAATTGCTTCTTTGCCATAAACTAACACAAATGGAGAAGTACCTATTGAAGCTTTGTGCATAATTCTATCTACCCAAAGAGAAAATAATAGTGCTTTGTGCTAATTTTTATGATTTTGTTCTATAGTTCGTTTGACTATTCTTATAAGGTTTTTATTTTTAGATTCGGCTAATCCATTACCTTTTGGATAATAGTTAGCTGAGTATTTTAATTTAAAACCTATTTTCAAAGCAAATTGTATCATGGAATTTCCAGAAAAGTAAGATGCATTATCAAATATCAAAGCTGATGGGAGACCAAACCTAGTGATTATGAACTGATCAATAAAATATGTAATACTTTGTGTATTAACCACCTTTAATGGGATATTTTATACCCAGTTTGTGAAATAATCGGTTACAGTTAGAATATAACTGTGCGGTTTTGAAGAGTTGGGAGTTATTTCACCTATAATATCTAACCCCCATTGTTCAAATGGTTGTTGGATATTTATTGGTTGTAGTGGAAATGATACTTTCTTTTCTCTTCCTACTGTAGTTTGACATACTTTACATTTTCTCACATATTCATGTGCATCTTTAAACAAAGTTGGCTAATAATAACCAGCATGCAATATTTTATGAGCTGTGGTGTTTCCTCCGAAATGACCTCTAGCTGGTCCATCATGTAATTCCTGCATTACTTTTTCAACTTCAGCTTTTTCTAAACATCTCAATAATATAGAATCATATTTCTCCCTGAATAACACATCATATATGAGTTTATATTGATTTTCTTTAAGTCTCAAAGCACTCTTTTTTGTGTAATTGAGATATAATGGAGCATATCCATTTTTCAAGAAAAATTTAAGATCATCATATTGTGATTGAGAATAGTTTAGGCTTACCTCAGACAGTTGTATTTCATTTGATTGATCTTCTTCTGTTGATAAATGAGAGGATCCGGTTAACATCCTGCAAAGACCTTGTCCTTTAAAAAATTTAGCTGGATGTATCTCTACATCATATTCTTGAAGTGCAGTGACCTAATTTGCTCTCTTCTCTCCTACTTCTCGTTGAATTAATAATTTCCTTACCACCAAGTAAGGTACTATTATTTTAGTATCTATTTTTAGGAGAAAAGGTCTGAAATTTTTCAAAGCTTTAAACATAGCATAAACTTGTTTTTCTACAGCTGAATAATTTAACTCAGCACCTTGAAGGTTAAAACTAAAAAATGCAATTGGTGCTTCAATGTTTTGATCATTTAACTGTGTCAAAACTACTGCATATGATGTATCAGAAGCAAATGTATATAATACAAATGTTTTAAGAAAATTAGGAGTTGTTAAAGAGGGTGCTTTAATGATGGCTTTTTTAATCAACTCGAAAGAATTTCTTTCTTCTTTTCACCATTTAAAAATTGGATTTTTCTTGATCATTGATTATAGGGGTAAGATGATTTGGGAAAAATATAGAACAAATCTTTTTACAAAATTATTTTTTCCTAAAAATGATTGCATCGTTTTTTTATTGTGTGGTAGAGGAATATTTTCAATTTCTTGAATCCTATCAAGGTTTATATGAATTCCTTGTTTAGAAACAATGAACCCCAATAATTTACCTTCTGATAAAGAAAAATAACATTTTTTAGGATTCAAGGAGATACCATATTTTCTACATCTTTCAAAAATGTTCTTTAGGTGATTAATGTGACTATTCCTATGCTTAGAGTAAACAGTAATGTCATCTAAGTATATAAAAACTGAGCTATTGATTATTCCTCTGAAATCTATATCCATAACACATTGAAATGTAGCACCAGCATTAATCATCCCAAAAGGTATTTTTTGATATGTGTATGTTCCCCACTTTGTCCTAAATGTTGTTTTTAATCTATCATCAGGATGTACCATAATCTGATTGTACCCTGAAAATCCGTCGAGAAAAGACATCAATTCAGATCATGCAACTAATTGTAATATTTGTTCCATGGTGGGTAAGGGAAAATTATCTTTCTGACAGGATTTATTCAAATTTCTAAATTCTATGCAAATCCTAATGTCTCCATTATTTTTCCTAACTGGAACAATTTTTGACACCCATTTAAAATGCCTAATAGGAAAAATGACTTTGGCTTTGAGCATTTTATTTAATTTAGATTTAATTTGACTTTCTAGATTTGGATGAATTTTCCTAAGTTTTTGTTGAACAGGCTTGTCATTTGAGATCATAGGTATGGTATGCTGAATTATGGAAGTATCACATGTCTTAAGATCTGAATAATCCCATGCAAAGATATCCTTATATTTTTTCAACAATTTAATGAATGGCATCCTTTCTTTAAGTTTTAAACCAAGACCTAAGTTAATGTTTTGAGATTTTTCTGGTGTACCCAAGTTAATCAATTCAAACTTTAAAGTAGAACTTTGAGTTTTTGAATTGGTTACATTCTTGAACCTATATTTCAAATCATAAAGATCTTCCATTTTGACTACAAATTTAGGAATTGAATTAGTATTTGATCTATCTTCAATCTGTAAATCATGTTCATTTTCATCTATGATTTGACCTTCATAAGCTCTGTCTGATGTAAGAAAGTCTACTATATCTGCATTATTATTAAATACTCTCAAATTTGTTACATTGTCAGGAATGGAAGGCCTAAAAATTAACTCAATTGAAAATCTATTTGGGCTAAATTCTTCAGATGTTATGAGTCTAGATGCTACATTAGCAAGTAAATCAGCACTTGCATTTTGTAATCTGGGAACTGTTGAGATATTGAATGCAGTAAAATGGTAAGTAAGATTCTGAGATAAAGTTTGATAATGTCTTAAATGTCCAGAAATAGAATGAATCGTATTTCTGACTTGTCTAACAATTATCTCAGAATCTCCATATACTTGAAAATATTTAACATTCAATCTTATAGCTTTATACAGACCTTTTATCAGTGCTTCATACTCAGCAGTATTATTTGTGCACTGGAACTTGAGTCTACAAGCTAACATTTTTTTTTCCTTGTGGATCAATCAAAACGCAACCTGCTCCTACACCATCTACCGATTTTGAACCATCAAAGTATAGAGTCCAAAATAAATATTGTTTTGGAATATGATTGCTAATATTAACACATCTGGAAGCATATATTTGAGAAAAAATTTCAATTTGAGAAATAGTAGTTTTTATTGAAAAAGGTGAAACCTGAGCATTGAATGATCCAAGAAATGACTTAGCTGAATAGTTTCCTATGATATTATTGGTGAAAGCTACTGGCTCATTTTCTTCTTCTAATTCAGTGACAATATGTTTCATGAATTTTTCACATTCAATTCTGATTTGATTTGTTTTTCCATTGTATGGAAACCACATGTGTGACCAATCAGTGGAAAAATATCCATGTAACTTTTTAGACCAATCTCTACTTAAAATAAGACCATAAAATTTAGGGATGTCTGCAACCAAAATATCAATTACTTGTAGTACCCTTGGATTGGATGATAACCTAATAGATACTGACATCATTTCTCCAATAACTTCAACTCTTGTTCTATCCAATTGAACTATATGTACAGTTGAATTTTGAGGAGTGATATTGAATTTTGTACACACTGTTCTTGGCATAATGTTTGAAGAAGCTCCAGAATCAATAAGACAATTATAAAAAAATTTATTGAAAATCTCATAAGTCAAAAGTAAAGGAGGAGTGTGAGAAATACATCTATCACCAATTAAAACAAGATCATTGGGATTTAATTTGTTTGCAGATGATGGAGGTTTCCCCATACCTTTAGAAGCTTGTGCTATAACTGGTGGTTGTATAAGTTCTACTGGAATTGCTTTGAGTTCTCTAAGCAAAATTTTCTACTGTTGTTTGAGTTTGGTCATTTCGTGTAATGAAATATTTTCTTTGGTATTTTTCATATCTTCGACTATATTATATTCCACTATATCTGAAACTATCAAAGTTTTAGAATTTGTATTAGGATCTGGTGGAATAAAATATTTCTGAATAGCTTTAGATTTTCTAACAGTTGTTTTCTCCTTGGTGGGGAGAGTTTTCTGTTTTTGATTTAATACAATTGGGTCAGAAGAATATTTACTTCTTGTAGACACATGTATATAATTCAACTTCTTCCTCAGATTCTAGCTCTTGTTCAAATGGTGAGGGATCTTCAGTATCTTGATCGGATTCAGCATTCAAAATCACATTTGGAGGTTGAGATGTTGAAGAAGGGTTTTTTTTAAATGGACGAAATGATCTTTTAGGTGTTGAGGTTTCAGCAAACTATTTCTTTATTTCAATCATATCAGTTGACATAGTATTTAACACTTTTTGAAGATGTTAAAGATCAAAAGGATCTTTCGAGACTTTCTTTTTTGAAACTTGATTAAATGTCACTTTCTTGGTTTTCTTATCTTCTATCTCTGAACGTTTTTGCAATGCAAAAATTCTTTTCTCTACAGCAAGGGCTTCCTTCATGTTTTCTAAAAGGGTAACTTTATTAGCTCTATCTACGAAAATAGCTATATTAGAAGGAAAAGAAGAAATATACCATTCTATTTTTACATCAACAACAGGTTTAGAAGCAGTTGGAATTTTGTTTAGTAACTTGTTAAATCTGGAGTTGAAATCTTTGATCTTTTCTCCTGAATTTATTTTAAGATTGGAAAGAGCATTGATCAGGAATGAAATAGTTCTATCATCTCCAAATTTTGCAAGAAAAACTTGTTCAAAAGTTGCCTAATCTGCAATAGATCCTGCTAGTAGTGAAAAGTACCAGGATCCTGTAGATCCTTGTAAATTATGAGGAAACAATTTGACTACGATATCTTCATGAGAAATTACATTTAGATTCATGACTAACATAAAATTATTGTTATTTTCTTTAGCAGGAAGACCATCATCTGTATTATATTTAGGTAACCATTTTTTTGGATGATCCGGAAGAGGATTTGGATTTTCTATTAATATAGCACCAGGATTCATCCAAGGTCGATTAGCCATAATTGGATTTGAAGTTTGTGAAGATATAGAAGTAGATCGAGAAGTAGGAGGAATGAATGAAGAAAATACAACTGGAACAGTACTACTGGTGATAGCACTGATTGTTTGAGTAGAGGAAATGGAAGAGTGAGAAGATGTAGATTGAGTAAGAGGATGTGAAGAAGTAAATGAAGGGAAATTTGATGTAACTTCACTTGTATCTGACTTGGATTTGGATATAGAAAATTTTCTGTGAAGTGATTCAATTGGAAATTCAAAAGGTGGAATTCCAAGTTTCTCACTTTTAGATTTGGTTAACATTCCAGTTTCTCTAAATAGAGAAGTAACACTTTCCTCAGAAGCTTCTAGGTTAACACGCTTTTCGGCAGAAATAGATATTCATTCTAATTTCTGAATTAAAGACTGAACTTCAGGAGATTTTGGAGTGAATTATGAATTAGATGAATGACGAGATACATCAGGAGATAATGGAAAGGTTTCTACTATTTCTGATTTCTGAGTTGGTGATCTAGAATGTGATCAGGAAGTGGTAGAATGCTTTTGGGGAGATAGACTCTTATGAGGGATTTTAATTTGAGATTTAGACTTATATGCCATTCATAGTCGCCCTCCTTCTAGCGCCAAAAATGTTGAGGACTCAGAAACCTGTGGCAACAAAAAGGGGGATAACCACCCAGTACCGCCCTTAAGACAGTTCATTTTCCATTTGGAAAAGTGGCTCCAGCTGGATATAATGGGACCAGTTTTCCAGAGTTTGGGTTTTTTTTTTTATTGATGGGTTCCTCTCAAAATATTTGCATGAAGAATTACTAAAAACTAAAAAAAAATTATTCTAAAATGAAAAACTTTGAATTAAGTCTAATTTAATCTAACCGGGGATAATATTCATGTGATATAGAATAATATCTATTCAATCTGTGATGATTAAGATCATCACAGATGTAATAGAATTATTACTTTGTAAGATGATTCTCTTGAAAAAAAATTAATCAAAAGAAAGTGAAAAACATATCGCATATATCTGATGACTATATATAAAACAAATCAATTTCTATCTTTATATCGTACAATAGTGCAACTTAATATTTCAGACAAAAACAATTAATTTCATATATAATTCATGGAAGTTGGATTCATCACTAATATTCAAAAATAGAATTAGCATATGTGATAATATTATGAGATGTGTACTGTTTTTTTTATCTGATCAGTGATAATAGACCACATTCAATTCTTCTATCAATGAGTCTTACAAAGAATACAAAAGAGAATCAATAGTGATCAACAAAATGATATATAATTGAAAAGGCCATGTTCCATTACTTGATCAAGGCATCTACAAACTTACTTACAATTAAGCATTCTTTGAAAATGATCTCAATAAAATTCTGGACCCTTCTCTAAATGCATGAGAAGGTTTAAATACTAAACTAACTACAAACTAACATTAAATTATTACAAAATGTAGAGGAGGTTTCAAACAACCTTTCTCTAAAAACTTAACTTAAACAATAATCTAGGAACTTTGAACTAACAATCCTAATTTTTCTAATTCTGTCCTTCTTTCTGAATGTGATCACGAAGCTGACAAATATCTAGCATTGATTTAAGTTGAGCTGGCTATGATATTCGTGATCAAATTTGTCCCTTGAAAATATCATTTGAAACCACTGACTGTGATCTTTTCGTTGAATCTGTAAGAGGCTAAAGAGTTTGATGTTGATGGTAAGGTTTGATCAAAAAATTCCAGTAATTTTCTTGATCAAGCTTATTAATTTTTTTGATCATTTCCTCTTGTGTATCTGCTCTCTGTCTCGATTTTATTTCTACTTCCTTTGTTCGTGAAAACACATCAGACGTGTTTTCTTTGAGAAGTTCTATTTTAAATAATTGATCACACATAGACTGAATAATTTCATTTGATTTCTTGGACGTCTTGACTGCTTCTTTCTCTACTTGATTAATTTGTTCTCTCCATTCTGTGAATAACAACTCTTTATGAAGCTTATCTATTTGTGGTAGATTAGCTTGTTTTCTTGTGTTTGAAATTTTCCACTGAATGTGTTCTTCGATCTTCTTTTCAAGTCTTTCACATTCCAGTTTCTGAATTGCTATTTGCTGAACCATTATCTTATTGGAATCACAATAAGAATCAATCATGGATGCTTGATGACAAAACATTTCTTGTTCTTTATTTAACATAGTGTTTACATCAAGTACTTCTTTGATGAATTGTTCTAACTGTGGTTGACTTTGTAGCTCAGCCATTGCTTTTTCCAAATGTGCTTTTCTTTCATCTAGCTTTGTTTGATACTTTTATTTGAGGTTTTCAATATTTTCATGAAATTGAGTTGTGCTTATTCTGATCTGCTCAATGGATTTGGCTTTCTCTTATTTCAAAAACTGTTCTAATTCTTTCACTTTGGCTTCCTTTTGTTTCAACAATACTCTAACCTCAGTATATTTATTGACAGTAGCGGTAGCATATGCCCCTGCATATTGTGATAACTCGGTTAGATGTTTGGTGGGATCATCTGCGGAATATTTCCAAAGTACATCAACTGATTCATCGGTTGGTTTTGGAGTTTTTTAATCAATTCTTCTTCTTTTATTCCTTTTAACTACAGTTGTGTAGCTAGGACTGTAGAAACTTCCTAAAGACGGAATATCTTCAACCTGTAGCATTATCTAATCTGTACGGTAGGTTGGTATGATTTCTTTTTCATGTACTGATGGAACTCTTTGTAGCAGATTAACAATATCAAATATTTTCTGTGAAGGTTCTAGTGTTTGAAAGCTTGATGCTTGATCAACATTTTTATTCTCTTTGGGAGTCTTTATTTCTTTGGAAAATTCCTCCCATTCATTCGTCAGATATTTCACTTGAGGTGGCTTCGACTGATCCAATATTTTATAAGCCTGTTGAACTATTTCCAAATTTGATTTTGTTCCATTATTTTTTTTTTCTCCATCCCTTCTATCTCTTGAATAATTTGGTCAATTTCTACATTTTCTTTCTGAGATTCAGATTCATTTTCAGATTGATCTAAATTATCATATTGTTGCTATGATTGGCCTGATTCATTTTCAGATATATCTTTCATTGCATCATATAGACTAACACTTGGAGTGTGTTTTTCATCTTCAATGATCAATAGATTCAAATGAACTTTTTCTACTATCTTGTTTCTATATGTTTGAAAAGCTTCAGCATCTTCTTGACTTAATTGACTAGAAACATATTTGATAATATCAGAAAAATTTTCCATGCCTTGGAAGAAATCATCGAATTCATCTTCTTCTCTTATAAAATAATTATTTTTAGTTCTACGATGTAATTTTTAATCACATCATTGGGTTCATATAATATTCCTGACATAAATGCAAAATTTAACAACTGAATCTTGGGAGCCTCTTTGTATGTGTGGCCAATATTGGCCAGAGAAAAGTTGCCACACTGTAGAGGGAAAGTAGGCCAAATAGATTTTTTACCATCTTTTAGCTACTTTGTGACACCGTTGATGAGCCGATAAGTTATTTCTTTTGCAAGCAATTTATCTAGAACATAGTAAGGTAAAACATGGGGAGAATAATAACTCCAAAATACTCTAACATAAGTGAATTTTTCTTAGTCAAACCATCTTGCTATGGGAAGAATATCTACATTGGCTTCTTCAGAAATCCTAGGAGCTTTTTTGTTGAAAATCATCTAATGCATGGGCAATATGACTCCATAGCATATTTTATAAAAGTGTAAGTGAAACTCAGAATCCCAGAGTTATCCATGGTAGATATGAATCGAGGTAGAGTCTTTGGTGGTCCATTTCCAACCCATGGTTGGAAAATTACAAGTAAAGAAGATAGCGTCCATAACATAAGAAAACACATAAAATGGAGGTATTTTTCTGAGAGAAACAAGTCTTCTCTTATTCCTATATTCAGTGATATGTTTGGCTAGGTAATTGGATAAAATGTCTGCCCAATTTAAGATAGATGAATTGACGATTGCATCAATTAAGGGAACCCAATCTCTTGAAAATATAGTACTATCAGGCTTGGAAAATATTCAACACAACATACCAGTGGCATAACTATAAGGATTAGGGTTTTGTGCAATTGGGTACGTACCAGACTTATCTTGCTTCAATTTCCCTTCATTGTCCTTCCATTCATGGATGAATTTGATAAGATCTGGATGTTTTTCTTTGAAAGTATGCACATACTTGTCGTGTTTTTGCTGCGGGGTTGGTAGATGATACATTGCTGCTAAGTCCTCTTCTTTAAAACAACCCATAATCTCTCCTCTTGAATTCTTGAAAATTCTACCTTCAATGTTTAAGTGGTAAATTTCCCACTTAACCATGTCTGTATAAGGAAGAATATTAGGTCTCGCTGCTATCCTGTGAATATGCGAGCATGCAATGTCAAAAAGGGTTGCATCAAAGGTAGAATCAGTGCCTGTAGCAGAAAATTTTTCTATCACTCTTGGTCCTTCATCTTCTAAGAGTTTATACATTGATTCCCAGGACGAACTACCACAGTCATTGTTACAGACGGTGTCTGAAAATAATGAAGACATATCTGTGTCTTCTGTGGATGCTGCTTGAGAAATTTCTTTGCCCTTTTTGCTCATTTTGAACTGCTTCAACCAGATAATTGATTTCCTGAGAACAAAGAGAATTTAACATATAAGGAGTATTATAAGAGAAAATCAATCATTTACTTCTAAGGCACACGAGAATATGTCAATATATCAACCATATTTTTTAATTCCTAATTTAATATTTCACATGGCTTTGCACATAAGATCTATCTATTGTTTTAAAGCCGTTAAGATCTTAAATCTTATTTGATATGATAGAAGTTTCTTTCAAATTCTAAAATTCATTTAATACGCAAATCGCAATCATTCCTTGTAATATTTCGTGATGATTGACCTTTAAAGGCTGTGAAATGCAATCTGCGCAAATCACAAATTGCAACTTTTATAGGATAGCATTTGGGTATATACATAAGTTGTGTGCAATGCGAATTACGAAAAACTTAAAATGGATGTGAGCGCGAAAGATTTTATATTTTCTCATTTATTTGTTTTTCGGGTCCGCGAGTATCGTAACTTATACTGTTCATGTCTTAAAGCTTTTTTTTATTAAATAAAGTATGATGCGCAAAGGAAGAATAAAATTATGATTTTAATGTTTTTAAAGGTATTTTCATTTATTTCTTTGGAAAGGCTTCGAGTGCATTTCGTAATTCGCTTCTTTTACGTTTTATAGTTCTTTTTGGAATAAGATATGTAATATGCAATGCACTTTAAGGGAAAAAACAGGAAAAAAAAAAAATTTATTTTTCTAAGTTTTTATTCTAGGAAATTTTAAAAAGAATTTCCTATTTATTTCTAAAGGGTCCCTATTTAATAAAAATAAATGGGGGGTTGTTGTATAGCAAAACACATCACCACTTCTAAAACTCTCATTTTTAAATCCCTTTAAAAACTATGTTTTCAACTTGTTTGAACTAATTTGAAAACTTGTTATGACATAACTTCAACTTTGACACAAATATTATGCAAGCATTTCCTCATATCAATTTAGAACTTATTTAGCCCAATTTAAAAAAAAATCTCCTAAATATTTTGGTTTAATTTCAAACTTTTTCTTAGAAAATGTGGGCTCACACTAGAGCATTTTAGGAATTTCTTTATTTTTTTTTAATTCGTTATAAAGACATTTTATATTTGTATTCTGATTTTTGTCGTTCATATTTAAATTTTAACCTAATAAATTATATTTAATGGAAAATGATTTTTTTTTTCATGCATTCAATGATTTCCACTTAAACAATTTTTTTTTTTTAATTTAGTACCCAAGAAAGAATACTTATTTTTGGTATTCTTATTATTACTTTGAATCAAATGAATGCAAAAAAAATTATCATTTCTTTCAAGTTTGCAAGTTATTATCAAATACCCCACCCCAGGAACTTGATCACATAGTGTTTCAATGAAAATTTCCATGGCATGGACTAGAAACTATATTTAGCTAAGTACATCAAAACTCTATATTGAGGTTTTCAAGATGAATATATTTTTAGAAGTAACATATGAATGTTGTGGTGAATGACGCCAAAATATTATATTAAAAGGGTTCTATTTAAACATAATATACAAAAGCATAAACAAAAGAGAAATGAATACAAACATCATGGCATGGAAGAATCACCAATATACAATATTGATTTCCTAAATATTCTTTGCATAGTCATACTCATTAGGGAATGAAAATATCTATATTTATTGAGTATAATTAGATATTGAAGAAAATGGTTCATAAAATTCATTCCCTTTACTTTTATTATGACCAAATCCAATAAATTTTGAAGTAATATGAGGAGCTATGGCTGAATTTATTTCATATTTAGAGTGAGAATAATGTATATAAAAAGGATTGTCAAATACTAACTATAGTCACACTTTATGGCAAGAATGATTAAATCAAAAAAAAAAAAAAAATTTATACATACACCAAAAAAATAGTATTTATCTTGAAAACAACTATAAATGTTAAAAACTAAAAAACTAGAAGGGTAAAGGGTATTCATCGAGAAGCACTTGCTTTTTTATTCTTCTCGAAACTATGAGATACCAATGTAGAATACTATTATTTTATGTAATGAAAGACACCAATTTTGTTCATTTAATATTATTCATATTTTATATATAAGTGTGGCCGAAAGAAATTCCATGTTCATATTTCAGTTTTTTTATCATGAATCAAATTCCCTATATTTATTATTTTTTGTGACCATATCTCAAGAGGTCAGTTTTATTAGTTAAGAGAATTTCTTTGGCAAAGAATGATATAGATTTTTTTTTTCTTTCTATCAAGTAGAATTGGTTGTAAGAAGTTTTTATTTTGAATATTTCTAATGTAGTACATATTTTCTTGAAACTATTTTCTTTTGCCATCACATAAATTTTTTTTTCTTAAAAAGCTAGTTTGATTTACTTTTATTTATTTCTATATACTTCAGTTAAAATAAAATTAATTTTATAATTTTAATATAGATAAAAAAAAAAAAATTGACACATTTATAATTTATATTGTCTTTATAAAAAAAAAAAATTAGTATAGCATAGCTACTTTGAGGTTTGAAAACTTTATTTAAGTTATCTAATAAAAGAAAATATATTCAACAAATATATAAATTAGTTAAATCTTATCAATTTAAGGTATACCATATAAAATAGAGAAAATTCTAATTTGTATTTTTATTTGAGTATAACTCCTACTATTTCATTTGTTTCTAATACCTATCAACATGGAGATCATATACTCTAAATTTTAATACAAATAAACAATTGGATGCACATCAATCTTAATTTGGTATAGGATAAACAACCTATATATTTTAAATATAAAATATATATCCTTTACTTTTTGGTGGATTTCCCCATCTAAATATAGGGTTTTGATTTACCAAAAATACATCTAACTCTATTATATATTTTTTAATTATAAACAAATTACTATGTAGCAATATCTTCATATCAACTCTACAATAATAATGAATAGCCTATACTTTTAAAGTGCACTATGTATTTAATATTTTTGGTGGATATGTTCACCTAAATTTAAGGTTCTTGTCCATCAAAACTCATACTTACCCAAGTCATATCTTTTGAATAAAAAAAAATTAAAGTTACACCTTTTATATAGATAGAATCTAATGGTTCCACAGCAAAAGCACCATTTCATCATACTTATTTAAATTAGTGATAAATAATTCGATCAACTTTATTATACACATATATGAATTTAAAACAACGATTTAGAAGAAAATTACATAGCATTCATAAATACCTTCTAACAAATAGTTTATCATATGCCATTTACTCACATAGTCCTTTCTAATTGAAACTTGAGCCTATGGAAATTCATATATTTTAAAAGAAATGAGGAAAAATAAGCAATCTTACAGGGTACTAAATAAAAAAAAATAGGTGAATAGCCTTCAACCATTATTTAACTAAATAACCACACTCTTAAATCCAAATGTACATGAAATCTCCTCAAACATAATTTACAATCAAAATGAAAGGCATTTCATAAAATCCACCCAAAATAACTTTTCCTCTAGTTTAAAAACTAGAAGTAAGCTAACAAGTAGTTAGAGAGGTGCACTACAAATTTTTATAAATTAGAAAATTTATTGATTAACTCTTAGCTAATCCTATAACGTAATATGAAATCATGCCTTTAGCATTAAGACACTACAATTAATTCCATACCATTTAGAACTTTATTGCATAGATTTAAAATGCATGCCAAATAGGATAAAATCTTTAAGAATGTATGCATCTAGTAATACAAGTACTTCATATTCTTATCATAAAATGTTTATTTCAAAGTGTAAATTGAGGCTTTGTATAATGTAAAATTTAATGTCCAATGCATATACTAAAGTTGAATTATTCTACTATGATAATAGATAGAAATGAAAAAACAAATTTACTTACATAATGTTTTTCCATATATGTCACCACATTCATTTATCTCTCATCTATATATATATATATATATGAAAAGAAATCCGTTAATTAAATCACCAAACACAGAATTAAGACTTATATAAAATTAGAAATGATCCAACAAAACAATTGAGGTTGAGCATTTTTCCACTGAACCATAGTCACAACTACACTGATTCTTTCTACAACTACCAACCCTCTACCTAGACCATGATAAATAAGGAGAAGTCTATCAACCCTCAAATTGTAAGAGTAAAATCATTGTGATCTTAGAGATAAAAGTTCATAAAGGATTCCTTCTTGCAAAATGTAGAGCCTCCACAACCTAGTGGAGCTAATAAAGATAGTGGAGTTAAATAACCATGTTTCCCATGAAGGATTTTTTTCAACCACGAGTATACAAGGACACTAATCTAACCATAAAGACACAAGTTTCCTTACAAAAAGGGAAATTTTTTTTTGTGAGGGTATAATATGAGGATTAACCCAACTTGACACCTCACTTTCACCCTGCTATGAGGGAGATGGATGATAAAGTGTGCCCTAATATTAAAAATTATTGGTTTCATTTAGTTGTAGAAAGGGACACAATGTTTCATTATGTGGAATCACTAGAATAGATCATCAAACACATCAATTGTCATAAACATTCAATCAATGAAGAACAAGAACACTATGTGGGGATGTTTCTTCTGAGGATGTCAATAAATATTATAATTTCCCAAAGGTAATGGTGATACATAACACTAATTTTGTGAAACAATTCCATGATAAATATGATTTAAGTAAATTTTTTGGTTATTTAATGGAAGGAGGATAATAAATGCTTCGATTAGTCCTCATGGAGTTATATCATTATAGGGTTATGAAACCTCATATGTAAATCATCGTCATGATGTGATAATTATATGGAGAGAGGAATGGGTGTCATCAGCCCACAATGTGGCCACTACTATAAATATATTGAGTTGGGGAGATATCATTGCCAAGAAGCTCAATGAAAAAATTGAACAAGCTCAAAATTTGAAGCCAAGGACCATCCCCTTGCTTTAAATGCATCTTATATGTAGGATCCATTGTATGTCAAGAACATTTTTACTGAATTGAACCTTATTTGGCACATACTTAGGCCTCCATCATATTTTTTTCAACATTTTATGGGATAATAAATATATAATAGGTTTTATTCTATGTTTTGTGACTCATTTTTGGATCATATATGTACTATCATGTTCTACATATAGTGTTGAATTCTATTCAAGAATGAAAAGAAGATTCTTTCATATATTGGGAATTTCTATATAGAATAAAAAAATTCATATATTACTATATTTTATGTTACTATTCCACCCCATTTTCTATGTATATATGTTAAGCACAAGCTAGTATTTGAATAAATAGGCTACCAATCCATTCTTTAATGTTTTAATACCTCCTTGATAAAGGATAGGAAGTGGGTCTTCATTCCTGATGGGTTTCATATAAGGTGAAATTTTATTAAGGATACTATATAGGAAAAGTAGGAAGGTTAAACTCATAAGGAGTATAGGTTAATTAATAGTTGAAGATATAAAATACATGACCCCAAGAATTTGATTCCAAAATACATTAAGCAAGTTTCCTATAGCTAGCCTTATTCTCATTAGAGATGGGAAGAACAAGCATTTGTTAAGGATGCACAACACAAGAGCCTAGTGTTAGAAAGGAAATTACTAATGGTTTAATGGTTTTCCAATTAGTATATTTAGATGAACATATGCAGGTAAGCCAACGACGAGTCAGAAGTAGAGAGGTAGAGGAATATTGAAGAGTAGAGAAGATAAAATTGAAACTATATCACCAACAACTAATGAGACAGAATGTCATAATCCAACCCTCACCATTGATAATACATGACCTTAAGATACTAAAGAAACTACTCTGTATCAAATGTAGATATAAATACCAGATTATACATAGGAGTAAGCTTTAAAATAAACCCAACTAGTCAGCTAAGGTGAAGTACCTATTATATAACAGGTCCATTCACCCAAAATTTTAGAAAATATAGTATCCTTGGGGGATGATTCAATTTTCACCTTTGAGGAGACATTGTTTGATGCAAAAATGGATAATAAGAGTGAAATAATATCCACAGGAGTATCCATCTCACATGATTCTCTTTTAAAATATAGAGTAGAGGAGAAATAATTAGAGGATATGTCAAAATAATTAGCATCACTCAAACATAAAGCCCAATAAATTAAATAATCCATAGTATGTGTCTCCAATTTTTTGGGAGATTTGTGTTTGGTCTCAATCTAGTCTCCTAAACTGAGCTCATTTAATTGTCAACCAGGATTTGTAAACTGCTGAAGTGAAGTGTACTGTATGTACCTAGGTGCTTGTTTCCTAATGCGTTGTGTGTAGTGTTTTGTGATGTTTTTGGTATTTTATGATGATTTATGATGTTTTTGGTCTTTTGGTGGTTTTATGTTTACAAGGAAAATGCCTAGAAAGCTAATGGAAAGGAGCTGGCGATCAAAACAGAGTTAAGGCTAATTGATGGAATGTCAAATGGAAAATGCAATTGGAAACACTGAAGTAGAATCAAATCTAAACTATGACAAAGTAAAAGCAAAGCTTGATAATGAATTTTAAGAAAATGATTCAGAACACAAACTAAACTTGAGGAGTGATCACTAAGTATGCAAATCCTCTAACTAATCAATTAAACAACTAACTTAAAATGATGCAACATTTTGTCCTTGATTAGAGATTTGAAACATATTTAGGGGAAAACATTGTTATCATCATAAGATCTTCTATTCTAGAACTAGTTCCTATCTCTATTCTGCAATTCAATTGAATGTCACAAAACCTTTACTCATGAGTTATTGATTTCTTTCCAAAGTAGTCTTTTGAGGAAGAGCTCTGTTTATAAAATGATGAGGAAATTGCAGAGGTACTTCAGGCCTTAAAATGATGTTGTCTTCTGTTCATATGGTTATAGATCAATTATGGATTTTAGAACAAGAAGAAGTTTGTGAATAATGAAGGCTGTCTTGTTAAACTTAACAACTGAAGTAATCTATTGTGCAATGGATGACAATTTGAATATGAAATGCAAGTGCAATGAGTTAATCTAAAAATGAACTTAAGATGCCACTAATCTAAAACAATGCTGAACTATAAGTCATCATCAAACTCGGAACAAGGTAACTGAACATGAGTTAAGTGCATTTAAACTCCGGAGTATCCTAACTATGCTATCATGCATTATTCTATGAAGTTACACAATCTGTTGTCCATCATTAGTGATATTTTGGAAGAGTTCCTTCTTTTGGAAGAGGTATTAGAACAATTCTGACTGTGTAATTGAATGCAAATGCAAGCAAAAGACTGAAAGCAATGAAAAACTAAGATATCATATCCATATCCTACTCGTCATTATGATGTTTTGGACAAGCGTTTAAGAGCAAGAACAGAGATTATACTTAGTGCAAACACACACAACTAAATCATTCATTATCACGGTCATGTCTTGAACTTCTTAAGAATTTCTTGGAAGAGTTTCTTCTTGTGGAAGAGTGATTAGAACAAGTGTAACTGTGATAGTGAACAACAAAAAAACTATAACTAAATTCTACAGTACTATAGCCATTCATCATTCATCATTATAATCTTTTGGAAGAATTTCTTCTTGTGGAAGAGTTAGAATGAATATAACTACAGTAGCTAATTAAAAACAACTATGAATTCAACTCCTAATCCTACAATACTATAGTCATTTCCTATTCATAATTATAGTCTTTTGGAAGAGCTTCTTCTTGTGGAAGAGTTCGAACGAGTACAACTACAGTAGCTAATTAAAACAACTATTAATTCAAATGCAAAGTGTAAAGGCAACTAGAAGACTTATCTAATTTACGCAAAATAAATCCGTGCAAGAGGCAGGGGCCCTCTACTACCTGACGGAATTCAACTCCAAATTAAATCACGCTTCAAAACAACACGGTCTGCTCCATTAAAGATGAAATAGTTTGAACATAACACTCTGCGTCTTCAGAAATGTAGCACAGAGTCTAAACAAAATCTAGCATCAAAGCTAACATAAAATCTCCAACATAGCTCTCGGTCTCCCAAGTGTTTATAAAGCAAATGCACATAA
The DNA here is from genome assembly GCA_034641835.2 of Pinus albicaulis. NCBI lineage: Eukaryota > Viridiplantae > Streptophyta > Pinopsida > Pinales > Pinaceae > Pinus > Pinus albicaulis. The sequence goes on from CM076572.1 coordinate 2,953,947, forward strand.
CAATACTTGCAACAATTCAGGAACACTATCTTTCCTTATCGGAATCACGTTAGGACTCTTTGAAGTGGCTGCGTGAAGAGGAAAAGACATCTAGACTGAGACAGTCCTAATAGAAGTCTTCCTTCCTAAATGTGTTCCCACGTTCAAAACCATACCCAGAATTCATTTCTTCCTCCATGATGAGCAACGAACCATGTAGACATGACGTGGATCATGCCCATATGCGGTTTTTCTCAAGAGGCCACCTAGAACATACTCAAACATGAAGGCAGCTGCAGAATCGCCGGTTAGCTACGGAATGTCTGCATTCTGCAGCTAGTTCCGGTCAAAATGCTTTACAATGGAAAAAATCACAAAATTTAGCAAGTCAGTCATGTAAATCATTCTAGAAGTAATTTTAACTATATTCATTGATCAATTGGGTCTAAGATAGCAATGGAAAAGGGAAAATGAGGTAAAATGAGGTGAAGGAAAGCACAATTTTGAGGCTCAACATACCCCCACTGTTGTCTCTTTGCATGTCCTCATGCAAATTATCCTATGAACTCAGAGGCTTCTGCAAGGACATCTAATCCTCTCCTTCTCCTTTGTTTGGAAGCTAGAGATCTTCTGGGTTTTCTGATAACAATTTTGAACCTTAGGTTGGTGAGTGCCCTGATTAGCTTTTTGTTCCTTGTCTTCAACTTCTCATTGGTCTTCTCCACTTTGTCTATATGCAGGGATAAGGTTGAGTTCATATCAGTTTTGAGCTTGACTTGATCCTTGAGAATTTCATTCTCATTTTTGATGTGTCTATTCAGTAATTCAAACTCATACCTATCCCTTCTTAATATATCTATTTCAGACAGTGGAGGACTGGGGGTTCTCTCTCTGCTTTTTGAAGCTCTTCTCTCCAAAGTTTCCACATAGTCATAAATTTCCTGTTGAGCAGGGTCAACTTCAAGGGTTCCCTCATAAAAATCCTCTTCAACATCCTCTTCAATGGATGTTTCTTCATCTTCTATATTGATTACCCCTGTTTGTTTGATTAGTGTTTTCTTCAGTTTCCCCTTTAGTCTGTGGCTTCTTCTAGGCTGAGAAGATCCCTCTCCTTTCTCCATGGCAGATTTCTTGATTACCTTTTCTTCCTTAAGTTGCCTCTTGATTTGGGTCAACTTCTATAAAATGATTTCCTCACTGCTTTCTTCGATTGTTTTGTCAATTTCAACTTCTGAAGCCCTCCATTTTCTACTTCTTTTTGTAGGCTGTGGTTCAGGTGATAGTTTTTTTGCTTCTTCAAAATGATTTCTTATTAAGAAATTGTCCCATGTATCATTTGTTTTAGCTAGATGATGTTCAATCAGAATTTTTACCAAACCATGATGATATAGGGTTGTCTCTAAAAATTGAACCCTTCTTTGAACACAGGAAGCCATCTTCTTCAGACTTTGAAGCAAGAAATATGGTAGGTTTAAGTCTTCCCCCAGGAAATGCATCATTAGTCTAATGTGGTAGACATAAAATGTTCCATATCTACCCTCACATGTAATAAATTTTTTCAGAAGAAGTAGTATGTTTCTCCATTTGTTTTTCAATGCAGAACTGGGAATTCCTTTCTTAAATACACTGACATCCATATTTGGTGATTTTAAAATTTGTTTCCAGGAGTCATTGTGGAATTCTCTATTTTTAAACCATCTCTCTCCAGTTCTGAGCAATCCTGTAGCCTTTGCAATGAACACTTCAGTGACATTAAATTTGACATCTCCTACTTCAACTTCGGTTCCTTGAAATGATCTTGCAAATGTTTTAGTGACTTCCTTGTGGAAGCCATTAAATTTCTCCAAAAATTGAAGCCATCCTATTTGTTGTAACATTTCTTTGCATTGTGGGTAGCCTTCTAAATATTTTGAACCCACCGGTTCAGTCCTTATGATGAAACCCATGATTATTTCTTCAATGTTCAAATTAAACTCTTCTACCCACAAAAACAATGACTTTCACTTTTCGGATTGAAATGGCGTTAAGTTCTAAATGGAAATGGCTTCAAACTTGGAATGACATACCTCTGATTAATAGTGGCAACAGCTTCAAAACTTCGGGCTAATATGCCTATGTTGACAATTGAACTGACTTCAAATTCTTCACTGCAATACCTCTGGCTCTTGGTAGCAAATGATTTTGAATTTAACACTGCAACACCTCTGTCTCTTGGTAGCAAATGGTTTTGAATTCAACACTGCAACACCTCTGTCTCCTAGTGACAAAAGACTTCAAACTCCACACTGCTACACTTCTATGTTTATAGTAAAAATGCTCAAACTCTGCCCACAGTGATACTTTGTATACCCACGGAATCAAATGGCTTCAAATTCTCACGCTGCTAAACTTCCAAATTTACCCTTTTGCTTTGCTCTGAGTTTACAATGCTCAACGCTATTCAAACTGATATCCTTTGGCTCTGCTCTCGGTGATAATAATATCTCTGTCTTCGAAATGAAATGCCGGCTACAGAATGGTGTAATGGCAGTGGTCACGGAATGAAGTAGTGGAGTGAGGTGGAGGGAATGTATTAATGATTGAAGAGACGGCGGAGGATTTTACGACGGCAGAGGGAATCATCATTGAATGATTTGGTTAAGAGACGTGGAGAATTCAAATACCTTGGCCATTTTAACCGCTTAAATGATATCGGATATGAAATTTGAAATGAAAAATTTTAATCCAAAGTCTGTGGAGGGTTTATTGGTATTGATCAATAAAAACAATTAAAACAACCTTTTCAAACAATCCATAACTAAAACTATGCTAAACTTTAATGAAATGCCATTATAATTTAAACTTGTTACCTCTGCCTTTCATTTGATTTTTCTGTAGTCTTTGTCTTCTCTGTTCATCTTTGGAAGAGTCTTCATAATCTTCTTGATGCTTTTGATTCATGGATACACTGGGTCACTTTGTTGAAATTCTAATGTCTGCCGATTGATGCCTTCAGGGTTTGTAGCTGCAGAAAGACTGTCTGGCTGCTGAAAGGCTGATCAGCTGCAGAATGTCTACTGAGCTGCAGAATGTTCCTGTAGAGCACTTTAACCATGAAAATGGAGTGTTTGTGAAATATGGGTGAAATGTTATATGTTATGAATGAAGATGGATGATGGATTATGATATGTATGAAGTGGATGATGAAATGGAATGGATTCAGTTCATGAAATGAAGTGAAAGAACATAAGAACTGTACTGCAATTCATGACATGTTTTATTCACTTACAGCAAGACATCAAATTTTGTATTTTGACATGAAAATGAGATGGATGGAAGATGGAATGAGATGAATGAAATATGGAATGGAGTGAAATGTGAATGATGGAATGAAATGGAGTATGGATGGACAAGTGAATGGAGTGAAATGAAATGGATCATAAGCACTATGGATCTGAACTTATGATTTTTGTAACAGTTGTTTGTAAAAACAAAAATGGGAAAAGTTAGAGTGTCAGAGAGACTCTGATTTTCACCCTATATTTTCTGTATAAACATGCCAATCAATGATTGGTTTTCATGTTTATACGTTTTATTTTTTTTATTTTTTATTTTATTTTTTTTTTCATAAAGAAATGCTTCAGAAAATTTAATCAAGTTGATGAAGAAGAGAGAGACTCTTCTTCATTAACTTCACATCATTGCTTCCTTGGAACTTCTTGACAAACTCTTCTCTTGAGAGTGGCTTGTGGTATAGCTTCAGTCTATGACCATTCACAAGAAAAGTGACCTCTTCTTCATCTATAGTTCTGATTTTTATTGCCCCATTATCAAAAATTCGAACAATTTCATATGGCCCAAGCCAATGTGTCTGAAATTTCCCTTGAAAATCCTTGAATTTTGAATCAAACAAGAGAGCCCGGTCTCCCTCTTTGAATTTCTTCTCCTTGATGTACTTGTCATGCCATCTAGCCCTTTGCTGTTGGACTAGACTTGTTTTCTGAACTGCATCTTGTCTGATCTCATCCAATTCATTAATTTTCTCCAGTCTATGCTTTTGTGCTTCCGTTAGATCAAGTCCTAGCTGAACTGCCATCTTGAAGGTTTGAATTTGGAACTCTATGGGAAACAAAACTTGCTTTCCATAAACAAGCTCATAAGGAGTATGGCCTGTTGTGTTTCTCCATGTAGTTCTATAGGCCCACAAGGCTTCAGGAAGCCTATCTACCCAATCTCTTCTATGTAGATGAACCGTCTTTGTTAGGATTCCTTCAATGACTTTATTAGTGGATTCCACTTGACCATTTGCTTGTGGATGATAAGGAGTAGATGTTCTATGTCTGATTTTGTACTTCTCCATCATTTGCTCCACTAGCCTTGATGTAAATTGAGCTCATTGATCTGTAACAATTTCCCTTGGGACACCAAAACGAGTGAAAATATCCTCAAAAAGAAAAGTAACTACAGATGATTCATTAGCAACAAGTAATGGTTTAGATTCTACCCACTTAGTAACATAATCAGTGCAAACTAATATGTATTTATTTTGTCTTGATGGAGGACTAATAGGTCCTACAAAATCCAAAGCCCATTTTTCAAAAGGTTCAATGTGTACCTGAGGTTGTAATGGCATCTCACCTGAAGGAGAAGGTTTCCCTACCCTTTGGCAAGTGTCACACCTTTTTACATACTCCCTTGCATCTTTAAACAAAGATGGCCAATAATATCCTAAATTAAGGATCTTATAGGCTGTCCTCTTATCTGCAAAGTGTCAGCCACAAGGTTCATCATGACATGCCTTGAGAATTTCAGGCATCTCATCTTCACGAACACACCTTCTAATGATCAAATCTGGACCTGTCTTGTACAACTCATTAGCGACCCATGAATATCTTGCACTATCATTAATGATTTTTCTTTTATCCCTTGCATTCATAAATGAAGGAAATTTTCCTGAAACTAAATAATTGGCAATATCAGCAAACCATGGAGTTTGAGTAGAGATTGCAAAAAGATATTCATCAGGAAATTGATCTTCAACCGGAGTGTCATCTTTGATATTTTGGATTCTAGACAGGAAATCAGCCACATTATTTTGTTTTCCAGGCCTATCTAGAATAGTAATGTTGAATTCTTGCAATAGTAACAACCATCTTATAACTCTGCCATTAGTGATTGATTTATTCATTAAGTATCTAATGGCAGAATGATCAGTGTGAATAAAAGTTTCATAGCCTGTTATATAGTGTCTAAATTTGTTTATGGCATGAACAACGGCTAAAAACTCTTTTTCAGTTACAGTATAGTTTAACTCTGCAGGAGTCAAATTTTTACTGATATAATAGATGGCATAGGGAATTAAATCTTTCTGTCCCAATACTGCTCCTAGAGCTGTATCGGAAGCATCTGTCGAGATATGAAAAGGTAACTCCCAGTTAGGTCCCCTTAATATAGGTGCTTCAGAAATTTTGGTTTTCAGGGTTTCAAAAGCTAACTGGCAATCAGAAGTCCACTTAAATTCACAATCTTTGGTGAGTAATTTGAAGAGAGGAGATGCTATTTTGGTGAAGTTTTCTATAAATCTCAGATAATACCCTGTAAATCCTAGAAAACTTCTAACATCTCTTTGACAACTTGGAATGGATAGGTTAGAAATAACTTCAACTTTCGCCTCATCAACTCTAATCCCATCCCCTGAAATGTGGTGCCCTAAAACAATACCTTCAGTGAACATCATAAAACATTTTTCATGACTAAGAGAAAGGTTTGCTTCTTGACATCTTTTTAAGACTTTCTCCAAGTTTTCTAAAGCCTCTTCAAATGTATCCCCATAAACTGTAAAATCATCCATGTACACCTCTACACAGTCATGTATCAGATCAGAAAAAATTCCTAATACTTCCCTTTGGAATGTTGCAGGTGCATTGCACAATCCAAATGGAAATACTCGGTAGGCATAGGTACCCCAAGGACAAGTAAATGTGGTTTTATCTTGGTCTTCAAGTGCTACTTGGATTTGATTGTAACCACTAAACCCATCTAGGAATGAAAAGTACTTTTTGCCGGCTAATGTATCTAATACTTGATCTATGAAAGGTAAGGGAAAATGGTCTTTAAGAGTAGCTTTATTCAGTTCTCGGTAGTAAACACACACCCTCCATTTTCCATTTTTCTTTGGCACAATTACCAAAGGAGAAACCCACTGACTATCTGAAATAGGATAGATGAAATTAACATTTAACAATTTTTGCAATTCTTCCTTAACAATTTCCCTAAGATTTGGATTCATCCGTCTTTGAGGCTGTCTGATTGGTTTGCAATTTGTCTCTATATAGATGTGATGAGTACAAGTCTTGGGACTTATCCCTTTCATGTCAGTGTATTCCCATGCATATGCAGAATAATGTCTCTGTAATACTTTGACTAGCTCTTCTTGTTGAGATTTTTCCAGGTTTTTGTTTATGTTCAAGGTTTTGCCTGGAAAAATTTCACTTGTAGAACTGCCAAATTTGTCCATAGAATGAAGAGACATCTGTCTAGATGACAAGAACTCAATATTGGATCTCTCTTGAAATGATTCTTGTTTGTGTTCTCGAGAAGATTCAAAGTTTTCTAGAGTATTCAGAATTTGATTATCTTCACTAATTTCTGAAATTGTGAAGAGTGGTTGCAAATATTCTTCATCCTCTATCCATTGAGTGTCATCTAGATCTGTAATTGTCCTAGTTGGAGGATATAAAGTGAATTTCTTTGTTGAACTTCCATCAGAAATATACATATCACCGGACCTACAACTAATAAAAGCATCAGCTGTAGCCAACCAAGGTCTTCCTAGTATGACAGGATGGCCTCCTAGATTATTCTTGGGTGTCAGGATCATGAAATCCACGGGGTACTCCCAAGAGTCTAGGGACACTGGAATGTCTTCTATTACCCCATCTGGTCTGATCACAGATCTATCTGCTAATTGTAATAGTGTGGGTGTAAAGACAAGATTAGGAAGTTTCAGTTTGTCCATGATTTGTCTACTCATGATATTTATTGCTGCTCCTAAATCAATGAGTGTGTTTTGAATTTCAATTCCGTTGATGTGAATTTTGACAACTGGATTTCCTGGGTCAAGATACTTTGGAATAGCAATCTTGCCCATCATAATGTCTTCTATTTGTCCTACCAGTTGAATTTTCTTGGTTTCTCTTATTCTTTTTCTTGTTGTCTTCGTACTCAACTCCTTTATTGTTTTGGCTAAAATTGGGATTTCCTTGATGGCTTGCAATAATGGAATTTTAATGCAAACATTTTTCAATTCATCTAAGAAATCATAATTAGGCACCATGATTTGTTTCTCTACACCTCTATCAATTTGTAATCTTTCCGGAAAAGGAGGTATAGAAGTAGATGTGGATGGTTGCTCTAATACAGGAGTTGGATTTATTGGATCTTTTTGTTTTAGTTTTTCAATGTTTTGGTCTTGAAAGGATGGGTCTTCCTCAAGACTTTTATTAACCCGTAGGGAGTCTTCCTCAGAATTATCTTGTTCTTGTATGATCACAGAAGGTTTCCTCTTCTCAAGTATCCTTCCAGACCGAAGTTGAACATCACTAAGGTCTAGAGGAGTAATTAAATAAGTTGGAAATTGTTGACCTTCTATCATATATGTATTATGAGGATTCTTATTATTGGGGTTTGGTATGGGCTCAGCTGGAAATTGATTGGATTTTTGAGGGAATGGTAATGGAAGTGGTTGATTTTGATGTGGTTGGTTCTGATGATGTTGTTGAGGATTTTGTTGAAAGTTTTGTTGAAGATTTTGAGGAAAATTTTGTTGAGGATTTTGAGGATAAAAATGTGGATATGATGGATAGGATGGTGGATATTGATAGTATGGAGTGTATCTTCCATAGGGACTTTGTGATCCTTGTGCCCAAGCTTGAGATTGATTTTGAAATTGGGGCCAAGGTTGCTGCCAAGAATTCCAAGGTGGAGGTTGATTATACATTTGATCATGTAATCCTTGTGTCTGAGGTCCCTACCAAGGTCTTCTAGATACAAAGTTAAGAGACTCTGTGGAATCTGTAGGAGTTTCTTCTTGAAAAACAGCCTTGAGACCAGGAAGAGAAGGACAATTCTTGGTCTCATGCTTCTTAGAACAAATGACACAGGTTTCTACAACTTTTACATCCAAAGGACACTCTCTTAGGGCATGTTTCTTTCTACATTTGGGACAAAAGATTGCCAAGGCATCAGATTCATCCTTTTGCTTGTTTTGTATCTTGAGGGTGTCTATTTGTTCACTAAGACTCCCTAAGATGTCAGACTTAAAATCATCAAGCATGTGTCCTATTTCTGATCTACTTACTGTCCCAGAAGCAGATTTACTTGCCCTCGCAAGAGCAGGATCTCTTGGACCTTTGACAATTTTGGATTTCCCTCTTGAAAGGTTGATACATAACTCAGATATTTCAGGTAATGTGAGTTATGATATATCCCCTTTTCCCATCATGTTAAGAATATCCAACCATTCATCCCTAATTGTTTTCAACAAAAGAGATTTTAAGGTGTCTTGATCTAGATTTTCCATTTTTGCCCTTTTGATGTTGTAATTAAATCTTTCCAAAAAATCTTCTAAGTTTTCATCTTATTTTTGTAACATCTTGAACACTTCTTCCTTATGATTAATCGGCATACAATAATCCAAGTATCTCTCTAGAAATGCTTGTTTCATGTCTTCCCATGTTCTAATAGAACTACTGATTAGACTCATAAACCACTTCAATGCTGCTCCCTTCAGAGTTGAAGGAAATAATTTCAGTTTTTGAGCATCTTGTAGGTAGTCATAAGTCCTACACAGCACTTCAAATTTGAATAAGAAAGTTTCACGATCTTCAGTTTTAAGTCCATAGAAGTTTGGAAGGACAGAGGGTGAAATGTTTTTCATGGTTGTATTGGTTTCTTCATCAAGTATAGGGAACCCAAAAGAGCTTCCTATTCTACCTCTTCCTCCATTTGCACCTCTACCTCCTTCTCCTCTTCCTCCTTCTCCTCTACCTCTAAATAATGTGTGTTCTCCATTAAAAACTCCTCCTCCTCCTTCTTCTGCCATCGTTGACTCTCCTGTGGAAGTGGAAAGGTTTTTGTTTCTAACAGGAGTTTTTAGATCTTCTTCTATGGCAGGTTCAGTGGATGAAGTGGAAGGTTTCTCTAATGGAATATTTGACCTTAGATTTTCTAGAAGTCCAGGATCAGAAGAGGATGGAATATGGGTTTGAGTTGAAGGTGTACTAGCTCTGGATCTAGATGAAACAAGTGGTGTTCTAGAAATCAATCTTCTGCCTCTGCTGCTTATAAATCTTCCCCTTGAATCTCTCTCCCTACGCATAAAATTGTTTTTGGATGCTAAGAAACAAAGGTTACCTAGTTTTCACTTCCCTGGCAACGGCGCCAAAATGTTGGGTCTCAATCTAGTCTCCTAAACTGAGCTCATTTAATTGTCAACCAGGATTTGTAAACTGCTGAAGTGAAGTGTACTGTATGTACCTAGGTGCTTGTTTCCTAATTCATTGTGTGTAGTGTTTTGTGATGTTTTTGGTCTTTTATGGTGATTTATGATGTTTTTGGTCTTTTGGTGGTTTTATGTTTACAAGGAAAATGCCTAGAAATCTAATGGAAAGGAGCTGGCGATCAAAACAGAGTTAAGCCTAATTGATGGAATGTCAAATGGCAAATGCAATTGGAAACACTGAAGTAGAATCAAATCTAAACTATGACAAAGTAAAAGCAAAGCTTGATAATGACTTTTAAGCAAATGATTCAAAACACAAACTAAACTTGAGGAGTGATCACTAAGTATGCAAATCCTCTAACTAATCAATTAAACAACTAACTTACAATGATGCAACATTTTGTCCTTGATTAGAGATTTGAAACATATTTAGAGGAAAACATTGTTATCATCATAAGATCTTCTATTCTAGAACTAGTTCCTATCTCTATTCTGCAATTCAATTGAATGTCACAAAACCTTTACTCATGAGTTATTGATTTCTTTCCAAAGTAGTCTTTTGAGGAAGAGCTCTGTTTATAAAATGATGAGGAAATTGCAGAGGTACTTCAGGCCTTAAAATGATGTTGTCTTCTGTTCATATGGTTATAGATCAATTATAGATTTTAGAACAAGAAGAGGTTTGTGAATAATGAAGGTTGTCTTGTTAATCCTAACAACTGAAGTAATCTATTGTGCAATGGATGACAATTTGAATATGAAGTGCAAGTGCAATGATTTAATCTAAAAATGAACTTAAGATGCCACTAATCTAGAACAATGCTGAACTATAAGTCATCATCAAACTTGAAACAAAGTATCTGAACATGAGTTAAGTGCAATTAAACTCCGGAGTATCCTAACTATGCTACCATGCATTATTCTATGAAGTTACACAATCTGTTTGTCCATCATTAGTGATATTTTGGAAGAGTTCCTTCTTTTGGAAGAGGTATTAGAACAATTCTGACTGTGTAATTGAATGCAAATGCAAGCAAAAGACTGAAAGCAATGAAAAACTAAGATATAATATCCATATCCTACTCGTCATTATGATGTTTTGGACAAGCGTTTAAGAGCAAGAACAGAGATGATACTTAGTGCAAACACACCACTAAATCATTCATTATCACGGTCATGTCTTGAACTTCTTAAGAATTTCTTGGAAGAGTTTCTTCTTGTGGAAGAGTGATTAGAACAAGTGTAACTGTGATAGTGAACAACAAAAACTATAACTAAATCCTACAATACCATAGCCATTCCTCATTCATCATTATAATCTTTTGGAAGAATTTCTTCTTGTGGAAGAATTAGAATGAATATAACTACAGTAGCTAATTAAAAACAACTATGAATTCAACTCCTAATCCTACAATACTATAGTCATTTCCCATTCATAATTATAGTCTTTTGGAAGAGCTTCTTCTTGTGGAAGAGTTCGAATGAGTACAACTAAAGTAGCTAATTAAAACAACTATTAATTCAAATGCAAAGTGTAAAGGCAACTAGAAGACTTATCTAATTTACGCAAAATAAATCCGTGCAAGAGGCAGGGGCCCTCTACCACCTGACGGAATTCAACTCCAAATTAAATCACGCTTTCAAAACAACACGGTCTTCTCCATTAAAGATGAAATAGTTTGAACATAACACTCTGCGTCTTCAGAAATGTAGCACAGAGTCTAAACAAAATCTAGCATCAAATCTAACATAAAATCTCCAACATAGCTCTCGGTCTCCCAAGTGTTTATAAAGAAAATGCACATAACAATACTTGCAACAATTCAGGAACACTGTCTTTCCTTATCGGAATCACGTTAGGAATCTTTGAAGTGGCTGCGTGAAGAGGAAAAGACATCTGGACTGAGACAGTCCTAATAGAAGTCTTCCTTCCTAAATGTGTTCCCACGTTCAAAACCATACCCAGAATTCGTTTCTTCCTCCATGATGAGCAACGAACCATGTAGACATGACGTGGATCATTCCCATATGTGGTTTTTCTCAAGAGGCCACCTGGAACATACTGAAATGTGAAGGCAGCTGCAGAATCGCCGGTTAGCTACGGAATGTCTGCATTCTGCAGCTAGTTCCGGTCAAAATGCTTTACAATGGCAAAAATCACAAAATTTAGCAAGTCAGTCATGTAAATCATTCTAGAAGTAATTTTAACTATATTCATTGATCAATTGAGTCTAAGATAGCAATGGACAAGGGAAAATGAGGTAAAATGAGGTGAAGGAAAGCACAATTTTGAGGCTCAACAATTTGTTGAAAGAACAAATAAAGAATGAGCAACTGAAGCAAAAACCATTTCAGAAGGTGGTCATATTTCAAGAAGAGACATTATATTTTTTAGTGAAATATGAATAGGTTAGTAGATAAATAAATAAATATGGGTATTTAAACCCTATCTCAAATTAAATTCATTAAGGAAATCTAGAAATTTTGGGGAGAGGAAGATCATTGTATTTAGATGTTGACCAAATATAGTATAGAAAGGATGTAGTCTATTGCATAGTATTATACAAATATGGCCAACAAGATAAGAATTAAAATGGACAAGGAATGATCCACATACACAAAACCATCGAAGAAAATTAACCAAGCAATGATATTCCTCCAACTACCAACCTTTGGATCAACAAAGGGTTGTTGACCAATTGAAGAAGTGATGGTGGAATGTTTCTAGAAAATTATTAACATATCAATTTGAGATCAAGGCGATAATCACATTTGCACATGGCCACATCTAGAATCTTTTGGTTTCCAAAGTAAAAATGGCTAGACATTTAAAATTACACCCAAGTTGCAAAGAAAATAAATAAACCCCAAATATATTGATGGATCAGTAGCCATGTGTTAGATGATTTGTTAACACATAGAGATACCTATGATAGAAATCATGAAAATTCCAAGACACTTAAATCATAGTATTCATCTTTACTCCCATATTTTATTTAGTAATTTTCAATGTTGTACTACACTTAGTATGCTATTTTTAGCCATTGTAATTTTAATAAAGAAAGGCATCAACCTCTTGCAAAAGGAATTTTTGGGGCGAGAGAATAGATTTTATACTATTGTATCTAAAATTATTTGAAGCCTATTTTTAAATCTTTTCAAGAGACAAGTTAATTTACTAATTTCCTATGCATTTATTTTGTATGGTGCTTTTTCCTACTAAGAACTTAATATGTTGAATCATTTTAGTAAGTATTTATAATGCAATAAAAAGTAATATTAATGAATGAATGCATTAAATAACTTCTAGTAAATAAGTTTTGGTAATAGTAATTGTGATATTATAATATTAATATTACGTATATCATGTTTAATTTCCTTTCCTTTATACTTTTCATAAGTTGTTTCCTTAGTTTGTCTAAATTGTAAACTATGAGCTGGAATTATTTCACATTTTGGGACCCGCAATATCACATAAACTTATTCACAATAGCTATAGGCTACCCTATAACACAGTATTGTCTAAATAGTAATAGGTAATTTCCCTTCTGCACACAAATTAAATCTATAACACAAATAAAAATAATCAAAAAAATGAAAGAATAAATCCATAATCTACTAATTCCCATAAAAATGTTGTCGAACCATAAAATGGAGGATTATTATAAATTAAACATGAAAGTGTCTAATTTTATCTCTTCCTTAGGTTTAATCCTTCCTATTGATCATTACGAACCCATCCTCATCAATAAAATGTATGCTAGAAGAACTTTCTATGTATGAAAATCCATAAAAACAACCCATAATCACAAAATCCAAATCCTAAGATTACATTTCTAATAGTATTCATTCTCATGATAGAAAGAAAAATAGATACAACCATAATAAAGTCATATATGTAGTATTTGATAAAGAAATAAATGATTTTAGGTGTATTGCATGGTCATATGAAAAGAAATTTGGTGATATTATTATCACCCCACTACTTCCAGAAAGGCAAAATATGTTTAGAACCATAGTATCCACATTCAATAATACATTAGTACATATGGTTGAGTACATAGTGGAAATATCCCTATAGGAAATTTATCAAAAAATTTTCTTATTCCCTAATTCCTCATTAGTCTTGTCACAACACCACTCGAAGGTATTCCCTCTAATAATCAAGACTCTTCATATCTAGAAGTAGAATATTCAAAACCTAAGTTATAAGGATCATAATTTGATCTTGAAAACATGAAAAAAAAAATAATTAAAATTAACCTTAGTTAGTTGGGGATACTTTGGCACTACTTGGTCCACTTCACGACTTGCCTAAGAATCTAGAAAAGTTACTCCCAAAATATGGTGCTAATATATTTGGCCTTACAAAGGATCATATCAAGAAACTCACCCTTGCTATAAGGCTAATGAATTTCCAACATGAAAATGTAGTTTGTCATTTAATTCCTTGTACTTTTGAGAATTCAAATTCCACATGGTATTTCAATTCAATTGCTCGATGTACTACCAACTAGACTAAATTCAAAAAGTACATTTTAGTTAAATTTTGGAAAGAGGTATTAATGGTTTAACTATTGTCTTATTTGTAGGACCTAGTGACAATGTCAAATATTTTAACCAGTGTCTCACCATGGTGTTAAACAATTCTATGAATGAAATAACCTTTGATCGAGAGTTACAACTAATTTATATTCCATTTCTATACCTACTACCATCCCTATATTTGTGGAGAGAGTTGGTAGAAACACTCTTACTATAATTTGGAAAAGGAAAAAAGTTAGAATTTCAAATGAAAGGTTGTAAATAAAAACTTTGGGAGAAAGGAAGTAGCATGACCCAAAAAATCCCTTATGTTAACGAAGCCCAAAACCAAACAACTTGTTAAAAGTGGTGAAAAGGATGCAAATAACATTGACAGTTTACAAAGGCTATCTACTAATATCTAAGATGAAACACTTGACATGAAAATAAATGCATGAGAAATTACTTCCTACTGCAAAGATTTCGTGCCATTTTTTAGGAGACCTCACCCTCTTAAATCTATTAAGCCTCCTCCTACAAACTTAAATATTGATTTAGTTGATGTAGCCTTAAATAATTATTTCAATTATCCTCAAGACCATTACTCTAATAATACTTTCCCATAATGGATAAATGTTATGAATATAATGGAAAACATATTTCTATACAAATATGTTTATATTGATCTTGTGAATGACCAAATTAAAGATGATATGGATGAGGAATCATCCAAGTAGTCTAAAGAAATAACCATGGTATGTGGGAAATTATGCATGGACTAAATATGATAAAAGAGGATGATGTTGTAGAGGAAACATTTCTTGTCCAAACTATAAAAGGCGCTACTCCTCAACCTTAACACATTTCACCTCAAACTTCTAACAAGTAATATATACCTATTCTAATTTTCAAGATTGTTCCTTAATTCACTACCTTACCTAGAAGCCTGTAGGTATGGAAGTTGAGCCTTTAGAATATAATGTAGTATTTTTTATCTGATTTTACAAAGATCTTGGTTTGGGTTTAAAAAAATTTCTTCAAAGTTTGGATTTAAGAGCATTTCTTGGAAGCAAACTGATTTTGCAAAGAATTGTTTTGGGTTTAAAGAATTTTTTTGGAAGACATTTCTTGGAGGCAGAATTGTTTTGGACTTAAAAAAATTTCTTGAACGTACATTCAAAAGACATTTCTTGGAGGTATGTACGTGTTTTGAGTTGAAGTAAATCTTTTGAGCTTTGCTTCATTTTTATAAGACATTTTTCTCTCGAATTTTTTAAAGTAAGTGTTTTGGATTGGAGTATGTATTTTTTGCAAAAAATTTAAACTGGATTTTTTTAAATTAAATATTTTGTGATATTTTTTGTAATCGAGTTATTGTCTAATTTTTTGAAGGAAATTTTTTGAACTTCATACCCTATTATCATGGGAAATCGAAGAACTTGTGCGAGAAAATATGATCGAAAAAGAGACCCTGAGGAACGTAGCGAAGAGACGAGATAATCTCGCAAAAGAAAGTTAGAAGCCCTCTCAAATATTGAAGAGGAAAATCAACCTCAAGCAGGTATGTAAATGTAAATATTATGATCTATTGATATATTTAAATTTTTTCTAATGTAAAATGTGAAGCTTAATTTTTATTTGATGAACTAATTTGAAAAATATTTTTTTTAATGTAAACAGACAGAGATATTCCTCAAAATATTGAAGAAAATCAACCTCAAGAAGAAATTGAAGTAGGTATGTAAATGTAAATATTATGATCTATTGATATATTTAAAATTTTCCTAATGTGAAATGTGAAGCTTAATTTTTATTTGATGAACTAATTTGAAAAATATTTTGTTTAATGTAAACAGGCAGAGATATTCCTCGAAACATTGATGATGAGATACAAAATTTTGAAAGAGAAAGTGAAAGAGATATTGAACCAATGATTGAAGATGGTGAAAATATTAAAAGAAATCCAAATAAATAAATTGAATCACAAGGTATGTATATATATATAAACACATGCACATATCACTGAAATTATAGATATATTTATTAATTTAGTTATTTATTGAATATGTACTATTTTTTCAAATATGTACAGATGAAATCACTATCGATAATGAGATGTTAGAAAATTTGACACTCACACATATGGAGACAAAAAACCTGACCATGTTATACGATATCATGTTAACTGCATTTTTGAAAAGTATTTCTTAAATGAGTGGGTGACAGTTCAGGCTCAAATGTTGAAAGGTCTCC
The DNA here is from genome assembly GCA_034641835.2 of Pinus albicaulis. Taxonomy (NCBI): domain Eukaryota; kingdom Viridiplantae; phylum Streptophyta; class Pinopsida; order Pinales; family Pinaceae; genus Pinus; species Pinus albicaulis. The sequence continues at coordinate 2,970,184 of CM076572.1, forward strand.
TATCATTAAAGAAATTAAAAGAAGCTACGACACTATTGGGTATTCAAAAATCAACCAAAGATACGAAAATGAAGGAAGATGTGATAAAAAATATGAGTAGTGCTATAAAGTCAATTAAGAGATCTAGAGAGAAAGATGTTTCAAATGTACATAGAGGATTACAGATGGAAATGGTTTCATCAAGTACTCAAGAGAATCGTTTGGTAACATCTATGGCACGAGCACTGGGAACCTCACGAAAAAATTTGCACAAACATCGGAAATTTCGGCTGCAAATAGATGTAAATGATGAACTCGCTTGTTGGAGAGCTATTTGTAGGCATCCATACAAAGATAGACTTGGAGAAGATGTTAAAAAAAATATATATGAATATTGGAAGAACAATTCGTGTGTTTCTCCAACTGCAAGGCATGTGATGCAAAGAAGAATAGCATGAAATTAGTACGAAGAGCATGAAAAATATTTCTTGTAAACCACTCAGATAGAGTTATTCAACAAGTTCAAAGAAGAGAATCGTCAAATTCATGTTTCACTCAGTGCTTTTGTTCAACAAAAACCATGGTATGTAAAACTTATCACCGTACGCGACACTTGTTGTTGCCATTATCATGTGGAATTTGAGTTATATTATGACACATTCCTTGATTTCGGTAAAACATTATGGAAGGATTCACCTCCTCCTTCCACTATCCGCGATTTCATATCTCAAATTCTATGTGAAAGAGAAAGCGATGAACTATTTTACAAAAATAAATGTGTTGGTGGTAAAAAATGCGATGATTGTGGAAATTTGACTAAATTTCAAAACAAATATCGTATTGATATAAATGATCAATCATTGTCTAACATGAAAGTGAAATGGAAGAGATATTAATATATCGATATATCGATTCAAGGTGAAAATAGTGTTAAAAGAATTGAATTACTAGAAGATGAAATTTTTCTGATAGACTTTTTGAGAAAGTTTGAGGCAGAAATTTACAAATACACCAAGCATTCCCATAGAGCTCAATGGAAAGACTTGAAATTAAAAAAATCTTGTGAATTTTTTCCACCAGGGACCATTTTGTCAGTGATTTATTTTGCAGAAAACTACACATTTGTTCCACAAAAAGAAATTCAGAGTGAATACTATCATTCTAACCAAGTCTCCATGCTCGTCCATATTCTATATAGACATTTTGAACAAAATGTCGATCATATAGAAAGCACGAGTGAAAATCGACATATCATTAAAGAATATCACTTTTATATCAGTGATGATCGTACACATGATACATGTTTTGTACAACATTGTTTTGGAAAAATTTATGATTCATTGAAAAATCATGGAATAACATTCAATGAAAATTGGATATGGTCAGACGGATGCGCAGGTCAATTCAAATCTACACAATCTTTCTTTCGGTTGTGTTGTCTTCATAAGAAAACTTGCATTAAACATTGTTGGAATTTCTTTGAGACTGGCCATGGAAAAGGAGAATATGACGGTGTATGAGCATGCATAAAACGAGCACTTCGAAGATATCAAATGAACCACTCTGCATGTCGACTTGTGAACGCTGAAGAAGTAGTTCAATGGTGCATCGCTGCTCTAAGCCATGAGACAAACCCATCAAGGGAAGTGCGAAGGTACGTTCAATTCTATTTATATTGGAAATCTAATTTTAAACATTGTACATTTATCATGCAATGATTATCTTTGATTGTATTTTGATATCATATTTACAAAGTCTTCTTCTAATTTTCCATATAAAGGTTTTTCTGGCATATTGGAATCGAAGACGTAGATAGATCAATTGGAAGTGACGTTGAAACAATAAAAGGGACTCGAAAATTGCATTCAATTCAAACAAAGTCATCCAAAATGTGTTTGCATTGGATAAAAGAAAATATTCTTGTTTTTGTGATGTTTGCATAGACAACACAAAATCCAATGACGTTTGTGAAAACATATAGAGCTAAATACAAAGGGAAAAATGTCTATTGCAATGTTTGAAGAAATGCAATCAGAGGAAACTACAATATCATCCGATGGTGATCGAGTTTCTGATATTGTTAGAGAAGGTAACATTTGAATTACTTTCTAATGATTTAAAGATCTAGAAAAAAATTTAAATATGTATAATTTTGTTAATTTTACTTTACTGTGTAGGAGATGTTTTTGCTGTAATTGCACCTATTGACAACGATGAAAATGTGAAGTATTATTTGATGTGTTGCACTGAACGAAAAATGAAATTATTACAAAACTACAATGATCATGGATTTCAATATGACAGAGGGTCTATTATACTGAAAGGTTATTTTTTCAGACAAACTCATCAAAGTGGAGACTTTGTTTACTTTGAAGACTATGAAATTGATTCCATAAGTTTTCAATATAGTCACTTGGTGTGTGCAGCATGCATAAAGTTGATAGAAGTTCAATCAAAGAAAAAATCAAAAATTAAGAGATGGAAAATGTCAAAATCCGATCATGAACAGATTATTGAAGATGGAATTCCATTAGAATTTTTTTGAGTGAATTATCCAACAATTTATTCTCTTTGGATTAAATATGTTTTAGAACTTCCAGTACTCAACTAAAAATTGAGCTGCTTATGTTATTTGTGCAAGTGTTTGCACATGTACAAATATTTTTGGTACAAGCACGTGCTCTAGTATCAACTAAAAGTAGTTTTTCTATACATGTGCATTGATGAAAAATTTTATATGTATTGGATATATATATATGTGTGTGTGTGTGTGTGTGTGTGTGTGTGTGTGTGTGTGTTCTAGAATGCAATTAACTGGAACTCGTTTTTCTATGTGCATTGATGAAAAACTAGTTGGATTTTCTGGTAAAAATTATGGACACAATGTACATAAATCATCTGCAGTATAGTTTTGTATGAAAATTCCTTTCAAACAAGAGACTCGGAGCACTTCTCCGACTTTTGGTGGGATTTTACCCACATCTCTATTCCTGATTGAAAATCTAGTACAAAATTTATTTGTCCAATGTTCGAATATGTTCAATGTGCATTGATGAAAAATGTTACTTGTATTGGATCTAGATATGTTCTAGAATGCAATTAATTGTTCCAAGTAGTTTTTCTATGTGCATTGATGAAAAAGTAGTTGGATTTTCTGGTAAAAATTTTCCACAATGTAAATAAATCTACAAGGCTACCTATTTGAGTGCATTAACGACATTGACCAAAATTCAACAAACATATATATGTACTAGACTTATATTTCCAATCAAAATTAAAGGGATAATTTGTACATATATCTACTTCTTTAAACTCTTTTTTCAATTAGAGCTCAATTGATACATGGTTAGTTGCATTGAAAATCTATGTTCTTCCTATTGGAGATTTTTTCATTCAAACAAGACTACATGTAGAGATCAAAAGAAATCTTAAAATTCCAAATGTACTTCAACCATCCAAAAGGGATTTGTGCAACATTACTTGACATGTCATGCTAATTGTAGTGAAAAACTATCCAATAGAAACATTTAACATTATATACCACATGTGCCAAATGTAGATTGAAACCATCCAAAACTTTAAAATTTTAAAAACTTTTGATAATATATCGTGCAACATTAAAACATTAAACATCACATGCGAAATGTAGATTGAAACCATTCAAAACTTGAGTTTAAAAAAAAAATTGATTATATATATCGTTACTTCACATGCCATGCCAATTATAGTTCAACTAGATCCAACAGAAACATTTAACATTATATACCACATGTGCCAAATGTAGATTGAAACCATCCAAAACTTTAAGTTTTAAAAACCTTTTGATTATATACCGTGCAACATTAAAACATTAAACATTTAAAGTTCATTAAATATCACATGCAAAATGTAGATTGAAACCATCCAAAACTTGAGTTTTAAAAACTTCACATGTCATGCCAATTATAATTCAACTATCCAATAAAAACATTTAACATTAAATATCACATGTCAAATGTAGATTGAAACCATCCAAAACTTTTAACTTTTAATTTAAATAAAGAATATAGATCACAACATTACTTCACATGCCAAATGTACTCCAAGCATCCAAAACTTAAATTTTAAAAACAAAACGAATTCTAACACATGTCATTACATAACATGCCAAATGTGGTTCAGATGACAAAAAAGTACTAAAACCATCCAAAAATTAAATAAAACAAATTATATTAACAATGTAATAAAATACACATCCAAAAATTGTAGATCTCACAAATATCAAACTGTATCAATTATAACAAAATTTAAGACCATCTAAATCTTAAAAAATCTACAAATCATGTCCATCAAATAGAGACGGATCTAGCGTCTTTCCTATCAGAGTCTCAATCCGCACCCTATCCTGTGAAGCATCATGGGAAACCTACATACACAATGCACATGTACTTGAACATTAAAATTTGATGTTTTAAAAATGAATGAGAATATATATATCTATAACTTCATGTAAAAAACAAAATATAACAAAAAAATCACGCAATACCTCATGAGGTTCCCTCTCCATTTGACGAACAAGTTCTCCCATAGGAACATCTGCAGCGGTAAACTTTACAATATACATGTACAGTTATATATATATATATATATATATATATATAAACTTTCAAATGAAAATTCACGTGTACATATATAAACTTATTTTCAATAATATTAAAAAAAGGAACTAAAGACAACTTGTTCAAATGTTGTGGATGTTCCTATCTCCGTCACTAGAGTCCGTGGATTAAAAAAATCTTCTATAGGAACCTAAATTCAAAAAAATTTAAATAACTCAAAATATAGATCTCTCTCTCTCTCTCTATATATATATATATATATATATATATCTCAATTTTTAATGGAAATTTTTGAGGTAGAATATATATATATATATATAACTTTTAAACATAAATTTTAAACTTGTGAAAAATTGTCCATACTTGTGGCTCATCTCCCAAGGAAGTAGAAGGTACATCTCCCAAGGAAGAAGAAGGTACCGCCATCCCAAAAACATCGAACGGAATCAGTATTTGTTAAAACATTTTATCAAATTATATATATACATACATGTACATGTGTGCACAATTATTTATTTTAAAGTCACTTAAAAAACAATAACATTTGCCAACATATCTTGTTGGTCAGACCCATCTGCATTTTTTGAACCAGAGGCCCCGAACGTGATATTAACATTTTCGTCACGCGTCATGTGTGAGAACTGCAAATGGTGTTTTAACATATAATCATACATTTTTGTTAGATTAATGTACACATACAAATAAATGTATACATGTACATACACATGTATTTATTAAAAATTGTACACATTTATATGTATGTTAAAATAATTTCAAACCCTAATGTCACTAACACATACCGTTCCGGTGCCCTCTTCCTCATGAAAAATTAGGTCTTGCAAACCATTGCGACAATTTTTTGCATATGTTCGGAGATCTTCAACATTCATGTTGTCAATCTCCTCATTTGTACAATACACAAAATTGGCACGTGCATTTTCACGTGCTCTTTGTCGATTTGAAAAAAGATCGACTCCACCCAATCCACTATGAACATTGTCGATCATAACATCCCTTGCTTCTCGACTTATTTGAGAAGTCGCATCCATCTCTGAACGCAGAGTTTCGACCCGAAACGGTCGACTCACCAATGGCAGCTCAGGGTGAGGCAACTCCACATCTCGCTTAGCACCCTTACAGTCATATAATCGACCTTTCCCTGGGCCAAAAAATTCTGACGGAAGGTCATTGTAGTTGGGTTTCATACCCAAAAAAAATTCTGCATAAAACATTTGTGCAAAATAAACAGGAACCTCATCGTTCCATGGAATCCTTCCATAGGCCGCAAGGTGCCTATCATACAAATAACGAGCTATGTCTGGGTGCTTGAAATACTGCACCTTCAACATTTTTCTTTTTGGCCCTTCCTTGTAATTAAACATTGACTTGGCCACTTCTTTTGTAACTTTTTGTTTTACGTCCTCCCATTTATCTGGACCCATTACTATTTCTTTTCTCTTTCTCATCATTTCTACAAATGAATCAGTCGTTGGCCCAAGATTTCTATACACATTTACCATTTCACCCAATGAATGTGTAACTATTTCAAGGCTTTGTTGACTCTCAGCAGGTAGAGACAAAGCCACGAGATCTCTTTGCAATTTTGCATGAAGTCTTTCACACCTTTGTAAGGTGCATTCTGCCATGTTGGTTTCCCATGGTATATCATTAATCTTGGCCGAATAAGTTGTGTTGGGTTGACAACCTTTTTCTTGAATGTAACGGGCTACCCTGCGTCTATTTTGACCACTAGTTTGAAAATTTTCGGCCTCTGCATCAATATATATAAAATTTCGTATATTAGAAAAAACACGTGTAAAAAAAGTTGTACAAATTTAATGAAAAAATATTGAAATTGATGGCAACCTTGACGTTGTTGGTTAGCATCTTCTCCAACATGACCCTGCTGAGAACCAGACCCAGAATGACCCTACTGAGAACCAGACCCAAATTGACCCTGTTGAGAACCAGCAACCATTGATTGGCCTTCGGGGGAATAAATATCACCCCCTTCATGCCACCTTCTACCACTCATTGATGGCCCTCTACGTGGATTTAAACCACCACCAACCTCTCGAGACGAGGGAGAAGCTTCATAAACAAATATGAATTTATAATCAATTGAAAAATACATTCATGTGTACATATAAATACATATACATATTCATTGATTAAATTGTGTGAACCATACCACGACTAGGTGAACCATGGGCATGCTCCATGGATGGAGTAGAGACCCTTCTCCTCTTAGCTCCTAAAAATTAAAAAATGAAACTTATTAACAACTAATTTAACTCACAAAGTTAATAAAAAATCAATTCCATATGTACACACATGTATGGAGATTTAATATTATATTTAAATACCGTGAACATCCCCCGATCCCTGAACCTCCATATGGGATTCGGCTGATCTTCGTCATTCATCCTCCATGATATATATCTATTGGTCGACATTTACACAAAATAGATTTCAGAAAATCAATTTGTAATTTAGTGTACACAAATTATGTAGAACACAACTTTCAAAGCAATAATTGATGTGTGAAACTAAATTTAATCGAAAAAGAAATTATAAAAATGATAAGTTCACCAAATTGCGCTTTACATGGTGGGAGCACACTTGGTATAAAATTTACCGCTTATACACTTTAGTTTGTGGGAGAAATGACACATGTACATAGCTTACCTTAAAGTTGTTGTGTTTTATGGATATTAAAATGAAGAACTTCTATTTAGATCCATTCCAGAGATTGACTGTAGGGGCATTTACTAGATATGTCACCTTTCATAAAAGATGAGATCCAGAGGCTACCTGGCCCTTTACAGACTTTGCCTATAGAACTTGTAGAAGTAAACACTAGAGGCATTAACAATATCAAAGAACGTTTTCATGCTCAGACATGGGAATGTGTCTCTTTCCCTACACAGAAAAATAGTTCAAGGTAGTTAATATTCATAGACATGTCATCAAGCAGGTCAATGTGATCATCCCCAACTTACTTTTCATGAAATTAGGCTTGGAATCCTCTACAACCTGGTGGATGGAGTTGAATGTGAACTAGGTCAAGGCCTTTACAAAATACATGCTAGTGAATAACACTTACTAGGTTATGCCAAAAAATAAAGTGGGAGAAATGTTTTCTCCTCGAGGTTATCCAATTGGGTGTGTAATACCAATTTCACCCATTTCCTAACAGGTTTCTCTCTTAGGTTAAAAAGTGTCTTCACCTCATTAGTTATATATTTTTCAATTTCCCGTGGATTCCTTGAATTTTTTCTCCTACCATCTCCCTCTCTCACTCCCCAAATTATTGTCATCAAACATGCCCCATTGAGGATCTAGAGCAATGTTTGCACCATACTTAGAACTGTCATTGCTGCTAATTGAAATTGGAGAGTCATGCATACTATATTTCTTGCTTAAGTGGCTGTTACTTGGACAATATCCTGATATGAGTTTTACATGATGGTCATATGAGGCTGGAAGCTACTTGGTGTAATTTTCCTTAAATCTTGAAAAAAACAGAGAAAATTTGTCATTTTCGATCATTTTTTATTAAAGCTTCTGCATACAGCAGATGTTATCACAATTGCAACACAATCATGTTCCATGATAATGAATTATGAATGTTTCAAGCCAAATTGCAAGGAAATTTTCATTCATTTTAGGCAAAAGAAGGCTATGATATTAAGGTCCATGCTAGACCTTGATGAGAGGATATGATATCTTGAAGATGCTACATCTTTTGGTGATGTCACTAATTGTTTCTCTATTATTGTGTTTGTTAAACTTTTTTATCCCAGAGGAGGGTGTTATCCAATGTGAATTTGAAACCCCCCTCACATTTTTCAATGAAGGTTCTATCTGAATGTTAGGGAGCTACACAAATTATAGAAATTCAATATGATGTGCCAAAAACTTTACAGACATCCCAAAAACCGAAACCACCTATTATATGTCAATTAAATCTACATGGAACCAGCAAGCAATATGGTAAAATATAGAATTACAAATCCCTTCAATTAGTAAAAAAATAAAAATATGAATAAATCACCCAGAGGACTAGAAATAACAATATAGTAGAGAAAAAGAATAGTATCTCAGCAGCTATAATTGCAAGTCATAAATTAATATCATATATTCCAATTTCAACACTAAAAGCAAACTCAAAATAACATAAATGCAGAGACAACATTGTTTTACATGTAGGTAGACATTGTTAATGGAAATATGCAACATTTTTTTGCATAATAATGTCTTTATCAATGAAATTTCATCAGACCATTGAACAATTGTGCACTAGAACAATATTTAAATAAGTTAAAAGAAAAAATTGACCTATATTGTACAGTTTATGGGACAGAAATCAATATGTATAAATATTCACTTGGTTTTTATAATTTGATAGAGGAATGACTTAAAATGACCTTGTATGTCTTCTCGTTTTAGAGCTCAAATTTTTAGGAAGGATTTAAGCATTCACATTTCAAGAATCACTAGAAGAGGTTGATAAAGAATATAGGAAGACAAAAAACTAACCAGTGGTGTAATAAATGGATTTCTTGGGAGGTACATTTGCATATGGATTTTTGGTAGCTTGAAATTTTCCAAATAAGTGAATGTATTTGAAAACTAAACCTCTAGTTTATTTTGGTTTAGACAAGGTCTAGAATTTGAAAAGTGAATTCCCTCTTTCTTCCTCTTACATGTCCAATGATCGGAATCTGGATTGAGGGAAAAAAATTTCCAAAATAAAAAATTTTCATTTTATTTGTTATACACATGAGTTTTTAAAAGCTAATTAACTCATAAATTTCTCACAAAATACACTTAAAGCTTGACACATAAACCCCTTCCCAATTGGCTAACTTTAGACGATCCTAAACACATTTTTATTTAACTAACGAGGGAGATAGCCCAACAAAACTAGTTCATCCATATTCAAATCAAGTTGGTATCAAAGTAAAATTTAGCTCATTTTAGTCAAGGTTAGTTAGAAGAATTAGCTATTGGTTTTTGTCTTCAATTTCCTCTCAAAATGAATGTGTACATGCGTTTGAGAGACACGCTAGAGGAATAAGGTCCAAATTTTTGATGAAAATGTGCTATGAAAGTAAAGAGTTAAAGGCAAACATGTACAAGGCATAGTTGAGCCAAATGTTGTTAAGGACGGGCCTAATTATTTGGGTCTTGGTTATGGAAAACATAATGGAGAATGCTCCAAAGCCAAGAAGGCACATGAAGCTGTTCCAAGAATGAATTTCATTTCGTGTTCATTACCTCATGCTTGTGAAGTTTGTGTTCATGATGAATGGAAAATTTTGACACCCACTTTGCAAGAATATGTTAATAATCATGCAACTAATGAGAATGTAAAAGAAGAGGATGTTGAAAGCTCTAGAGTTACTGAATTCATTTCTAGTATTCAGAGGAAAACCACTACCTCATCAAATTCACCTCCTCAAGAAGGTGAAAAAGGTGAATGTTCAAGGTATAAATTTTCCTTTAATCAAATTGCTTTTGATTATGATAAACATGGTAAATATTCACATAAGATTTGGAAAAGAACTTGCATGTTCCTTTTGTGGTTTGAATAATCATAATGTTTATAGATGTTGGAGGAAGATATCCATGCACATGAAACTTTCTAAATAAATGAGGCAAAAAGTCAAAGGCCCATTGGACAAGGAAAATGATGTTGAAAATAAGATGCAATTGTTTATTACTCATTGCCATAAGAAAGGTCACCTTGTAGACAAGTATTGGACTTTGTATCCAACAAGTCATCCACAACATTTGAAGAAGGTGGAAAGAGATAATGACAAGAATGGAAAAGAGGATTCCATAATCGATGAGGGTCAGGATGATTCACACGATGATGAAGTGCAGCTAAACGAAGTGCCATTGAAATGGTTTTCTAACGGATGGTTAGATTTCTTATCCAATTATGGTCTTTCATGTATTTTGATGAAGCAAGATGTTGAAAGTAGAGTTATGTTGACTCACTTAAATGCAACAAATATCGAAATTTTTACATGAGCTATTATTTGACTTGAGAGTCAGTTGTTTGAAGAGGCATGTTTTGTCGACTTGTGTTTGGTTGATGGTTTTGTACACCAATTTGTAAGAGTACATGGAGATATTCACATGATGTGAATTTTTTTTCTTTGAAGGAGAAAATGATATGTCAGCGAGCTATGTTTCTTGCATGATGTGTTTTTTAGTTTGATGGTTCTGTTTGTGACAAGACGTCACAAGATTTTGGGAAGGTCTACTCTTGAGCGAGAGCCTTGTGATTACAACCTAATCATGAGAATCAAATGGGAGTGCATCCTTATTTTGAAAACAAATAGGATTCTAAGCTACCTAGGACTCAAACCATTATTTTTAAATTTGAAATATCATGGTGTGTTGTTTCAATGCCTGAATCCACAACCCTAACATAAATTGTTTTATTCTTTTTTTGCAGGATTTAGTTGGTTATATTAAAAGTAAGTTGAATTTAAAATTCTTGGCTTAGTGGCATGAACCAAACATATCGTGTATTAAATGAGGAATTTCTCTCTCCCAATCATTTCTAAATCACCCATATCACCAAGAAAACATGTTTTAAAAGAACATACTTTGGTATGGGAAAGACCTTAGGTCCTTTGACTGTGCACATGTGGTGTGAAAAATTGAAATTGACAATTTGCAAAAAATTGAAATTATGAATGAAACCACGAAAACAAAAAACCCAAAAGTGGTAAATGATTTAAATAGACCTAATTAATTATTTACCAACATAAATTCTTCAACTTTTAGCAACTGAATGATAAGTAAAAAAGTATCCCTCCTAACTTTTAAATTAATTCTATCTCATAAAAAATATCCCTCCTAACTTAACAAATACTATCTCTTCTCCTAAGGTTCACGACCACCATGGTACGAGAGAATGTCATTTTAGCCCCATTACTCATGCATAGCAAGCTAGCTACATGTGGAATTTTAACAAGACTCTAAAAGGTCTAAAATCAAAAACCTCGTTAATGGTTGATGGAGTCAAATCTTACACCTAGTTGGCTATCACGCTATGTTAAATACTTGGCCACTAGGAGGAATAAGAGTTCCATTTTGTGTTATTGTATTTTGTTCCATAGTTGGAAATACAACTAGGAGTGTGAAGTTAGAGATAAAAATGTATGAAGTTAAAAGTTTTTATAGCAACCTTAAACGCCTAAAGTCTTAGCTAACTCTAGAGAGATTACCTCTTTCTTTGTACTTATATATTTTCCATACCAGAAAAAAGAGAGTACAGAGCATGTTTACACTTTAGTGTTTTTTTTCTCCCATTGGGATTTCCTAGGGAAAAAGGAGTCTAGAGCATCATTACTTTTTATGGTTTCTTGTCTCCCATAAGGATTTCCTAGGAAAATAATTTTGTTTATTGTCTAGAGATATGTATGTGTGTGTTTCATTATGTTCTCTATTTCTTACGTTGTGTTTCATTATGTTTTATATTTCTTACATTTCTGCCCTCCTATTTTTGTTTCCAATCAAGGTTTATAAAGTAACATGAGAAGCAACATGAGACTTGGAACAATCATTTTCATTATCTATATGGAAGGCAAAAAGGATTATATCCCCTTAAGCTTAAGCTTATGTAGTTTGTCAATTTTTATCATATATTTTTTGGTAAAGGTAAATGTTTTTTTATCTATAGTAAGTCATGAACCCCAATTTTACCTTATGTAAAGCATGATTCTAGGATTACTACAATTTGTACTTGGTTTTTTATTGTGATGATGCCCTGTCTCAATCACCTGGCCATCTCTCAATGGGTAGTTAAATCTTTATAACAATATTTAAGTAATATTTATCTATTTGTATTATGTGAAATGTAAAAAATGGTATACTAATTTTCATAAAATTGTGTTGAGTTTATCATATATTTCGATGAAAGTTGATTATATGACACGTTTTCTTTAAAAGGATCTAACAATTTTGTTAAGGTATGAAAGTGCAATTTTGTGTGGCTCTCTATCAAACTTCACTTCCTCATTCCTAGAAAAAATCTACTTGCTCATTCGTATACCCACTTTGTATTCAAATGCATAAGTTTTGAACTCTCGGTAACTATGTTTTTCCACGCAGGAAAATTATATGTCACATTTTATACTAACTCTAAATATTATTTTGAAGTTTGGATTACTATTATTCTTTTATATAATTTAACATTAGATATAAGTTTAAATTGAAAGCTACTTAGATGAAATATAGCTTAGATATGGCATTTGCAAATTATTATCTATTTATTAAACTAAAGGACATAATTATTACACATGTTTAATTTACATTCAAATGCTTCTTTTATTTATCTCCTATAGCTTAATGTAATGCTAGATGTATAATCTAAGTTGAAGGCCCATGAGATAAATATGACTTCTATGTGACATTTGTATTGAATCATCTATTTGTTGTGTTATATGAACATAATTGGTACGCATATCTAATTTGCATTACTAATATGTCATGCTTCTTTAATTTATCTTTTATAGATGACCGAAGCATCCCTTTTTAATCTATCCTTTTTTACTTCGGATATGTGGGCAATACTCATTCGCATATTTTTCTATCATAAAGCAGTGAGTAAAATTGTATTCCATTTGTGTCAATGTTAAGGTTAAGCACATGGATTAAATTTTTATATAAGATACATTGCCACGGTGTACATTTATATCTAAAGAGTCAAAAAGCTCATTCAAGACCATATATTTTGTTGATGTAGGTTGATTGGTTATATTGCATTGCTTTTGCAGTTGTTGCTATGGGCCTTACCATCTATTCGTTCTAGTAATTGCTGAAACTAATCTTTCACCTTTTTATTTTAAATAGAAATAACTTTTCAAAGACATTTTAATATGTAAAATTAAGGAAAACCCTTTTTTTCCTATGTGAATATGATAATGTCTAACATGTGCTTTTTATTTCTGCAGTAATGATAGAGAACACTATTAGGCTACAAAATGATAAAACATGTGAGTGAAAAATTTAAAACATAAATCAAGATATCCAACACAATGATATTATGATGGAGAGAATATTTCTGCATCAAAAATGAACATTCAAACCAAAAACTGTAATAAAAATCTTACAGCATATCATTGCAAAATTTAAAAACATAAATAACCTAACACACAAGGATATCTCAAAACACCTGATTGAATATGTAGAACAAAACCTGTAATAGAATATTTTGCTACATACAACACTACACATTTTTAAAACATAAACTAGCTTAGCAGACAATAATATTAAATTAGATAATTGTTTGTGCAGTTGAATTGATGTGCACAGAAAAACTGGGAATAGAAATCTTTGATGCATACAACACACACATGTAAAATCTTAAGAGATAAATAAATCTTGCAAACAGAAGGGTATTTAACTAGACAGAAATGTCCATATAGATTCAGTCAGAAACCCAGACCTGGAAACCTTTTTTTCAGGCAGAAAAAAATGTTGATGTATATTAATCAGTTCATATGCATATAGACATATTCTCAACTATACAGCGAGAAAAACAAGACATATTATCCAGCAGTATACTGTACCTATCTAAGAAAGAGAGGCAAAGAATACAGTGGGAAACATATTACGGGGGGTTTTAACCACATCCCATCATGATCATAAAACCATACATCCCTGTAGAAAAATCGGAAATGATGGAGATATAGCAAAATATGTTATACATCAGCAGATAAACATTAGGAAAGACATATGGAAGTTCACGAAAATCTTCTTTCTTTGGTAGAAGTGGGAGCGGCCGCGGTGGGAGTCTCGATTTCCTGTAGCCATGGCAGAACAGACAGAGCTTTTCTAAAGAAACCAAAAGTATTTCTCAGTTCCAAGAAGTTTGGGAAGTGGAAACGACCTAGAAAAGGTGGCAACAGGTTTTCGAAGAATGTTGGTCTTGGCTTCAAGACACCCAAGTAAGCTATTCAAGGGACCTACATCGACAAGAAGTGCCCATTCACTGGTACTGTTTCAATAAGAGGTCGTATATTAGCTGGAACATGTTACAGTGCTAACATGACACGGAGAATTATTGTCCGTAGGGATAATCTCCATTTTTTCAAGAAATATCATAGGTATGAAAAGAGACATTCGAACATACCAGCCCATATTTCACCCTGTTTCCGTGTCAAGGAAGGGGATCATGTTATCGTTGGACAATGCAAGCTCTTGTCCAAGACTATAAGTTTTAAAGTTCTTAAGGTGATTCCTGCGGGTTCTAGCAGTGGTTGTAAGATTCTGAATAATTTTGACAAAAATAAAGTTGGAGAAAAATACTAAAAGGTTTAATTCCAAAAAAATATTGCACTCAAATATAAGTGGAAAAAATCGAATTAAATTTCTACAACCATTCATCATCATCCTCCCATTTCACTTATGTTTTCTAATATTTAACTCTAATGACCAAAACAAGATTGCACGACATAAAAAATTTATACTAAGATAGATTTTTGCATACCCGACGAAAGAAGCAACAGCGCCAACGAAAGGAGCAACAGCGCAGACAGGAGGAGCACCAGCGCGGATGAGAGGAAATCATGCGAAAAGAGTAGCAATGACAGCGACAATGACGGGAGGAAAACGCGCAAATAATGAAACCGGCAAACAAATTAACTTCGCGGGCGATTCATTTATAGAAAGTAGTTCGGACGAACTATTTTAAAAGAAAAAGTTCGGCCGAACTTTTGTTGGAAGTTCGGTCGTACTTTTGTTGCCGGTTTTCCCATCTCCGGAAAAAATTCTATTTTCCCGCGTTGTCAGTGTACCGTCAATCTAAATGGAATCATGAGTTCAGCCGAACTTTATAAAATATTTGGCCGAACTATTGCCGAAAAAAAATTTCGGCCCCCGATTCTCACAAAAGTGTAACCCAGCTTCACGTTTCTGCCCATTTCATATCTGAGTCACCCAAACCTAGAAGTTCCCATGTCAAACCCAAATGTTGTGGTGTCACGGGTTGTGAGCATGTTAGCCATATGTGCAGGTTTTCCATAGCTGCCAACCATCTATGCAGGGTTCCACCATCTTTCAATCCCATGTTGTTTATCCCCTGTTCAAAGAGTGAGTCTCTATTCAAAGAGCTACCCTGCAAATCTCTCTTGAATCCCTAAATTTTTTGAAAACAAACAACAAGAAAGAGGAAACAAATAGCGAGAAATAGAAAACATGGTCGCACTAGAAATTCAACATACATGTTCATACCTTATGGATGAAGGTCACTTCTGCAGATGATGTGAGACAACCAGCTTTCTTCTCACTTTGTTCGACCCTCATCTTTCTCATGGCTTCGACTCCACAGAAATTTGGTCGGTCCGTCCTTAGTTAGCAGTCTTAACGCCCTTAATATTTACTGGGCTCTGTTATCATCTTATGCTTCCGGATGATCAACGTTTTCCAATCTTGTCCACAACCATCCGATTCTGAGCCATTCGCATTTGCTACCTTTGATTTTTAGTCTTGGCTGGTGGGTGGAATACCTTGCATGGGTTGTTATGCCTTTGTTTGGAGCTTTGATGTTGGTTCAGGTGAGGTAGCAGCACCGAAAGCAGCAAGATCGAGACCTATCTCCTTCCCGCCTTCATGATCGAGCTTATGAATTTGAGGTATCCTAGCACGTCAGCGCTTTAACTTTCAAATATAATTTGAGTCCTGCACCACCCAAATCAGTTGTTGTGATGACATGACAGGTGTTTCTCAGAATATCTAAGACCTTATACCAACACCATGCTCTGTGAATCAAAACAAAGTGAGAGATCCCTTATTTTTCTCCTCTCTCCCGATTTGGCCACCATTGTGTCGATCCTAATTTTAAGATCCCACCGCCACCCAGGCCTAAGCTCAGTGATAACAGTGGGTTGCATCTCACAAATCAGCCAAACAAAATTTTCTGTGTCCTACACTTTTCCAGGCCATGCCAATAACGCTATTCATTGCAGCGTTATTTATCATGCATGTGGGTTTCAGAAAATAATCTTGGGTACACGCATGGGCTACATGCAAGCCCCACATGAAATCTTGGCATTCCCACCGGCAAGTTTTATTTCCTATATTTAATTTAATTTAAGTTATATTTATTTTTTAATATTTTTTACATATCAACGGGCATGCAAATTTAAAGAAAGAAACGCAAGAGAACTCAAAGAAATAAAAGTAAATTGCCCGAGCTGATCTTGTACTGCTTTGTGAGCCTCAGAATATCTGTCACCGCTTCCTACACACATTTAATCAGGCATTGTGTAATATCTTGATCACCTGCAACTTATAAGTGCTCGCCAGTGAAGCATTCGTGTTTGGATTACAGTTCAGTGAGTTGTGACAAATCTCTACAATAGATATCAAATTGTCTGCTTGTAGAGGATGGCAGCAGTAACTGTTGGAATATTTGAAAATTCCATAACAAAAATGGAGAGAGTAATACTCTCCTCTTCAACACAGAGAAATAAAAATTTCACTCACAGGAGACAGAGTTTCAACTCTTAAAAAACAAAACTTCTATTCCTTCAAAAAAAAAACTATTACAATGTCTTCCTCACTGAGAGGGATTTCAAAATATGACTACTACAAACATAGTGCATAAAAAAAACTCACTGTATGTTAAAAACAAACACACTCTGTCTCTCGAAATAACAAAGCTACACTGTTGTGTATTCTTCCCGCACTTCTGTGCAAATTACAAAAATAATTACATTTTATAATAGGCTCTCAGGCCTTTTTCTTTTATATGTCGCGCATATGAAAATATGACATAATAAACTATATTAGAAAAAAAATCTATTTAAAATAAAACTAAAGTCGTCGAGGACCCACATTACAAATGCACTTTGAATCGCGCGATCACAAAATTTAACTTCAGTCTATACTTGCATCGAGTCCGCAACTTACAACAAAACAAATGACCAACTGAACTTCCGATTGCTGATTACAAACCAGATGCGATGAGAAATAAACTCCGTTGAATAACTACGTTGAGTCCGAATCATATAACAAAACAAAGCAGCCCACTCAATCTTCCGATTACGATTGGAGAACGGACGCGATGGCTACTTTTAATTCCGCTACATAAAATCCATCGGGTTTTCGGATTAACCACTGCACACTCGGGTCAATGTAATAACCATTTCCGATTCTGATTGAATCAGAACCGCAATGAGTTATTAACTACATCGCACAACTAACCATTGGGTCCGCCATTTCTCATAACACTTCGGGCCCAAAAACAAAACGCCTCTAATTGAATACTTGCGACTGTGTATTACACTGCCGCGTGGTCTGTGGGACCAGCGGACCTTGGCTATGGTGGAGGCCGATTATAATGGCTGTTGTATATGTTTTTAACACCTCCGATTGCATTGAACGCATTAGACCTCCAACATCAACAAGACACTGTTGTGGGGACCACGGCGTACATAAAAATAAAACGCCCGCACATACAAAAAAAATCTCTTTGACAGTGTTAAAATTTACTATGTTTTGCCAAAAACAGAGACTGTCCCTGATAACATAAAAAGACTATTTTTCAAAATAAACAGACTGCGCCGATTCAAACAAAAAATTGACTATTCACTCCATTTGGAAAGCGGCTGGAGGACATAAAACTAGAAATTTAAAATGGAAAGCGGCTCTGAATAGCCACTGTTGAAAGTAACATTTCAACACTCCCCCTTACTTTAAACTGTTGGGTTATCAGTCATACCCAGGAATTTTCTCAAAAATTCGAAACTCTTCTATACCAATGGCTTGGTCATAATGTCTGCAAACTGCTCCTGAGTTCTGCAGTGTTCCAAAACAATTTCACCATTGTTTACCAATTCTCTGATGTAATGAAATTTTGTGTCAATGTGTTTCGTCCTCTTGTGAAACACATAATTCTTAGATAATGTGATAGCTGAGCTATTGTCACAAAAAATCATAATTCCCTTTGCCTACTCTTGGCACAAACTCATCCAAGTTGCTTGAAACGTTGTTGCTATAGCTACCACATATTATGCCTCTGCTATAGACAACGCTACAATGGGCTGATTTTTAGAAGCCCATGAAATGGCTCCTGAACCCATGTGAAAAAACATAACCGGAAGTGCTCTTCCAATCATCTACACTTCCAACCCAATCACTGTCAGTGTATCCAACTAAATCTAAACATTCTGAAGTAGTATATAAAATGCCATACCTTTTGGTACCTTTAACATACCTCATAATTCTCTTCGTTGCCTGCCAATGTGCATCCTTTGGCTTCTCCATGAACCTGGAAATTAAACTAACAGCATGCATTATGTAGGGCCTAGTTGCAGTCAAATACATGAGGCTACCAACTATGCTCTTGTACAAGCTAGGATCAAAATCCTTGCTGTTGTCCTCTCTGCTGAGTTTTAATCCCATCACTGTGGGAGTGATTGCTGATTTGCTCTCCTGCATATTAAATATGTCAAGCACTTCATTAACATATTTTTCCTATGAGATAACAATCCCATTCTCATCTTGTTCTACTTCTATTCCTAAGAAGTATTTCAACAAACCCATGTCAGTCATTTCAAATTCTTCTTTCATGACTGTTTTAAAATTTTCAATAAGGTAATCATCATTACCTATGAAAACATAATCATCAACATACAAAACCAAAATCAACATTTTACCATATTTTTCTTTGATGTATAGGGTGGGTTCTCCCTCACACTTTTCAAATCCATTTTCCAGTAGATAGAAGTCTATTCTAATGTACCACGCTCTTGGCGCTTGCTTCAGCCCTTAAAGAGATTTCTTTAACTTGCACACTTTTTGCACTTGACCTTTCTTTTCATAGCCGAGAGGTTTTTCAATGTAAACCTCTTCCATTAACACTCCATTTATTAATGCTAACTTCACGTCCATTTGGTAAACCTTCCACTTTTTTTTTGCTGCTATGGACAGCACTTCTCTCACGGTTTCCATTCTAGAAACCGGTGCGAAATTTTCCTCATAATCTATCCCATGCTTTTGCTTATAACCTTTGACAACAAGCCTTGCCTTATGTCTCTCTATTTTTCCTTCAGCATTTATCTTGGTCTTGTAGACCCATTTAACTCCAGTGACATCTTTACCTTTTGGGAGTTCAACCAAATCCCAAGTCTTGTTTCTTTCTATGGAATTTATCTCCTCATCCATAGCTTCTATCCATTTCCTATCCTTAATAGCTTCTTTGAAATGAATAGGATCATCAACATGAAAATATAAAGCAAACAAAGAATTTATACCTTCATTTGCTACCTCTTGTTCATAAATGTCATTCAAATTTCCGAACTTCTTACCTCTTTCATTAGGTGTACAAATTCTTGAAGAAGCACTTGAATTTCCTCCTTGTGGTGTGCTTGGAGAAGCACTTTCATTTCTCCTCAAGGGTGTGCTTTGCTGCCCTTGTGTTGGTGCTGTTGTTTGGGGATGTATTTCAGCCAACTCATCATCATTTTCATCATGAGATAAACAGTGTTTAACATTCACTATTTTCTCTATGCTTCCATCCCAAGCTTCCTCTTCAATGAACTGAACATCTCTACTCACAATAAACTTCTTGGTGGATGGGTTGTAAAACCTATAGGCTTTGGATTCCTCACTGTATCCAATGAAAATACATTTCTCCCCTTTCTATCCAACTTCTTCCTTAGCTGATCTGGAATGTGTGCATAAGCCACACATCCAAAAACCTTCATGTGTGTGACACCTTGCTTTGTGCCACTCCATGCATCTTCCGACACTTTGTTCATAACTGCTTTTGTAGGGCACCTATTCAAAATGTACGTTGCATAATGTACAGCTTCAGCCTAATAATAATTAGGCAAATGCTTTGCCTTCAACATACTCCTTACCATGTCCATTATGGTTCTATTCTTCCTTTCGGCTACTCCATTTTGCTGCGGAGTATATCTAGTTGTAAACTTCTTATGAATTCTATTTTCTGTACAAAAAAGTAGAAAATATTTAGAGATATACTCACCTCCTCTATCAGTCCTTAGGACTTTGATATGCAGCCCACTTTGGTTTTCCACAAGTGCTTTGAAATTGCAAAATCTTTCAAACACTTCACTTTTGTTTTTCAAAAAGTAAACCCAAGTTTTTCTTGTAAAATCATCTATGAATGTTAACATGTAGTGGTTGCCAGCAAGAAATGGAGTTTGCATCGGTCCACACAAATCTGAGTGGACAATCTCTAAGGGTGCCTTTTCCCTTATGCTTTTCCCAGAAGGAAAACTTTCTTTGTGTTTTTTCCCCAAGATACAACCTTCACAAAGGCTGTCTGGTTTCTCTGTCAATGGTAAACCTCTTACCATTCCTTTTCTGTTCAATAAGTTAAGACCTCCAAAGTTGAGATGTCCAAATCTCAAGTGCCACAACCAATTTTCGTCTTTTGGTTTGCTTTGGATAGCCTCTTGTGCCACTGCTGCTCTCTCTTCTTCATTCTTCAAGTCTTCTCTCATTCTAAGAGGGAACATCATGTTCCTTGTCATATTCACTTCAGCAATACACAGTTTTCTGGGTGGTTTGTCCATGATGGTACAAACATCATCCTCAAAAAAGACATTGTACCCCTTTTGAACAAGCTGTCCAATACTTAAGAGGTTACACTTCATTCTGGAACATAATAGACATCTTCTATGGATTTCTTTGCACCTTTCTTTGTTAAAACATTTACATCTCCTTTTCCCATAACAAAAACTTTGTTATCAGTTCCTAGTGTGACTTGTGACTTCACACTCTCATCTAACATAGAAAAAATTGCTATGTTTCCTATCATATGGTTACTACAACCAAAGTCTAGAAACCATAAGTCTTCATTCTTTTCTTCAGCCATATTACAAGCTAAAAATAAATTTTCTTGGCTGAGATTTTCCCTAGTAAAATTTTCATTTGTTCTATTTCCCATATCATGCTGCTTCTTTCTACATTCATTAGCATAATGACCATATTTTTTACAATAGTGACATTGGACATTGGACTTATCATACCTTTGTCATTGAGCATTCTGCTGACCACTTTGTTGGCTACTGCCTTGGCCTTGATGCTGATTTGGATTGCTGCCTCTTCCTTGAGCATTTGCTGGACTGTTCCTTCCACCTCTGTTTTGGCTTCTGCCTCTTCCTTTCTTGCTTCCTCTACCTTTCCCTCTTCCTCTTCCGAAAGACATTTGGGTTTTAAAGGCATGCTCAAGAGATGAGTTTTCACTCCTACCCAATCTCTTCTCATGGGTCATCAGTGATGCATGTAGCTCATCCACTAAAAAATTTGTGAGATCCTTAGTCTCCTCTATGGTGGTGACAATCACATAAAATCTTAAGGGTAGAATCCTCAAGAGTTTTTCCACAATCCTCTTCTCTTCAAGAGTCTCTCCATGAGATCTTATTTGTGTGACCATTCCAATCACATGAGTGAAGAATGAGTCAATAGTATCTGACTCTTTCATACAAAGAGTCTCAAAGTCTCTCCTCAGCAACTGAAGTTTTGCTGTCTTCACTTTTTCCATGCCTTGATAGGCTATCTTGAGAGTTTCCCATGCTTCTTTGGATCTCTTGGCTACTACTATCCTCGGAAACACACTCTCATGCACTGCTTGATACAATAAGAAGAGAGCTTTGGAGTCTTTCTTCTTATTGCTCTTCAGCAACTTTTTCTCTGCCTGAGTTAAATCATCAAACTCTTCTTCATCTGCTGGCTCTTAAAAGCCATCCTCAACAAATTCCCATAAGTCTTGGGAAGCAAATAAAGCTCTCATAGTTATTGACCAGTAGTCATAATTTTTCCCATTAAATTGTGGGAGGTGGATATTTCCAATACCCATGCTAGTGCTCACTCCAACCATTCTACACTCTTAACTATGATTCAAAAAACACTTGACTGTGTATTTAAAATAGCTGACTGTTATGCAACGGTAACACAATAAATTTTATAGAGAAATACCTTGAATTATTTTTGGCTGAGTCTTCACAGTGCTGGAGAAGTTGCTGCAACAAAGAACTCCTTCCTTCAGCTTCTTTGATCTTCAAAGAGCCTGGACTAGCTCCGATACCATGTTGGAATATTTGAAAATTCGAGAACAACAATGGAGAGAGTAATACTCTCCTCTTCAACATAGAGAAATAAAAATTTCACTCACAGGAGATAGAGTTTCAACTCTTAAAAAACAAAACTTCTATTCCTTCAAAAAAAAACTATTACAATGTCTTCCTCACTGAGAGGGATTTCAAAATATGACTACTACAAATGCAGTGCATAAAAAAAACTCATTGTATGTGCAAAACAAACACACTCTGTCTCTCGAAATAAAAAAGCTACACTGCTATGTATTCTTCCCGCACTGCTGTGCAAATTACAAAAACAATTACATTTTATAACAGGCTCTCGGCCCTTTTTCTTTTATATGCCATGCATATGAAAATATGACATAACAAACTATATTAAAAAAAAATCTATTTAAAAGAAAACTAAAGTTGTCGGGGACCCACATTACAAATTCACTTTGAATCACACGATCACAAAATTTAACTTCAGTCTATACTTGCATCAGGTCCGCGACTTACAAAAAAACAAATGACCAACCGAACTTTTGATTTCCGATTACAAACTGGATGCGATGAGAAATAAACTCCGTTGAATAACTACGTCAAGTCCGGATCATATAACAAAAAAAAGTAGCCCACTAAATCTTTCGATTGCAATTGGAGAATGGACGCGATGGCTACTTTTAATTCTCCTACATAAAATCCATCGGGTCCACGACTTAACCACTGCACACTCGGGTGAATGTAATAACCATTTTCGATTTCGATTGAATTGGACCCGCGATGAGTTATTAAATCCATCGCACAACTAACCATTGGATCCGCCATTTCTCATAACACTTCGGACCCAAAAACAAAACGCCTCCGATTGAATACTTGCGACTGTGTATTACACTGCAACGTGGTCTGTGGGACCAGTGAACCTTGGCTATGGTGGAGGGCGATTATAATGGCTGTTGTATATGTGTTTAACACCTCCGATTGTGTTGAACACATCAGACCTCCAACATCAACAAGACACTGCTATGGGGACCACAGCGTACATAAAAATAAAATGCCTGCACATACAAAAAAAATCTCTTTGACAATGTTAAAAAGTACTCTGTTTTGCCAAAAACAGAGACTGTCCCTGATAACATAAAAAGATTGTTTTTCAAAATAAACAGACTGCGCCGATTCAAACAAAAAAATGACTATTCACTCCATTTGGAAAGTGGTTGGAGGGCATAAAACTAGAAATTTAAAATGGAAAGCGGCTCTGCACAGCCACTGTTGAAAGTAACATTTCAACAGTAACGATGGGAATTTGATGAATTTTTGCATTACACGTGAACTATGGAATATTTTTTGTTGATTGATGATATAATGGTGACTTGTTTCATCTACTCCAAGCAAAAAAGAAACAACAATTTGGTGGATAATGGCAATTGCAACCTCAACATGAGCATCTATTATCTTCTGCGCATCACAGATGAAATATTGAATATCCTTACCATTTCGAGAGCTAGAAGCGAGAGAGCTAGAAGCGAGAGAGCTTTTTTTTTATGCATAAGCAGTAGAACAAGGTCCAGCATCAGTCATTTCAACAAGTGGTTATCTTTGTTTTGTTTACTCTCTGTTCTTATTGCAGAGGCCATGCTTGATGAATCTTAGCCAGCTTAACTTGAACATATGCTTTTTTTACATTGTTTGTACTAAGGCAGGGACTTGCTACCTAGTAACCCTCCTTGTTTGTATTCATGTCTTTATTGTTTATGCTCGTTTGTATTCATGTCTAAGCAGCCGTCCTTGTTTGTATTCATGTCTTTATTTTTTATGCTTGTTTGTATTCATGTCTTTATTGTTTATGCCTTTTGTTTATTAGGTTTACATAACACCTTTTCACTATTAATAATTTGATGTCATTCACGAGAATACATGGGTTATTTGGAAAAATGTATTTATTTTGAAGAATTCAATTGAAACTTCATTATAGAATTTTGATTTACTAAATGTAATTTTTTTTGGAAAAATGCATTTATTTACTAAATATAATTTTTTGGGAAAATGCATTTATTTTGAAGAGTTAAATTGAAACTTAAATATAGAGTTTTGATGTACTAAATATAATTTATAGTCCATTTGATATTCATGCTATGGAAATTTTCATTGAAACGGTTTATGATCAAGTTCTTCAAGTTTTTCTGGAGTATTTGATAATAATTTGTATAGTGGAAGGAAAAAATAAAAAATTTTGGGTTTATTGGATTAAAAGTAATAACAAAAATATCAAAAATAAAATAAAATAATATTTAAGTATTAAATTAAAAAATAAAATAATATTTAAGTAGAAAATCATTAAATAAAGGAAAAAAAGCATTTCAATATACCAAATAAAAAACATAAAATGCTCTAAAATGAACCCACATGCTATAAGAAAAAGTTTGAAAAAAACCTAAAATGCTCTAAAATGAACCCACATGCTATAAGAAAAAGTTTGAAATTAAACCAGTGTCTTTGGGAGAAAATATTTTAAATTGGACTAAATAAGTTTTGAAGTGACATAGGAAATGTTTGCATAGTATTTGTGTGAAAACGTTAAAGTTATGTCATAATATGCTTCCAAATTAGTTTAAACAAATTGAAAGCATAGTTTTTAAAAGATTTAAATATGACCGTTTTCAATTTTGAACCTATTTAATACACCAATCTTGTTTAACTATCTAAATGTCTTTTTTTTAATCATATAAAATTTTTCACATTAAAAAAATCATACAAAATAATAAAATTATGAATAAAATAAAACTATAAATTTACATAATTAAACCATTTAAAATAAAACTATAAATTTACTTGGTTAAACAATTTAGACAAGATTTGTGTATTAAATATATACACATCATCAATAACTTTCATTAATGTACTGAAACAAGAAAAGCTACTCTGCTTTCAAGATCGAGTAGTTTATAATTTTAATTTTATGATATGATTTTACAATTGCGTAGTCTACCTAGGCAATGGAATGGCCTAGAATCCAGCAAAGATTTTGAAAAAATTCGCCAAAGATTTTATCAGAATCTTGTTTACAGTTGTTAAAATTTAGTATTTTGAGTGCCCTAAGGGTTTTTGATAGTGCTGAATCCATTTCCACTATCAAAAATGGATTCGAAACACTCCAACTACCTGATTTTTTGAATTTTAGTTGACCAAATTCCAGCAAAAAACAGTCATCCAAGCTATTTCATTGCCTGGCTAGACAACTCCTTTTACAATTATATGTTATTTCAAAGAAAAAAAAAATGAAGTTTGTTTGATGAAAATATTGAGTGAGTGTTGTAGTACTTATGAAAGTGTTGTAGTACTTATGAAAGTAATTTGTATTTTATTAGTGCAATTGGATTCATAATATCATAAAATTATAATAATACTACTCTAGATGAAAAATTCACTTTGATTAATATCTAAATTTATGTTAAAAAGACATTTTTAAAATTATAATAATACTACTCTAGATGAAAAATTCACTTTGATTAATATCTAAATCTATGTAAAAAAGACATTTTTAATGAAATTTTATTATTCATATTTTTCATTTCTTTATCTAAACTTAGTTCTATATAAATTGTAGAAAATTTGATAGAATTTCAATTGCTCAAGAAATTTAATCTAAAATCAAAGACACAATTTAACTTTACCGATCTATGAAATGAAATTCACAATTTAGAACAACATGCATAGACATGCAATAAGAAAACCCACAATACACAATTATTTCTAGGGGAACCCAACTCGGAAAAACCCCTCAAGCATGTTTGCATTAATCAATGAATTTGCATAAGAGTGGACTCTCTCCAAGACTGCATTTTCTTTGTTGTCTCAATCATGGAATGTGGATTTTACATACTTCCCCAAGGTACAACCCTTGTAGACATCCTGCTGATCAAGTGATCCTTTAGGAAGGCCAATCATTATTTTATGCATAATTTAAAGGGCACCATGGTGCAAATGGTCAAATATTTTGTGCCATAGTTCACCAACATCTCGACTCTGCAATTTCTCTACCTTACTGCCTAATGCAGTGCAATATTCCACATCAAATTTGTATAGTTTATTCACAGAAACCCAAATATGCTTCACCTTCATAGTAGCTATGTATCTTATAAAGTATTTCCCTTTACTAAAAATAACATCATAGCCATAATATTCCAAAATTGTTACACATATGAGTTTCTTCTTCAAGCCTTGTACAAACATGACATATTTAAGGCAAAGAGGAAACCTCGACTCCCTCAATCCCGACATCGATGTACCTTCTTTCATCCCCAAGCTAAATATGCATCTGGAGATATTTCTCCTCCAAGTCACTGAAATACTCTCTCCACCATGTCATGTGGAATGAGGCACCTAAGTCCAAGTACCACACACTCCTGATCATAGTGCTAACCATACATGCAATTAGAATGAAGTCTAACTCGAACTGTGAAGCCAGTGGTTCACCTGTTGCTCATCTTGAGTTACTCTTGCTAGAATTTTTGTGTGGACACTTTGTAGCATCATGTTCGAATTCATGACAATTGAAGTATTTTATTTTGGCCAGGTATTTCTTCTTGCCCCCTTGGCTCAAATCTGGTTTGATTTGAAGTATTTTCCCTTCTTTCCCTTCCCCACTAATGAAAAATTCTCTTCATCTTCTCCCTTGGATGAACCTCCATCTCTGGTATTTCGCTTGATTTCTTCTTGTACCAAATCATACCATAAGCATTCCCGATTTAGTAATTTTTCCCTTACATTCACAGAGTCCTAGTAGCTGTGTCAGGATTTTGGAAGGCTCAAAAGAGCTAGGATCACCAAGTCATCTCTTGCAACATTCACATAAACCCCTCCAAGCTCATCTCAAACTTGTGTAAATATAGTGATATATTGTGAAATAATATCATTTTTCGGCATATTAATGTTTCTAAGTTTATCTTTTAGGGATAATTTTCTATGGTCACTTCTATTTTCGAATATCTCATTCAATTCCTTTCACATGGAAAAAGGTGTATATTTTCCATGGATATTTTAGATAATGTGGTGTCTCACTCCCTCCAGGATTATTATCCTTGCCTTGCCTACATCTTTCCTCCATTGGGATAGGTTTTGGGCATCAACTGATCTTGGTTTTGGAATGTTTGTCTTGACGTAATCCAACAATCCATTGTCATCAAGCGCTTCCTTCATGTAATAGTTCCAGGAAATGAAATTTGAGTTGCCTTCCAAGGCATACTGTAATCTCATTCCATTGAAGGTCATTCTACCAACTCTGAGGAATCCTGCTAGAGTGAAGTTAAAAATTCGAAACTACTAGGGAACAACTTAAAAAGTATTGTTATAATTTGAATCCTACTTTGATACCATGTAGAAATTTTGATATAATTGCAATTGCTCAAGAAATTTAATCTAAAATCAAGAGTCAAAATTCTACTCTACTGATCTGCAGAATGAAATTCACAATTTTGAACAACGTGAGTATACATTCAATAAGAAAAACCACAAATACACAATGATTTATAGGGGAACCCAACTACAAAAAATTACTCAAGCTTGTTTCATTAATCAATGAATTGAGAAACTATTACAATTGCTAGATCTAGCTCTGAGCTCAACTTGTAAAAGAATAATTGTTCTCATTCTCAATGAACAAGCTCTCACCAACACTTAGCCAAATATTTTCTCACCAATACCCCTATTTCCTTCTGCAAATCCTGAGGAAATTAGCCCATATTCTTATTCATTTATTCCAAAATGATTGCACAATTCCCAAGGATTTTTCATTGATTGCATGCAACACCTGTACACTCAACACTAGTTTAAAATTGATGTTACACTACCTTGGAATATCCACCACAACTGAGAAATTTGAATTCCTTGTATGTATGAGATATTTTGGGTTGATTGGTCAGTTAACTAGATGATATTTGATCTAGACTATCCCACTACACAACGGACCTCCAACTAGTTCGATTAAATGTTAGAACTAGTTTAACTAAGCACAACTAGAAATAACAAACTATATTGCTATAATTAGCAATCACACATGCACAACTAAACTCGAAGCCATATAACTTTAATTTATTGAGTTAACTGAGCGAAAAGAGCCATGTCACCTTAGATAATCATCTCAAAAAAAAAAAATTATGTGGAAATTTTTAATTTTCTCAATTTGACCAAGGTTAAGTCAAATTGAGCATTTCTTTCTACACTTCTCAACAGTCCCTCTTAGCAAGAAAGATATTATCAACCTCCCCTATCCTTCACCTATGGAATTTGAACTTCCCTCTTGACAAATCCTTTGTCAAGATGTCAACATCTTGTTCCTTAGTCATAATATATTGTAGCGACATTATCCTCCTATGCACACAGTCTCGTAAATTATGATACTGAATATATATATGATTGGATCAATCAAGAAAAACTAGATTCTCGGAGAGCTTAATGAAATTCTGACTATCATAATAGACCACAGTTGGATCCATCTCCTGACCAAACAGACCCACAAGTATCTTTCTCATCTAGATCACCTCACATGTTGCTTGAATTGCAACCATGTATTCAACTTTTGCTGAGCTGAGCACCACAAACCTCTGATTCTATTGTATAAGTAAATTATTTCAGACCCAACACTGAAAATTACACTAGATGTACTCTTTCAGTCATATGGACTCCCTATCCAATATGCATCTGTGAAGCCATGCAACTTCACTCCCTTTGTTCCTTTGTACCATAATACATACTAGGTAGGGCCTCCGAGGTACCATAAAACCTACTTTAATGCCTTCCAATATAATTTGGTCAACCTAATGATATATTGGCTCAACTATTTGATTGCATAACACATATCTGGTCGTGTGTTCACAAGATACATCAGTGAACCCACTAGCTACTAGTAAATGGTAGCATCAACC
The DNA here is from genome assembly GCA_034641835.2 of Pinus albicaulis. Taxonomy (NCBI): domain Eukaryota; kingdom Viridiplantae; phylum Streptophyta; class Pinopsida; order Pinales; family Pinaceae; genus Pinus; species Pinus albicaulis. Next base: position 2,999,764 of record CM076572.1, read on the forward strand.
TCTTCACCTGAAGTTGAATTCTCCTTCCTCCAGTTGGTCACCATAGGTGTCTCCATGAATGTAATGCATGCACATAACTCTTTCTTTACTGACGTATCATCACTGCTCAGAATCACAGGAAAAATCTCTACGACATATCGTATTCTCAAGTAATCCACAATTTACCATTCAAACACTAAACATTTTTACCGCTAGAAAAATTGAACATTCATGCATCTACAAGACTGTATCCATGTACTTTTAATGACCTCTTCCAAAATAAGGGTATCCTCTTCCTTGCAATTTTAGGGCTATTCCTTTTAGGGAAATTTAGGGTGATATCTTCCAACGTTAATTAATTCCATATGAATTTAATCTTCCTATATCATAACTTTCATATTCCCTTTGTATTTGGCTTATGTAGTATCTTTAATAAAATTGTACTTAAATGTCTTTTAGATTAATCACATCATGAGGATTTGGTCGATGTTTCGAACTAGCTAATGTGGTTCATCCTCAGGACAAGCTGAAAAAGCTAATCTATCTTCATGAATAAATAGTATGGATGCATCATTCTCCAAAGATAGCCGTTAGATCTAACAAAATTGTACTTGTTAACTAATATTTCATGATTTTGTATATTATTTAGATTAGAATATATTTGAGACATTGTTAGTTTATTCTCATATTTCTAGTTACAAATAAGTCAATTTTAGTTACGGAGAAGTTATTCACATGTAATTTTTTCCCTCTATTTCAAATTGTATAAATATATATATATATATATATATATATTTATTTAAATCAATAATAGTATGCATAAATCATCAATTTAATTATGGTCTTTTCAAGGCTTGTTTAACAGTGGTATAAGAGCACAAGGTTTGGTAGAGCGTGATGCATGAGGCGAGCCATTGTTCTGAAGGATTAGAACATGCATACTTCAAACTCCATTATCACAATAGAATAATAGTACTATGGATGGATCATAGGTGAGGTGAACGAGTTTAAAGGAAACTTATAAATTTGTGTTGGACCCTGATAGAGACCCTCGAACCCAACAAGAGTCGTTTCCCGGTGAAGCTGACGTGGATTTCAATAGCAGTTGACCTGGTGGAGTTGAAAATGTCTGGATCTCGTGTGTTTTTGGAAACTAACCTTGATACCACATGCACAATGTTTTTATGAACCTCAAAGAGTTCCCTCGTAATATATTTGAGTCATCGATTAAAGTGATAAGCATTTTTTTCAAACCACATTCTGGGACCACCTTACTTGTTAAAGTTCGGCAAGAAATGGGAGGCCAGGCACCTTTGGATACAATAGGAGCTTCTCCAAACCATCTATATTGTTCAACCTTTAAGCGTACTCGGGACCACCTTTTTTTAATATATTTCTTGAGTTGTGTGTCATCAAACCGTTGACTTGTACCTGTCACCCGCCCATCATTGATAAGAATATATATTATTCAAAGTAAAATAATGTGTGAAGCAATAACAAAGTCAAAATAAATTTATGATTCACATTTAGAATTGGAGATAATTTAATTATTATTGAAGTTGTTTAATATGGATATGAAAGATAATAATCCTTTGAAAATGTCTTCTAAAATTAAATTTATCAATCACGAAATTGAATTTATTGGTGTTAAGGTTGATTTATAGCTTAGTTCCTTTATAAAAGATATATACCCTAGTTATTCCCATTACTTGGAATCTATCCAAGCTAGTGGAAAACTAAAATATTTAGACTTTAATAAATTAATAGGTAAAATAGCTGAAAGAGAGAAGGCCTTTGGAAAGAAATAGCCTCTTCCCAATCCCAATTTTAATACTTTGTGGCTAGAAAAAAAAGAACAAAAGTATCAAGAAGAGTCTGCAAGAAATAATAAGAGTGGCGGAGGTTGTGGTAAGAGAAATTATAGACTCGCCCAAGGGGTTTTGTGGGGGGGGTGGGGTGTGGGTGAAAAAATAATCAGCAAGACAAACAAAAAAATGACATACAACAAAGGAATTTTAATGATAAACCAAAATTAAAATGTTTTAGATGTGGTAAAATTTGTCACACTGCTACTAATTGTAGAATTCTTGGGAGAAAGTTAGTGAAATGAGAGAACAAATGAATGAAAAGAAATACCAACCACCTCCATATAAAGGAAAAATCATCTAAGAATGCACATTATGTTGTTTCACATTGTAATTTCAATATAGCTTATGTATTTACTAATTCATTATCTTCATGGAAAGAAAGTTTGATCTTAGACACATGTGGCACTTTTCATATGACCTTTATGAGAGATTTGTTTGAAAAATTCAGTTATCACATTGATGTAGTAGTTTATTTTGTTGATAAGTCTCAAATTTAACCTTCACAGATCGGATCAAATTTGAACTATTATGATATTGATGATACGACTTTATTTGTTAAGAAATTTGGCAAAACAATTTTATATATTGTGGTGTATGTAGATGATATTTTGATTATATGGAACAATGAAAGGTACATTACATCCATAAAGAAGGAATTGAGGGAAGGTTTTGAAATGAATGACTTGGGCTATGTTCACTACTATATTGTTATTGAAGTAACTCAACTTCTGAAGTTTATATTCCTCTCTCAGAAGAAGTACATTGGAGATCTTTTGAACAGGTTTGAAATGGATGAGTTTAATCCTTTGACTAGTCCAATGGAATAGAATTAAAAGCTCGCATCCATTAAAGGAAAAGAATTTTAGGATGCAAAAAAGTTTATACAAATTGTAGGAAGTCTCAACTAGCTGACTAATACTAGATCAAACATTTCATTTTATGTCAGAATCCTCTATAGTTTTATGCAATAGCATTGTGAGGGAAATTGGTCTGCTACAAAAAGAGTTCTAAAGTACTTGAAGGGGACTCAAGAATTTGGACTCAAGTATACAAAGATGGGTGACTTCAACTTGATTGGATACTCTAAGTCAGACTTCGATGGAGACAAAGAAACTGGGGTATATACTTCAGGTTATGCTATGAGTCTTGGATCAGGAGATGTCTCCTGGATATCACACAAATAATCAATTTTAACAGATTCCACAACTGAGGAAAAATATGTGGCAGAAATTGAAGCAACAAAGGAAATTGTGTGCCTCAAGATAATTCTGGAAGATTTATAGGAGGAACAATTGCATTCAACTCCACTCATGATTGAAAACACTTCTACAAAAAATTTGGCCAGGAACCCAAAGTTCTGTGATCGAATGAAGCACATAAATATAAAATACCATATGATTCGACCTAATGTTGAGGCCAAGACAATCTATCTACGGCATTGTTCCATAAATGAGCATATTGTAGAAATATTCACCAAAGCGCTTGGAAGAGAAAATTTCAAAAGATTTAGAAAGATGCTTGGACTCACCAACATCCCTTTAGATTAAGGGTGGGAATGTTGACACCTAATCCTTAGGATTGGGTGAATATGTGAAATAATGTAAATAGAAAATAAGGAGAAGAATAATATGAAGAGACACTAGGAGCTAAAGCCCAAGAGTCTCTCCATACATGTATATATTTATGATCACCCTTAATGAAAAATGATAATTCACATTATGGAGTTACCTCCTCACCTAACTGTTGGGAAAAATACTGAGAGGGGGGGTGAATCAGTATTTACTGCATATTCAAAACTTTTAATTTTTCTTGCTTCTAAAACCCATACGCTACTTTCCTGAAGCATACTAGCATATATACGTGGATACCCTTTATTAAAATCGCGTATACTCAGAGAACTAATTATGTCACTAATTCTTCACTTAAGTCATTCCCTTATTTATTCATCAGATATTCAATAAACAGTAAACATGTGCAGCAAGAATAGAATAAACCATCACACAAACCATCACACATGAACACCGGGATTTTTAGGTGGAAACCCAAGTCGGGAGAAAACCACCGTTGCAGTTGCTCAGGCTTCAATATTTTATTATAGAGAAAACATCTTACAACATATGTGCTGGTGCAGACTCTACCGGCTTGTACGAGGCACCCACCTGCGCTCGTTTACCAGCCTCTCCTGGAAGGGAGCTCCAACCCCCTGACTCGTTTGCCAGCCTCTCCTGGAAGGGAGCTACGACCCCCTGATCTCGTTTACCAGCCTCACCTGGAAGGGAGCTACGACCCCTTGATCTTGTTTACCAGCCTCACCTGGAAGGGAGCTACAACCCTCAGCACCTCTATGGACCACGTTTCATAAATTTTCACACTGGATCCAAAGTTTCATTTAGGAAACCACTTGCAGACCACGTTTCATCATATTTTCAGACTGAACCCACTCCATACATTTAAGCTCAATCATACATCAAACTAAAACTTATCAATTCAGACAACCCAGAACTGTAGAATACATCATTCACAGATAACAGTAACACAGCAGAACAGATCAGACATTTCATACCCCTTGCTTTAGCAAACCCTAGTTTGCATACTTTCTTTCAATCTCTGCGTGTCTTGCTAATCATCAACTAAAGCGTATAGCACGTACAAATTACGAGCTGATTTCCTTTCCTGTTGTAGCATGCGCTTTCTCTTCAGCGAAGCCGCGTATATACGCGCTTCCTCTTCAGCGAACTAGCGTATGGTTCTTCAGACTTTTATGTCATTGCAATTCTTCACAACAGATACATCACTTCAGATTTTACCCTTTACCTCAGACAGATGTTCGCCTCATCACAGATCTAATCATTTCATAAACAGATCTAGAAGATACAAATACATTTCAGATCTAGATTCCCTTCTTCATCATTGGTGCTTCATGCATTCAGATCTATCATTCAACTGTAACCCTTTCCATTCAGATATACTCCAGATAGAAGTATTCATTCAAGCTCAGACATCTTGCACCCACACTCATGATTTGCACAATGAATTTCTTCTCTTTATATAGGTTTACCCTTTTTCAATACCATGAGCCAAAACCACATTACTTCCGATGGTATTCCTGGACGGGGTCATTTAGACAAATCATTACCCAATACAATGGGTCAATACCATGGTGGTTACCCCTGGTTTTGCACTTTTTGAGTGCTTTTTCCCATACGCGACTTGGCACGTACTTTACCGCGTGCATACGCGACTTCTCCTAGACAAATCCGCGTATTCCTTGAAACATACTCTTTTCATCATGGATCTAGCACATATTGAATTCCTTTCTTCATTACCTTCTATACTCTCTGTAGATACATCAGATTAACATCTTTAAACATGTTCATCAAGTCAAGAATAACTTCATCGGGTAGATTGCCATCAAGGACAACACAAGTCAACAATCTCATGTCTTCATCTTCATTCAGTGGGTTGCCATCAAGGACAACACTCTTCATCATATTGCCAACAATCTCCCCCTTTGGACTTGATGGCAACCACGATGGTGTAACCACGATGGTGTTTGGTTACCACAACAGATAGGTACATTAAGAATACAATGACACCATGTCACTCTCCCCATTTTTGACACCATTCTTTCTCTTCATTCAAACACCAAGTCACTCTCCCCCTTTGACATCAAGGGCAAAGGGCGGATCAAAGCCAACACTCTCTCCCCCTGTTCTCCTTATGAAGAAGAGGCGTTCTACAGATTTGATGTATACTGAAGTGACCAAGCTCCCCCTGAGTTCATGCTGAATATTCAAACATATTTTTCAATGAAGTACATGACTCTATGAACTTCCTATCACCAAAGACTCATACTTACATCAAATATCCAACCAAGTGGATTTACATATGAGACCTAAGTACCCAACCAAGTGGATTTACACATTTCAACTCAGCTACCCAACCAAGTGGGTTTACAAAAATTTGACAAGTCCTTACATGACTGAATATTACAAATTTACATCATGGGTCTCAACAAGACCTTTTCATCAAATTACACATATGACCATTTATGACCAACACCAGAAAGTCCTCAAGAAAGAGATCATTTTTCAGAATCAACATAATGCCAACAATGCATTATACTCAGCAAGGCCAATGCTCCCCCTGAAACTGTGCACCCAAGCATCCTTTCCATATGACCAAGGCTCCCCCTTAGTTTATGCCGCCTGAACACCTTCAACAGCAAGTCACCGACTACAATATCTGCATGATCTGTCCTTATCTAATCATTAGCAGTCAGACTGATGCTCCCCCTGAACCTATATTCCTGATATTCAGCTGTCATCCCAATTCTCTTATCATTAATGCATACGCGATTGTGTCTGCTGGAACTAGCATGTATACGCGACTTTTGTTCATCTAACCCGCGTATGGAAAGTGAGGCATAGAAAATTTTACATTTCTTCAACTCCCCCTGAACTTATACCTCTTGTACCTGTCTTCTTCATATCAGATGATTTGTCAGGCAGAAACATAACCAGAAAAGCCAAACAGTATTGCAGAATGCTGACACCAACCAAAAATAGTCAGAAACTATCCATACGCGACTTTCTATTCATATACTCGCGTATATACGCAACTGTACATCAGTAAAACCGCGTATCCTATTTAATCTTCTGAATTTATGTAGATTTGTTCTTTTGACTGGCAGAGAACACTCCCAGCTTCTGTCTTAGATACTCGAACGCTTCCCTAGGCAGAGGTTTGGTAAAGATATCAGAAACTTGTTCTTTGGAGGGAACATACTCCAACTTCACCTTTTGCTCAAGCACTTGTTCACGTAAGAAGTGATACTTGATGGGAATGTGCTTGGTCTTCGAATGCATAACAGGATTCTTTGAGATACTGATGGCACTTGTATTATCACACATAATGGAGATAGGAGAAGCACATTTGATTTGAAAATCTTGTAAGGTTTGCATCATCCAAAGGAGTTGAGTGCAACAAGATGCAGCAGCCACATATTCTGCTTCTGCTGTAGATAATGCAATATAATTTTTCTTCTTGCTGAGCCAAGATACTAACCGGGGTCCCATATAGAATGCACCACCACTAGTGCTTTTCCGATCATCAACACTTCCAGCCCAATCTGCATCAGTGTAAGCATGAAGAGTAGGATCAGCATTCTTTGGATACCACAGACCAAAGTCTTGAGTTCCTTGAAGATATTTTAATATTCTTTTGACAGCCTAAAGGTGAGACTCTTTTGGATTAGCTTGGAATCATCCAAAAATCCCAACTGCACGCATAATGTCTGGTCTAGTCCTAGTGAGATAAAGTAGACTTCCTATCATTGATCTGTATTCTGGTTGATTCACCGTGGGAGAATCATCATGAGAATTGAGATTGCATCTAGTTATCATTGGTGTACTTACAGGTTTGCATTCTTCCATGCCATACTTCTTCAGAATTTGCTTAAGATATTTTTCTTGTGAAAGGAATATACCATCTGCAGTTTGATGCACTTGCAAGCCAAGAAATAATGTTAGTTCCCCAAGTAAGGACATTTCAAATTCTTGCTGCATGACAGAAGCAAATTTTTGACTCATAGATTCTTCGTTACTCCCAAAAATGATATCATCAACATATACAACCATAATCAATAGTTTATCATTTTCAACTTTTTTGTATAAGTTGCTATCAGCAGACCCCTTTGAAAATCCTTGTTGATGAAGATATTTGTCAAGACGATAATACCATGCCCTTGGAGCTTGTTTGAGACCATATAGAGCCTTTTTAAGTCTACAAACAAGATTTTCATCATTTCCCAAAATGAATCCTTCTGGTTGTTCTATATATACTTCTTCTTCTAGATCACCATTAAGAAAAGCAGATTTAACATCCATTTGATAAACTTTGATTTGTTGATAACTTGAAAAAGCAAGAAACATTCTTATGGCTTCAAGTCTAGCTACAGAAGCAAAAGTTTCTTCAAAGTCTATACCTTCTTGTTGAGTATACCCTTTGCAAACCAGTCTAGCTTTGTTTCTTACAACATCCCCATTCTCATTTAACTTGTTCTTGAAAATCCATTTAGTTCCAATGATATTTTTATCATGTGGTCTTGGTACCAATTCCCAAGTGTCATTTTTTTCAATTTGATCAAGCTCTTCATTCATGGCTTTCTTCCAACATTCATCTTTGCTAGCTTGATTGACATTGTGTGGTTCAATTGTGGATAGAAATGCCAGATGACTAGAAGATCCCACAAGAGTTCTCCTTGTTCGTACACCTGATTCCTTGTCTCCCAAAATTTGAGATTCAAGATGATTCTTTTGAACATATCTGGATGGAGCTTTATCAGATAGATCATTTTCAGGTTCTTCATTTGATCCACTGTCTATAGCATTTCTATTTGATGTAGAAGGACATAAGTCACCATCATCTTCTTTTGTTGTTTGTTTTTCTTCTTTAGGAGCTGCAAGAGACTCATCAATAACAACATCAATACACTCAACAATCTTTCGAAGCATTTTATTGTAACATTTGTATGATTTTCTTGTAGATGAGTAACCAAGAAATATCCCTTCATCTGATCTAGGTTCAAACTTTCCAAGCTTTTCATCATTATTTTTGATAAAGCATTTGCTTCCAAAAACTCTAAAATGCTTCACAGAGGGAGAATTACCATACCAGAGTTCATATGGAGTTTTATCACTATTTACCCGAACATGAGCCTTGTTGAGAATGTTAGCTTTTGTATGTGCTGCTTCACTCCAGAACATGTCAGGAGTTCTAGAATCATCAAGCATAGCTCTAGTCATTTGTTGAATTTTTCTATTCATTCTTTCTGCTATGCCATTTTGTTGTGGAGTGCCTGCTACAGAGAACTGTCTTTTTATGCCATGTTGTTTACAAAATTCAAAGAATTCATTTGATGTATATTCTCCTCCTCGATTAGATCTAAGACACTTGATTTTTAGATCTAATTCATTTTCTACCAATGCTTTGAAGCTCTGAAATTTTTCAAATGCTTCATCTTGTGTATAATGAACCCGATCCAACACATTATAGAGTAATCATCAATAAATAAGATGTAGTATTCTTCCCCACGTGGTGACTTTTTCCTCATAGGACCACATATGTCAGTATGAATGAGGTCAAGAGGCTTACTTGATGATCCTTCTTTGGCATTAAATCATACTCTGGTCTGCTTACCGAATTGACAAGATTTGCATATGATACTTTCTGGTAGATTAACATTGGGAAGATCACGAACAGCTTGAAGTTTGCTGGCTTTGTTGATTTGAGAGAAGCTCAGATGCCCCAGCCTTCTATGCCATAGCCAATTTTCTGAAGACTTGCTCAAGTAACATTGATCTATGTCGTTCAGTACATACAGGTTGCTTGGATTTATTTTTCCTTTTATAATGATTTTACCTGTATCAAGGTCACGAACCACACATTCTTTTGAACTAAAGACCACTTCTGTTCCTTGATCACACATTTGACTTACACTTAACAAGTTATGCCTTAATCCATCCACATACATGACATCATTAGCCTTCACCTTTTCTTTTAGAAATACTGACCCTTTTCCTTTAATTACAGCAAGAGTATCATTTCCAAATGTAACTTTCTTTTCCTTTTCTAGAGCATTATATGCAAGAAGTTTGCTTTTGTCACCTGTCATGTGTCTTGAGCACCCACTATCAATGTACCATTGATTTTCTTCACCTTCTGCAAATAACGCTATCCCACAATTTTCAATCGGTATTTATTTCTTTTTCCACACTTTAGAGCTTGAGGGAACATGTTCTTTTGGCTGGACCTTGCTCCTGCATTCAGATTCTTCATGACCAAAGTTATTGCAATAAGTACATTCAAATTCATTTTTAAAAGGAGAAAAGTTGTTATAGGTGTTCTTCTTTGGTTCAATATTCATCTTTTTCTTTCTTGCTTCTCTTTTCATGATGGTTTTATATGCAACACATTGAACAGCTTTATGACCAAAATTGTGACATGAGAAACATTGTCCATTGAAGTAGAAATTTCCGCGATCATGAAATCTTCTATTTGAATTTACCTGTTGGTTGTAGCTTCTTTGAAAGATCTCCCTGTTAGTGTTCCTTGAATTGAGATGATCATGCTTTACCTGTAAAGATCCTTTGTTCCCTTGCTGAGTGGCTGAATGTAGTGAACTAGTTGTGGCTGCTTTAGATAATTTGGTGCTGAAGTCTGGGAAGATTCCCCAGTATATCCAAGACCTGTTTTTATAAGAGGAGACCGTTGTATCTTGATAATCTCATCTAAGGTTTCTGAACCTTTAGCAAATCTAAGATTGAGAGTCTTCACTTTCTCATTATCTTTCCTTAGACTTACTACTTCACTCTCCAATTCCTCAATGCGTTTTTCCTTTTCTTCAAGCTTATTTTCAAGAGTTTCTATGATTATGTTCTTTTATTCTAGGCTTACTTTGATTTGATTGTTTTCTTCAAGAAAATTATTGTCCTCTAGAGCATCCACAAAAGTATCCTTTTCTTCTCTTTGTTCAAATGCCATGAGAAGTCTAAAATATTCTTCACATTCTTCCTCACTATCAGATGACCCATCACTGTCTTTATTAGTATAATAACTTTTTCTTGTGCTAGATCGATTCTTATTCCTTCTTGCTACTTATTTTCCTTTAGCCGAATTTTCTTTATAAGGACACTTTGCAACATAATGACCAACTCTTCCACAATTAAAACATTTGAAAGGAAGCTTACCTTTGAACTTTCCGGTACCTAGTTGAAGTCTTCTCACAAAATTTGCTTCTTCTTCTTCTTCAGATATATAGCTGGATTCTTTTCGGGACAACTTCCTTTCTTTTCCTTTGTGAGACGCCTTAAAAAAAGCTTCTTTGATTTGAGAAGGACCTCCTTGTCTCATTTCAAAAGCAGTCAGAATACCATGTAATTGAACAATAGTAAGAGTTTGAAGATCTTGCCTTTCTTCAATAGCTGAAACTTTAGAGTCAAAATTTGAAGTCAAGGATCTTAAGACTTTTTCCACCAGAGTAGTATCGGTTATGGTTTCACCCAAATTTCTCATTCGATTTACAATATCATCTAGACAAAGAAAGAAACTGGAAATACTTTCATCACTATGCATCCTTAAATTTTCATATTCAATTCTGAGAGTTTGGAGTTTTGCACTTTTTACCTTTGTATCTCCTTCATAGCTCAGAATGATTTTGTCCCATATTTCTTTTGTTGAATTTAGCTGCATTACTTTAGCAAATTATGGTTCAGACATGCTTCCTAATAATACATTTACTGCTTTGGCATTGATTTCATACTTCTTCCTTTCAGCCACATCAGTAGGAATACTTGCCGGATATTGATAGCCTTCTTCCACAATTTCCCATACTTCTGCACCAAGACTTTGCAGATATGCTTTTGTTCGTACCTTCCAGAATATCAGATTGCTTCCATTGAATAGAGGTGGCTTTATAGACATTACTCCTTCTTGACTTCCCATTGCGATGGATCTCCTTCAAGCGATCAAGCTTCTGCAGAAGGACCTGCTCTGATACCAATTGTTGGGAAAAATACTGAGAGGGGGGGTGAATCAGTATTTACTGCATATTCAAAACTTTTACTTTTCTTGCTTCTAAAACCCATACGCTACTTTCCTGATACAGACTCGCGTATATACGCGGATACCCTTTATGAAACTCACGTATACACAGAGATCTAATTATGTCATTAATTCTTCACTTATATCATTCCATCATTCATTCATTCAGATGTTTAATAAACGATAAACATGTGCGGTAAACAGAGTATTATCTTTAAAGCATCACAACACACATGAACACTAGGGATTTTTAGGTGGAAACCCAAGTCGGGAGAAAACCCGCTCGCTGTGAATTTATCGGCCTTCAATATTTTATTATAGAGAAAACATCTTACAACATGTCTTTGGTGCGGACTCCTGCAGCCATATGAGCACCCACTGCGCTCGTTCACTGACCTCTGGAAGAGAGCTCCTTTGCAAACCTCCGTTTACCGACCTCTCCAGGAAGGCTCTCGACCCACAGTCCTAGTTTCGGCCCTCTCCTGGAAGGGAGCTACAACCCCCTGACTGAAGGCTACAACCCTCAGCACCTCTATGGACCACATTTCATCAATTTTCACACTGGATCCAAAGCTTCCTTTAGGATACCACTTGCAGACCATGTTTCATTATATTTTCAGACCGGACCCACTCCATACATCTAAGCTCAATCATACATAAAACTGAAACTTATCAATTCAGACAACCCAGAACTGTAGAATACATCATTCACAGATAGCAGTAACACAGCAGAACAGATCAGACATTTCATACCCCTTGCTTCAGCAAACCCTAGTTTGCATACGCGCTTTCCTTTCACTGATGTCGCGTATATACGCGCTTCCGTTCACATAAACCAGCGTATACTTCTGTACATATTACAGATCTAATTTCATTGCGCATACGCGCTTTCTCTTGACAAAGTTGCGTATATACGCGCTATTACGTGACGAACTAGCGTATGGTTCTTGAACAGCCGGTCATTGCGGTTCTTCGGAGGCAGGATACAGCCCTCTGCCCCCACACTTTCTTGGATAGATGTTTGCCTCTTCTCAGATCTAATCATCCCCTAAACGGATCTAGCAAATGCAAGTGCATTTCAGGTCTAGATACCCTTCTTCATCATTGGTGCATCATGTAATCAGATCTATCATTCAACTGTAACCCTTTCCATTCAGATATACTTCAGAGAGAAGTATTCATTCAAGCTCAGACATCTTGCACCCACACTCATGATTTACACAATGAATTTCTTCTCTTTATATAGGTTTACCCTTTTTCAATACCATGAGCCAAAACCACATTACTTCCGATGGTATTCCTGGACGAGGTCATTTAGATGAATCATTACCCAATACAATGGGTCAATACCATGGTGGTTACCCCTGGTTTTGCACTTTATGAGCGCTTTTGCCCATACGCGACTTGGCACATACTTTACCGCGTGCATACGCGACTTCTCTTAGACAAATCCGCGTATTCCTTGAAACATACTCTTTTCATCATGGATCTAGCACATATTGAATTCCTTTCTTCATTACCTTCTGTACTCTCTGTAGATACATCAGATTTACATCTTTAAACAGGTTCATCAAGTCAAGAATAACTTCATCAGGTGGATTGCCATCAAGGACAACACAAGTCAACAATCTCATGTCTTCATCTTCATTCAGTGGGTTGCCATCAAGGACAACACTCTTCATCATATTGCCAACACTAACAACCTCCATATATGGTATTTAAGTTGATTTATTCTTGTACCAAATCATACCATAATCGTTCCCAATTCAGAAATTTTCCCCTTCCATTCACAGAGTCCTAGTAGTTGTGCTAGGATTTTGGAAGGCCTAGAAGAGCTAGGCTCACCAGGTCATCTTTTACAACATTCGTACAAACACCTCCAATATCATCCCAAACTTGTGTAAATCTAGTGAGAGAATGCAGAATAATATCATTTTTATGCATTTTAATGCTTCAAAGTTTGTCTTTTAGGGCCATTTTTCTATGGTCACTGCTATTTTTGAATATCTTAATAAATTCCTTCCACATGGAAAATGGTGTCTCTTTTCCATGGATATTCAATAAAATGTGGTATCTCACTCCCTCCATGATTATTCCCCTCGCCTTGGCTACATATTTATTCCATTGGGCTAGGTTTTAGGAATCAACTGATCCTAGTTTTGGAATGTATGTCTTCACGTAATCCAACAATCCATTTTCATCAAGCACTTCCTCCATGCGATCCTTCCAGGAAATGAAATTTGAGCTGCCTTCCAAGGCATACTCTAATATCAACCCATTGAAGGCCATTATCCCAACTTTAAGGAATCCTACTACAATGAAGTTGTGAATTTGAACCTCCTCAAGAACAACTTCAAAATTATTACTATAAGGTGAATCCCTCTTCGATACGACGTAAAAATCTTGATAGAATTGCAACTGCTTAAGAAATTTAATGTAAAATCAAGAGGCACAATTCTACTCTACTCATGCAGAATTAAATTCACAATTTAGAAAAACATGCATAGAAATTAAATAATAAAAACCACAAAGACATAGTGATTTCTAGCGGAACCCAACTAGGAAAATCCCCAAAATTCTGTTTGCATTAATTAATGAATTGAGGAACTATTACAATTTCTTGCTCTAACTCTGAGCTCAACCTGAAAAAGAATAATTATTCTCCTGCTCAATGAATGAGATCTAGCCAACACTTAGCCAAATATTTTCTCACCAAGGCCCATATTTCCTTGCGAAAATAATGAGGAAATTATCCCCTATTCTTTAGGAATTTCTACCAAAATGATTACAAAATTCCCAAGGATTGATAATTGATTGGATGCAACACATGTACACTCAACACTAGTTTAAAAATGATGTTACACTGCCTTGGAATCTCCACCACAAGTGAGAAATTCAAATTCCTTGCATGCATGAGATATTTTTGGTTGATTGATCAATTAACTAGATTTTCTTTAAACTACTTTTTTGTCCCACTGTTGGAACAGGGTCTCCTACAAGCTGCAAAACTAGTCTGATTTTGTATATTTTTTAGTATAATTAGTCTAGCACAAGGTTTTTGGCGTGGGTCAAAGCCCCGAAAACATTAAAATGGGTCAAAGGGTAGACTTCGAGTCCAAAAACCACGGTTTACGGACCATAGGAAGGATTAGGCTAGATGATTAGAAATAGAAAGACATTTTGAATTGTAAGGCAAGAAGATGATGAGATATTGATGTAAATTGTAGCTTATTAGATCTGTTTGGGTTTTTTGGGAAAGGACTCCTGCTGGATGTTGCGCAGAGATCCCAAGTCTTGATGTGTGCGGACCCTGCTGTTGTGTGCGTAGGTCAGGTTTGGGTATTGTAAGAAGGAACTGAAGGATTAATGAATGAGAAAGTTTGTTTGAGTAACTGAATCTATGTGTATTGTTGATGCGAATCTTTGATAGCTACTGTGTTATGCATATTCTGTGTTAAGCTGCAGAAGTACTGTGTTAAGTGTTTCTACTGCATCTAGGTATTTTCTATTATTTTTTATGTATTGTTGCACTACTGTTTAAGAGGTATATGATTTGTTGAGTACAGTAAGTATAGTTGACCTTGCCAACGTGGGTGTGAAGGAGATCAATAGATCCAGTTCTGAGATAGGTGATATGATCATTATAAAGTCGGACACAGCATTGCTTGGCTTACCTATCCTCTCTCAGGGTGCAGAAACCTAGTTCCAGCACCCACCCATACTGCTTTGAGTGAGACTTTGACCTGCGCAAGTAGGTCACTGCCAAAAGGGCTAGTAGTTTAGGGCTTTTTTGGCAAACATTAACCTCCGAACCTGATTCAGGACCCCTCGACCCAACAAATGGTTTCGTTGCCGGGATCGGGAGCATTTTGAGAAGGGGATCGGGTAATGCCAAGAAAAGTAGTGGAAGCCTGAGAAGAAAAGAAGAGCAGGTATGGTTGAATGACCTCCACTCTGAATGAAAGTACAATGCGGAGCGGTAAGTAATTTTGAGCCAATATAGAAGGGGATAGATCTATCTATAGCCCGTGAGAAGGAACAGCTACACAAAGCCCTCCAGCTACACCACCTTCAGAACCACGTAAGGGTAAAACTCTACCCAAAACCCCTCCAAAAGAAGATATGGTAGCGCACTTGAAATTACCTACCTTCAAAGGTGCAGGAGATGAGGTCATGGACTGATTTTGATTTTTTGCAGACTCAGTATGGACTGCGCAAGGTGTTGAAAGTGATACTATGAAAAGGGCGCAGCTATCCCTGGCCTTCGAAGAGAGAGCTCTGGACTGGTATATGTGATACATATCTCAAAATGGAAGCACATCCATTCAAGATATTAAGGACACTCTGAAACAATAGTTCTGAAAACCTAAGTCCTACTCTCATATCGTAGCAGACGTGAAAGATTTCATGCAAGGAACAACTAAGTCTGTATGGGAAGCTGATCAAAGACTAAAGAAAGAAATCAGGGAAAGAGGATTTAAGTATGACTATAGATAGCATATGGAATGGTTCATCGCTATGTTTCTACCTCACCTACGTGTACCTATGGGCCACCAAACCTTCGAGTCACAGGGAAAATCATTGGAAGCCACCATGAAACTGGAAGTTGCCCCTATAGAAGATACTTCGATAGGAGTACAGAAAATTCAGGAGCAGCTCAGAGCTATGCACATGGAGATTCAAAACCTATGGAAGGAATGGGGAAAAGGCACTAGTAGAGACCTATGGTGCATACGATGTCGGGCATCTGGACATACGAAGGATCAGTGCCCACTACTGGTAGATTACATGCAAGTAGGAGGACCTAGTCCGATGCATCCAGGAGAAAGTGGAGAACCCAACCTATTTCATCCAGGCTCAAGCGGATCTACGTTGTGGTACGATGACTGTTGTGTAGCAGGGATGCATGATACAAACCATTAACCCCGGCTAGGTGCGTACGTCTCGGAACTGAAGCAACAATGGTGTAGATTCTGCTGGTCTGTAGGACATGATGAGCAGAACTGTCGAACTTATGATCTGATGATAGATCGAGGAAACTTGTATAGGGTGCAATCAGAGCCTGTGTCACCCAAATCTCCCACAAACTTTGGTGGCTCCCCAGCTAGGGGCAGAGGAGGTCAGAGAGGAAGCATAGGTCGAGGATGTGGACAGCTAATCTATTATAACTGCGGGGAAGTAGGACACTTTTCAAGGGACTACCCAAATCGTACAAGGTAATTTTGAAAATATTGCAGACAATTGGACCATGCGATTGAAGATTGTCCAATATTGATAGAAAAAATGCAAGAAAAGTAGCCAACGCCGACATAGAAAGTACAAAGAGTTAAGACTGAACTACATGACAGAAATCTAAGTGTGAATGTTGTAACACGTAGTGGGATGGCCACCATGGGACCTAAGAAGGAGGCTACAAGGGGTCCTCTAATCTGACAGGCACCTATCAACCAAGAAGGGTTGGACCAAAAAACGGGACAAGAAACAATTTTCATAGTCCACCAGGACCTTGCTAAGACAAAGGAAGCTACTGTGCAATCAAGGTGGGTGCCGAGATGAGACCATTCTTGCAAGCTTGTATGAAGCTATTATGTAACCAATGAACCAAAGAAAACCTTCAGGCATTGATAGATAGATGCGTAGTGCAGTCCCACCTATCTCCAGAAGTCTAGGACATGCACAAGCTAGGCATATATAGGAAACGCACCGATAGGGAGATGAGATTAACTTCCAAAATCGGTAACTATGAAATGGATCAGGTTGTCTTAGACTTGGGGTCAGATGCAAATGTGCTACCTAAGAAAACTTGGCAGCAAATGGGAGAACCCAAATTGGAGTGGTCCAATATCCAGCTGCTTATGGCCAACTAGCAGAAGATTATACCTCTGGGGAGACTATCAACAATCATGGTAGATATCGTTGGGGTCAAGGTCCACACTGACTTTGAGGTAATTCAGATTGTAGAAGATGCAGACCCATACCCTCCGCTCTTATGACTGGACTAGGCCATAGATATGGGTGGTATCATCAACGTCAAAAAGAGAAGCATGGTGTTTGAAAATAATGGAACAAAGGTGATAGTACCATTGGATCCTAAGGAAGATGAGCGCTACACAGAACCAGTACGTGGTGAAGAAGGGGTGGATCACATTTACAAATTGACCACGCGGAATGAAGATTGGATCAATCCCACAGTGGAAAGGGTACTCTGTTGGGAGGTAGAAAATGAATGCTTCTCTAACTCTAATGAGGTGATGGAGAATTAGCAAAATCAGTTGCATGATTTCTGGATGCTATGATGTTGTCGAGTCACAAGGGACTTCTGCTGCATTTCCTCAGAGGTAAGAGATCTACCCCATTTTGATGGGTCTAGTAGCATCAAGGAGTTCCAATGGTTCCATGGGAACGAAGGCTATGGGCCCTTAATCTAGCTATGTGAGGATCACCTACGTGATGGTGGGACACCCACAAGGAAGCATTCCGAGATTGGGAGGAATTTCGGGATATGATGATCTTACGGTTCGCACCCCCAGCTAACGTATGCACCAAGACGTTCCTCATACCAGAAGATCCCCACGAGCATCTGCTCACCTGGATGGAAAAATGGTCCGACCAGACTACATAATAATGGGTTCATCTATTTATTCATGCTTTGGGGCCTATCCCCATCGCATGGTATTTAGATGCAGAGCTACATCAGTGCACCCGCCATTGGGAAACACTAAAATATGACTTTATAGGAATTTTCGGGCTGATTGGGGGGACGGAGGCTCTCGAAGAAGCTCTGCAGGACATCGATGTTTTTGTATTTAATGACTCACACCATCACGCTGCACCGAAAGAACTAACATGGGAAGCACAGATGAAAGACATAGTCGAGTGTTGGAGCTTGGAAATCAAAGAAGAGGAAGATAATCCTCGGAACGTCTCTGTCCTAGAATCTGAGGGAGAACATACAGTTACTGGACCCCCACTGTAGAATATTGATGTTACCCAGCCTCTCAAGCTACGCGAAATTAATATCGGGATGGAAGAACATCCTAATTTTTCCAAAATTGGGGACTATTGGGATGAAGGAACCATAGGTAAGATTTCTGACCTACTTACGAAATATCAGGACTTATTCCCAACAAATTTTTCTGAGCTCAAAGGAATCACGGGGGACCTAGGCATTATGCACATCATTCTGAAACCAGCGGCGCGCCCCGTAAAGCAGCGGCCTTACCAGCTGAACCCTAAATATAAGAAAAAGGTCAAAGAATAACTGGACAAAATGCTTATTTCTGGTATCATTGAACCGGTTGAACAGTCAGATTAGGTAAGTCTGACGGTCGTCTAGGAGAAGAAAACAAAGGGGAAGATACGAATCTACGTGGACCTATGCAAGTTAAACGATGCCTGTGTACATGACCCCTTCCCTACGCCTTTCTCAGAGGAAATCCTTGATAGATTGGGCGGAGAGGAAGCATATTCCTTCACTGATGGGTTCTCAGGGTACCACCAGATCTAAATCACACCTGAAGATCACAGTAAGACTACGTTCGCAACAGAATGGGGATCCTTTTAGTATACGGTCATGCCCTTTGGTCTCAAGAATGCACCTGCTATCTTCTCAAGAGTAGTAGTTGTCGTATTCAAGGAGTTCATCCATAATTTTCTGGAAGTTTATTTTGATGATTGGACAGTATTCGGCTTTGTAAAGGAGCATGTCTCCAACCTACGCATGATGTTGGATGCTTGTCGAAAGCACCAGATTTCCTTGAATATCAAGAAGTGTATCTTCTTTGTGCCTTTTGGAATCTTGCTTGGACACATAGTATGCCGACAAGGGCTAATGATTGATCCTGCGAAGGTATCAGTAATTATAAACCTTGCAGTCCCAACAATAGAGAAACAGTTGCATTCGATTCTTAGACACATGGGCTATTACAGAAAATTCATTCAGGGGTACGCACTGATCACAACACCCATGGAAAAACTTCTTAAAAAGGATTTTTCATTTTTTTGGAATGATGAATGTCAGAAGATTTTTGAGTTACTCAAAGAGAAGATGGTCTCTGCACCTATACTAATATTTCCTGATTGGTCGAAGGAATTTCATGTACATTTGGATGCATCAGGAATCACCTTGGGTGTTGTCCTCACTCAGTCTGGGGAGGGAGATATTGATCACCTAGTTGCCTTTTCTAGTCGAAAACTCTCTGGAGCAGAGCGCAACTACTCCACCACCAAACCCAAAGGACTGGCTATGTTATACGCATTATAGAAATATCGACACTACCTGTTGGGAGGACAGTTTAAGATTTTTACCGATCATTCAACTTTAAAATACCTTGTGAACAAGCCTGTGTTGGGGGGGAAGATTTGTAGATGGCTATTGCTATTTCAGGAATATGATTTTGAAATCATAGTCAAGCCAGGAAGGCTAAATTTAGGTCTGAATCATCTGTCCCACATTGAGACGGGTGAAGAACCTACTAACTTGGAGGAAGGATTACTGGATGCACAACTATTCACCATTAAGTTCGTTGATGCACACTTCACTGATACATTCAGTTCCTGACTATAGGCATGGCCCCCGCAAAATATTCGGTACAGTAGAAGAAGGATTTGGTTACTTGGGCAACGGACTTTACTATCATCGTTGGCCAATTATACAAACTAGGCGTTGATGAAGTACTACGCAGGTACGTCCTGGAACATGAGCGGCACGCCGTCTTGTTGAAGGCGCACGAAGGCGTCGCAAGAGGCCACTATGCAAGAAAGGAAACGACACAAAAGATCTTGAGAGATGTGTTATGGTGGCCTACCCTACACCATGATTCTCACAACTATTGTAAATCATGTGATACGTGCCAACGGATAGGACAA
Organism: Pinus albicaulis; assembly: GCA_034641835.2. Taxonomy (NCBI): domain Eukaryota; kingdom Viridiplantae; phylum Streptophyta; class Pinopsida; order Pinales; family Pinaceae; genus Pinus; species Pinus albicaulis. Next base: position 3,020,082 of record CM076572.1, read on the forward strand.
CCCTCACGAAGAGATGAAATGCCATTGTAACCTCAAATAGCATTGCAAGCCTTTAAAAAATGGGCCATTTATTTTATAGGACCAATCAATCCTCCAGGAAAGAAGATAGGTGTGCGCTACATTATTACTGCCACTGACTATGTCACTCGATGGGCTGAAGCACAAGCAGTAAAGGATTGTACTGCGGATGCCACTGTGCACTTCATCTTTGAGCAAATCCTGACCAGATTTGGATGCCCAAATATCCTGATGAGCAACAGAGGCACGTACTTCGTTAATGAAATGATACAAGCCCTGAATGAGGAATTCTAGATCTATCACGCAAAAAGTACACCATATCATCCATATGAAAACGGGGCAGTCGAGGCTTTCAACAAAATCTTAGAGCAAACATTGACTAAGGTCTACAATGTCAATCATAGTGATTGGGACATATGCATCCCTTCTTTTCTATGGGCCTATCGGACAACCTGCAAGAAGCTAATAGGAAAGACCCCCTTTTGGATGGTCTATGGAAAAGAGGTCATTATGCCAATAGAATACATTATTCCTAGTCTATGTATCATAGCATTTACAAATATGGCAGAACCTAACGTCATGGAAGAATGCCTTGTATAGCTTTTGGCATTGGAAGAAGATCGGTTTATTACTAAATTTCATCAGCAGGTTCAAAAGGCTCGCAATAAATCTTGGCTTGACCGGCATATTCGCCAGAATACATTCGTAGAAGGCAACCTAGTCCTCTTATACGATAGCTAGTTTGCGAAACACCTAGGGAAATTCCGACAGCACTGGCTTGGTCCCTACACTGTTAAGGAAATCACATATGGTGGATCAGTCAGGTTAGCTACCCCACACGGTGATGTGTTACCAGGATATGTCAATGGAAGTCAGCTCAAACCATACAGGGTTAAATGACTATATGGCCATAATAGTTGTCTCAGGAAGAATCGGCCCACTAGGGATGGGGCGCTGAGGCACGAACGGGATACGCACGCTGGTCAGGATAATCAAGCAACTCCAGGGACAATTGTCGGACCCGTGATCACAGTGACTCGGGATGAGTCACAAGATTGTGTTGGGGGACTGTTGGAACAGGGTCTCCTACAAGCTGCGAAACTGGTCCGATTTTGTACATTTTTTAGTATAATTAGTCTAACGTAGGGGTTTTGGGGTGGGTCAAAGCCCAAAAAGCATTGTAACAGGTCAAAGGGTAGACCTCGAGTCCGCAAACCACGGTTTGCAGACCACAGGAAGGATTAGGCTAGATGATTATAAATAGAAAGACATGTTGAATTCTAAGGAAAGAAGATGATAAGATCTTGATGAGAATTGTGGCTTAGTAGATCTATTTGGGTTTTTTGGGAAAGGACTCCTGTTGGCTATGTGCTCGGAGATCCCAAGTCCGGCTGTGTGCAGACCCTGTTATTGTGTGCGCAAGTCAGGTTTGGGTATTGTAAGAAGGAACTGAAGGATTAATGAATGAGAAAGGTTGTTTGAGTAACTAAATCTATGTGTATTGTTGATGCAAATCTTTTATAGCTGATGTGTTATGCATATTCTGTGTTAAGCTGTAGAAGTATTGTGTTAATTTTTTCTACTACATCTGGGTTTGTTCTGTTATGTTTTATGTAATGTTGCACTATTGTTTAAGAAGTATATGATTTATTAGATATCATTTTTGGGATTCAACTGCGTTAATTTAGTCATTCATCTGTGACCATTTCCATGAGAGGTAGTCATAACTGACTAATTTCTCATGATTTTTGAATAGTCCACTTAGCACTCATTGCATCAGGTGATGCTCACAGGGGTGAAGAAGTGGGATTGAAACTAGTGAAATGAATCACATAGCATCAATCATCACTTCTGAGGCTTGCACCTGGTAACCAGGACTTCCCGGGAGGTCACTCATCCTAGAACTCCTCTGGATCAAGTGTGCTTAACTGTGGATTTTTCCCCACAATCAAGCCCACTTAGCTTGCTACCCCATTTGCAAAACCTTAGCAGCTATTGTGCCTCATGACCCATTCAAGAAGAGATCCCTTTACTCTTAGTATATGATTTGTTGAGTACAGTAAGTATAGCTGACCTTGCGCACGTGGGTGTGAAGGATATCTATAGATCTGGTTCTGAGATAGGTGATCTGGTCATTATAAAGCTGGACGTAGCTCTTCTTGGCTTACCTATCCTCTCTCAGGGTGCGGAAACCTAGTTCGAGCACCCACCCATACTGCTTTGGGTGAGACTTTGACCTGCGCAAGCAGGTCACTACCGAAAGGGCCAGTAGTATAGGGGTTTGTTGGCAAATATTAAGCTCTGAACCTGGGTCAAGACTCCTCAAGCCAAAACCCACTACACAATTGGCCTAGTTTAACTAAGTACAACTAGGAATAACTAAACTAGATTGCTATAAATTAGCAATCACACATGCATAACTAAACTCCAAGACCTATAGCTCGTATTTACTGAGCTAAATGAGTGACAAGATCCATCTCACGTTATTTAATTGCCTCCAATTTTTTTTTTGATGTGGAAATTTCAGTTTTTCTCAATTTGACCAAGGCTAAGCCAAATTGAGCCTTTCTTGCTACACTTGTCAACACTCCATCTTATCTAGAAATGGATTACCAACCACCCCTATCTTGTGGAATTCGAACTTCCCTCTTGAAAATTCGTTTGTCAAGAGGTATTGTAGCAAAATCTTGTTCCTCAGTCAGAATGTATTGTAGCAACATTATCCTACTATGCACACAATCTCATAAATGATTATACCTAATATCTATATGCTTCGATTGATCATGAAACACTATATTCTCAGAGAGATTAATGCAACTCTTATTATCATAGTATATCACATTTGAATCCATCTCCTAAAAAAATAGTCCCAGGGGTATCTTTCTCATCCAAATCACCTCACATGTTGCTTGACTTGCAGCCATGTATTCAACGTCTACTGCACTAAGAACCATAGACCTTTGCTTCCCGTTGTACCAAGAAATTGTTGTGGACACAAAACTAAATATTTCACCTGATGTACTCTTTCAGTTGGATGGACTCCTTGCCCAATCTGCATGTATGAATCCATCCAAATTCACTCCATTTTTTCATCTGTACCATAATCCATACTTCGTAGTGCCTTTTAGGTACCGTAAAACATGATTTGTTGCCTTCCAATATAATTTGTCCAACCTAACCATAGCTTGGCTCAGCTCATTGACTGCATCAAACATATCTAGTTTTTTTTTCACAATATACATCAGTGAACCCACTAGCTACTGATAAATGGTAACATCAAAATATTCACCTGAAGCAACATTATCCTTCCTCTAGTTGGTCGCTAGGGGTGTCTCCATGGGCTTACAAATCTCCATGAAAATATATGCAATATCTCGGTGGAATACTTTCCTTGAGACACAAATAATTCCCCACAACCTTGCCATACTTCTAGCATGAGGAATAATTGCATGAGACCTATGTATTTAAACTCAAACTCCCTTACAAGGTCCTCCTTGCGAGATCTAATCAATTACTCATCACCTGTCAATATTAAATCATTAAAATATAAACAATTATAATAAATTTACCTTCTACCAAAATATGATATAGGTTCGCATCTGCCTCACTTTTTTTGAAGCCCAATCCAGTGAGAGAACTGTGAATCTAAATTTACCAAGCTCAGGGTGCTTGTTTGAGACCATACAATTTTCTCCCAAGTCTGAGCACATGAGACTCCTGAAAAAATGTACCAAAGCCTTGTGGCTGGTCTATGTACACTCCATCCTCAATAACACCAATGAGAAATGTTTTTTTTTAGATCCATATGGTGGATTTTCCACCCCATCTACGTAGTCAGTGAAAGAATTGATCTAATGGATGAATACCTTGCTACGAGAGCAAAGGTTTCCTCATATTCAATACCCTCAACTTGATAGAATCCTTTGGCCAAAAATATGGCCTTATACTTATCTATGCTTCTATCTGCTCCATGCTTAACTTTGAATATCCATTTCAAACCCACAACTAATTTTTATGCCAATATTGGGACCACTTCCCAAACACTGTTCTTTATGACAGATTCGTATTCTTCAATCATTGCATAAACTCAAACTAGTTTCTCAAATTCTTCCTCAAAATAGGATGGTTTGGTCTCTACAAGCTCAATCATTAGAGCCGTGTATCTAGTGTACCAGTTAGGTGACCTCTATTTCCTATGAAAATTTGAAGGAGCTCCCACATTCTCCCTCGCATCCTGCACCAATATTTCATCTGTCGTGGTTCTTTTTCTAACTTATCTAGATGGTTCTTCTTAGATGGATGTCTCCACTCTGCCTCCTTTATGCTCCTCTATTTGTGGTTGCTCCAAAACTTCCTGAGGCTCCTCCTTTGGAGCTAAAAGATCCTCTTATGGTGGGATTTGAAGCTCCCTCTCAAGGGAACATCTCATTGCATCTAATTTATATCTCCTGATCAAAATTTACATCCCTTCACACAATTTTCATTTTGAGGGAAGGTAATTACACCCATTAATTGTGTCAGGTTTTGGTGTAACCCACAAAAAATCCCAAATATGTTGTAGACTCAATTTTCTTCCTCGAATATTTGGAGACATGGAAGTAAATATAGGCTCCAAAATTTTTGAAATGAGACACATCTAGCTTTCTCCCTGAGAATTCCTCCTCTTGTGTAATTATACTAATAATTCGATAAGGAATGTTGTTCTGCAAGTAGATTATTGTGTTACATATCTATGCCCAAAAATGGAGTGGTGTTCCTTGTTCATGTAGCATAGCTCTTGTAGCTCCCACAATGCTCCGACTCTTTATCTCAGCTACCCCATTCTACTTCAGGTTGTGGGGAGCTTCCAATTCTCTTCAAATTCCTTCTTTGTCACAGAGTTCCTTGAATTCATTCGAAACATACTTACCTCCATTATCACTCGTGAGAGCCTTCACCTTCTTACCATTCTCTTTCCCAACTAGTGCCTTGAACTCTACGAATTTTGAGAATTTATCATCCTTCTTCTGCATAAAGAATATCTAACACTTTCTTGAGAAATCAACAATAAAAATATCATAGTATTTATGTCTAGAAGTGGAGGCTATCAAGAAGGATCCACAAACATCAGAGTGGACTCTCTCCAAGACAAAATTTTCTTTCTTGTCTCGATCATGGAATGTGGATTTTTCATACTTCCTTATGGTACAATCCTTGAAAACATCATGTTGCTCAAGTTATCCTTTAGGGAGGCTAATGGTTATTTGATACATAATTTCAAGGGCTTCATGGTGCAAATGACCAAATCTTCTATGCTAGAGTTCACCAACATCTCGACTCTAGACTTTCTCTTCCTTAATGCTTAATGGAGCACAATCTTCCACATCAATTTTGTACAGGTTATTCATAAAAACCTTAATATTCTTCACCTATATAGTAGTTATGTGTCTCAGAAAGGATTTCCCTTTATTGAAAATATCATCATAGGCACGATCTTCCAAAACTTCTACATAGATGAGGTTATTCTTCAAGTCTGATACAAACATGACATCTTTGAAGCAAGGAAGGGATCTCGATTCCCTCTTAAAGGCATTGTACTTTCCGTCATACCCAAGCTCAATATGCATTAGGAGATATTTCTCCTCCGGTTCACTGAAAAAATCTCTACACCCTGTCAGGTGGAATGAGGCACCTGGGTATAAGTACCACACACTCCGCATCATAATTATTTACATGCATACAATTACTGTGAAGTCTAACTTGAACTGTGAAGTAAATGCTTCACCTGCTACTCCTCCTAAGTTCTTCTTGCTAAATGTTTTGTGTGGACACTTTGTAGCATAGTGCTCAAATTCATGACAATTGAAGCATTTTATTTTGGACAATCCCTTCTTGTTTTCCCCTTGGATGGAATTTTGTTTTGTTTAATATTTCTTCTATTTTCCCTTCATTCCCTTAGCAACCAATGAAAAATTGTATTCATCCTGTTAGTGTGAATTCTAATCGAAAGTGCACGAAAAAATCTCACTTTACATCTGCATAAAAAACAACCCTAACATCAAATGTGGTTGTCAATTTCCTTAGATCTGCAATAGGTGATCAGAATAAATGCTACAAAAATCCAAATATATGCAGTTAAAGACATTAAACAACAAAAGTAAACAAGAGTTGCTCCATACATCCAATAGACAAGACAAGAATTTATAAAGAATTTTTTGTATTATGACACCTAGGAAGTGAACATAGAAATATGTTACCAGTCCCCCTCAATGGGATGGGTTCTTGTATGTCCTCACTGCTTCAAATCCAATATCTCTCTATCTTGATGGTGCAAAAAACCCAGACAAAATGGAACTCAAATGGAGCTCACATGCAAAAGTAGAAAAAATATGACAGTGATGGAGGATCAAAGTCAGACCAAAAGTATAGATCAAAAGGTGATCTCAGGGCAACAAAATGTAGTGAATGAATGGAAAAATCTTCTATTTATAACAAAATATTGAGTTACTCTAGATATTGGTCCATAATTAAAATATTATTAACCAAATCTAGATCCAACTTACTTGGAATATTTTATTATTTTTGGTGGAGAGAAAATGAATTTAAAATTGGTCAAATCCCTTTATTTAGAAATAATAAATAAATAAATGATTCATTTATTATTTCAAGGATGAGGTTAAGGAATAATTAAATAAATAATGACTTATTTAATTATTTACAAATGGTTTAGTCAAATTTAACAAGGAATATTATTAAATAATGATTTAAATAATTATTCCTAGAAAATAATAAGATAAATAATGATTTATCTAATTAATTTTTCAATTTTGGGTTAAATTTGACCAGGAATATTAATTAAACAGTGGTTTAGTTAATTATCCCTAGAGGAAAATAAAACAAATAAGGATTTATTTAATTATTCCTCATGGGGTTTTCTGTTTAAACCAGAAATAATTTAATAAACCATGGGTTATTAAATTATTTCTCATAGTGAGAGCAATTTTACTATGGTAAAATTGGTCTTACATGGTGTACTTTAGTCCATTTAATAGTAATAGGTTATATGACCAAAAATTTGTGTAACAGATTTCCCCCCAACATGCAAGCGTTAGGAGCTAATCGTATGACTGAAGTACGTTGTAAGAACACAATCACTAGACACCGAAGGGGAGTCAGAGAGAGATAAATATAAGACAGACTGAAGCGAGAGAGGAAAAGACCCAAAGGAGGTGAGACTTACAGGTGTGACAAGTATCTTTTATGAGTGAGTACCTATGTTGAATGAGGTAGGGGAGGCATACCTATGCCCGCCGAGATGACAAAGTAAAAAGAATAATGGTGCGCCCAACAAACATGGGACTGAGATATATAGTACATGATGGCATAAACATGGGCCAGATAAAAAAAATATAATGGATCCCACATACATATTGTGCCTAGGACAATAGTCAGGACTTATACAATAATATCTGAGTAAATGAGATATAATAACAACCAAAGCGGGCATGTAAAAGAGGAAAGGGCTCTGGAAATCTGAATGATACATGCAAACTAAAAAGGTGTTGCAAGTGGCTAAGACCAGAACCATCAAATCTGTAGAGTTGCATCCAAGACTGGAGTAAAGAGGTCATATGGGTATGTGGGGGGATACCTGAAGGGCCACCCCCTCATGAGGTCTGAAACATCTCACACACACCCAAGAATCCCTGGTACAATCTGCTGCATCACTGAACCATCAAGTATTCAGATATCGATCATGGCATAAGGAGCTGGAACTGAGAAAAAATAAATTCAAAGGGCAATAAAGGGTCCCTTTTCCTGATCTGAGGCACTGAAAAAGAGTGGAATATAGAACCAAGGTACACCGCCCTCTAGAACTATCTTCTGGAATAAATAATTTGATGTCGACAGAAGGAGTTCCATCATAGGTGAGGCAATGAGGATATTCAACTAAGCCACGAGGGAAAATAGTAGAGTGATTGAGACACTAAAACCATGGATTATGGTGGAATGGGGGGTACTGAGTAGCGGGTTGACGACTTCCCTTGTTAGATCATAAAGGGCATGGATGACCTAGAAGCTACTAACTCAACTCAGGAGGGGATAGGGGACAGTATGATTGGAGGCAAAAATGTGTGACACAAGAGAGGTACAAAGTGATGAAGGACAGAAGACTGTGGCGGGTGACAAAAGGGACTCGCGATAGACTCCATGGATGCGATGATGACTCAACTCGGATGATCTAAAATAAGGGCGACTCAATGATGTTGGCACACAAAAAAGGCCCAATGGGGACCATAAAATAAGAGTAAAATATGGTTACTCACGATGAAAATCGACAGGAGCATCAACAAGTATGAAGGCAAAGTAGTGCCCCTAGTACAAGTGTTGCAAGTGAGGAAATTCGATTTTGAGAAGTGGTGAAGTGACCTTCTTGGAAAAAAGGCTTTCAGGTGAAGTATCAAATCACCAAAAATGAAAGGATACCCAATCGAGTGCTCGATGAGAGATTTTCAATGGTGATAACGGTTTCTCAAACCGAGCTACGGTCTAGTCATAATTGGCAGAAGAAACATTTGGGGTTTTTCTTTTAATAAGGAAATTTACCTCCAATTTGATTCATTTGCAAGTGTAGTTGTGGTGAATTTAGAGAGGAAAAAATGCCCTAAATATTATGGCAATCGTAGCAGAAAAAATGACTATTGGAATCGAGATCCGCGACTTTCAGGTAGGTGACCTTACTTGTCTAAAGGTGGCCTTAATGCTTCTTGGAAGGATGGTCCTAGTGAAGAATCAAGGTAAGAAAAGAATACGATAATGGACTGGTAGAGAAGGTCTAGAATCATCCCCGCCCACCAAGTCAAACATGGGGACCAATTGGTAAACATGGTATCACACAAAGTAGAATATCTGAAGATAGGGTATCAAACATCTATGATATATGGCTCGCCGGAGAGGCTGGTAGGTCCAACTATCCAAGGAATGGGAGGAAAATTGACCATACCTAGTGTTGGGTCTCTGAATTTTCATTCGTATTACCATTTATTAACATATATTTCATCCATTCCTACCATTATTTTGTCACATTATTTATCATAATTTATCATTTAATTCCATTTTATAATTATTTATGCTCTTTTGGATAAGTAATATTTACTCTCCTTTATTTTTAATAAATTGAATATTATTATGAATTATTTTTTAAATGATGGTTGATTTAATGAATTTTTTATAACTCACGATTTTAGCCTTCAAGATCTCTTTCAGATTGAAAATTAAATCTTCAGTTCATAATTAAATATTCCAACTCAGAAATTCGTTGGAATAACAAGTGACAGTTTTGTGTTGGACATTTTGGTCAAACGAATAAGAATATTGAAAATCTGAGACATGGGTTTTGTGAAGAACGAATCAAATTAGTTTTTGCATGAGTATTTTTCAAAAATTCTTTCTTCATTGGGATAAACACAAGGTTATTCGAAGGAAATATTCGCAGATTTTCTGTTGTGGTCATTTTCCAAATTTCCTCAATTGCAATAATCAAATTCGTTTTGTTACAGCTGAATCATGGTGGAAATATCTCATAGATTTTGTAATAATTTAGTTGTAAATTTCCATTTTGTATCTTGTATATTTAAAGGACACAAATCAAAGAGAGAGGAGAGAGGAGATCATCATCTTGACTCTGTAACTTTCAATCATCATAATATAGAAATATTGTGTTTCTATTACATGCATCATCTAATTTAGTTTCCGTTAAAGTTATTTCCCTACCTGCGCCCTGCTAGGGAGGAAGGGCCCTCCTCTTTAGCAGGTATTGCAACGGTTAAGGTATCTTTGTATACGTATTTCTATTTTGTTTATGTATCAGCGGAAGTGTTGTTGTTGTTGTTTTAGCTATGAATAGATCTGCTTCAATTCTAATGTTTTATATGTTGTTACACATATGAGATTAGAGATACCAACTGGGTAATTTTTGTGTGGCACGCTAGGCACAGTTTAATTGAGGTGTGATCATAGTCTTGTAGATAATTTTATTTATGCATGAGTGATTTATTTCGAGCATTTACTTCAGCAATGATTTCCTTTATTTGGATTTACTTCTAGTTAGGTTTATCGACACAGACAGTGCAAATGTTATTGAAATAAAAGACGTCCCTAGATTGATAATTTATGTGTATTTTTTTAGTCATTTGATAGTGATTAATACAGCCCAACATTTTGGCGCCATTTCCGGGGATGGCAGTGACGATCCAATCAATCAGAGTTGCTTCTTAGAGGTGCAATTTTTGTGTGTTTTTAGAGTGTCTCCAGTGACACAATTTTCGGGCAGTAAGACGAGAGGTAAGAACCTGTGCAGCTCTCTTAAAAACTTGAGCGGGCTCACAAATGTCTTGCTTGGACACTTAGGAGTGTGAATTTCTGGGAATTTTTTTTTCTTAGAGCGTCTCCAGTAACACAATTTCCAGGCAGTAAGACGAGAGGTAAGAACCTGGGCAACGCTCTAACGAACTTGAGCAAGCTCACCAATGTCTTGCTGGGACACTTAGGAGAGTGGATTTTTGGGCATTTTATTTTTTTAGAGTGTCTCCAGCGACACAATTGTCGGGTAGTAAGACGAGAGGTAAGAACCTCTGCAACGCTCTAACGAACTTGAGCGAGCTCACCAATGTCTTGTTGAGACACTTAGAAGTTTTAATTTTTGGGTGTTTCTTTAAGGTATCTTCAGTTATACATTCACTAGGAGGTAAGACGAGAGGTAGGAACCTACGCATCGCTCTAACAAACTTGAGCGGGCTCACTGCTGTAGAAACTAAAACACTTATAGGATGAATTAATACACATTAGGCCCATGTGTGCCAGTAGGATGATAGAACAATCCATAAACACCCCTCACTCTAAAAAGCCCCCAAAAATCATGGGATGAGGTCAAGGAACAAAGCATCAACACAATCTAGAATCTAGTTGAAGAAATTCACAATATAACAACTATGGGAAGTCAAGACTATATTGAAGACTAGTTTCACTCTATTGTTTTCTCGCAACATCACTCCATACTTCAGCAATTCTTGGCACCATCCTTAATAGGGAAGTTGGTCTCTCATACCCTAGTACTTATTAGCATACATATTTCAATTATGGGTATGTGCATACTTGAAGCCTTATTTCGAGAATGGCTTCATTGGAGGTACTCCTATACGTAAGTATATTTTATTTTTAAAGGTAGAATAGTGTAGTGTAGAAAATAGAATAAATGAAGACATAAATAAATAAATTTCTTTTTATGTGAAAATAGTTGTTTTTGTTGCAAAATACTGTGAAATTTGACATCGGTGATCAATATTCAAATTTATATATGTATGTAGATGTGTTATATTGGAAAATGAAATTTCTACAAACACTCATATTCATTTTGATCACCTTCTTGGAAAAATTCATTGATTATCATATCTTATGGATTGCGGGATTGATGAAAATTCTGGAAAAACAATTAGGAAATTCTATCCTACATAGCCCTTTATGTCTTCTTTCTAACCTAATTTGAATCACTCAATTTAGATTTGAAACGAAAACGTTATGACCAAAACAATGATAGGATGTCTAATAGGAAGCTCAGGAACAGAGTTGGGACAGTCTATTTTTGGAGGCCTAAATGAATATATTTTAGAAGCTTGTTTCTATGGGATATTCCCCTATGAATCTAATTTACAATGCAACTTGAATCATTTTTTTCGATAATTTATGAGAAAGTTATGACCACAATACTGATTGTTTATCATAAATCAACACTCTTGAAACTATGTTTTCCCGGCTATTCACTAGCATATTTGACCCATGAATTCTTCTTTCCTTAAAAACCTCTTACTATTGGGGATATCTACATGAATATAATTATATCTCCAATTTGAATCAGTTCAATCTGTCATCAAATGAAAACATTATGCTTAAATTATCAACTGTTGGTCTAAGCTGGAAAATCAAAAATGACTCTGTTATGTAGGTTGTTCTAAGAAAATTTAGCATACCATTACATGGAATTTTTAAAACCTGTTTCTATTGGATACATATCACTGAATTCATTTTCATTTGGCTTTTGAATCACTCAAATCGGATGAAAAAAAAAGAAGTTATGATTGAAACACTGCTAGTTAGTATGGTTGGCCACCACTCTACCACGAGTAATAAATTAATTTTTCTTTGTTTATGTTTCCGTGGATTTGTTTTAGAGAGTAAATAAGTTTTCCTTTTTCATATGTCTTGAATTGTGAGAGCCCACGGATCTCTCTTCTACCATGATTTTATGTTTTATTGAGATATATGCTCGTTTTTTGCAGGTCCCGAGAGAATAAATGAGGTCAATTTATGAACAAGTGATTTTTGAAGACAATGATATTGAAATGAGAACATTTTCAAAGACGTTTCCTCACATGGAGAAAATAACATGAATATTTTTCATCACTTAATGGATTTATAACATGAGAAATGAGGAATTGATTTCCATTTGAAGATCCAAGTCATTTCTGAAAAAGCATTTTTCCATTCATTCAGCATTCACGAACAACATTGCTGCAACAAAAATCATAGCCATTATAACTTAAGTTACTTATTTATTTATTGGTTTTCAATAAAGAGTCATTTATTTTCTGATTTATCTTATGTTTTTATGCTTCAGGTATTGTTCACTTCAAGGTCACATTTTTTTTTTTTTCTCAAAATAAAAGAAGCGAGTTCTTAAGTTTCATGATGTTGTTACTCCGTAAAACTTTTCTAAGTGTTGGATGTTGTTACACCGTCAGTGTTGTTACTCCATTACTACTGTGACTCCATCACTGCTATTACACAGTTAGTTTTGTTACTCTATCACTCTTGTTACACCGTCAGTGTTGTTACTCCATTGCTAATGTGACTCTATCACTACTATTACATTATCAATGTTATTACTCCATTACTATTGTGACTCTGTCACTGCTATTACACCATCACTGTTGTTACACCGTCAGTGTTGTTACACCATCACTATTGTTACACTGTCAGTGTTGTTACACCGTCACTACTATTACACTATTAGTGTTGTTACTCCGTCACTGTTGTTACTCCATCATTGATGTTACTCCTCTGGTGTTATTACTCTGAAAAATTTTCTAGTATCTGGTATTGTTACTCCAGAAAATTTTATAAGTGTCTAATGTTGTTACTCCTCTAGTGATGTTACTCCATGGTGATATTTTTCTAAGTACTTGGTGATGTTACTCCTCTAGTGTTGTTACTCTGCCAGGGTAAGTTTCCAGGTACGTCCTCGATCGACTTCGTGGATTTCATTGGTATTTTACTTATGACATGACCAACTATGACTAATGACAGACATACTTTAGTTGGGGGGAGGTATCATATTTAGTATAAGGATGATTATTATGGTAAGTCTTGTCAGGAATGATTCACTCTTAATTCCTAATTATTTTGTAAAGTGACTAATCCTCCTTCATGTCACCATCCTAACATTGTTCTTTTTCCCCTTTCCCTATTATTACCTAAGTCGTGGTTGTTGTTACCACAGTCACAACTATTGTTTTTGGCCAATTTTCACATTGAATTCAACATATGAAGGTATTTCTGATATTTTTTTCTCTTTGGTGAATGGTAAATACTTTTGATGGTCTAGGCCCTCTTTAACAATGATTGGGTAGTCAATTTATCTTTGTTTATCTATAAACATAATATTATTTTTTTAAGTAACAATTGCAAGGATGATTTCATCATGCCATCTTTCAACTTTCCTAACTGGTCAAGTGTCTGATCTTGTAAAATTGTGATGATGACCACAGAATTGTATTTAAATATTTCTGCCAGTATCTAATGAATTGTTCCTCAACCCCAATCTCAGCAATGAAAAATATATTTATCAGCGGTCATTTGATGGTTATGATTTTTTGAGAAGAAAAACAATCAAAGTTGAAAATAGTTACTATACAACTTTTTACGCCATCCCTAGCTCTTAAGGAGATGACCCGGCACCCCATATATTAAGTAATATTTTATTGATTAACAATAACCAGAGTTGAATTTTAAACATGAATAGTCAGCTAGAGGATAGGAGGTCTCATCATGAGCCGACCTACCATTATTATAGGTCCTAATAAAGTGACATTACCACTACTGGTCACCAAGCCAGGGTAATGGCCTTCAGTCATAAAACTAAAGGACAAGAGGTCTCATCACGAGCCGACTTTTTCACTTTTGTTACCTCCTGTGAATGGAATTGTTATTAAATAGTTACCATGTGATAACAATGATCTTCATTTGACATCTAAGTAAATTGAAAGGCTTTTTTTAACTATGTACTTTTTTCTAATAGATGGGACACTTTCATATCAATGGGTTAAAAAGGCATCCATGTCGAGGCTATGGACGCCTACTGGAAGCAGTGGCTATGCCTATGGTATAGAAGTTAATTTAATACTATAATATACTTGGTTACCTTGTAAAGCCAATTTCCAATGAAGCTGACTGTTGCATATACAAGGTTTTCCAGAACTCATGGTTCATGGGGTAATATTTAATCGGTTCTTAGATGATGGTGGTTGTGGTTTATATCTATTATTGAGTTATGAATATGTCAGGGATGAAACTTTTAGGATATTTGATAACTAAAATTTTGTATCATCCAATCCATCATTCCTTTATTCTACAAGTATCATATATTTAACAAAAGATAGTTTCTTTTCCCAATCAGTTACCAATAAAGGGGCCTAATTCTGATTTTGAATCCAGGGTGATTGGACAGACCTCATAATTTATGTGCTCATAACAACCAAAGCTTATGGATATAGGTAATGCATCTTTTCCCTTGTTATCCATTATTATCCCATGCCATTCACAATATGATTGTCACTTTTATATGTAATGAGGTAATTGAGGTGATGAATTACCGATTAAGGATACTCATGAGATGTTGTATAGATGAGGGGGAAACTAATCAGTTTGGTGGAAGGAAACACTACTACACTTTCTGATTAATTTTTTCATCTTGCATGGCTTCCACCTTCCGCATCACTTTCAGCATCATCTCAGCCTACATCAGCTTCAACAAATGTCAATCCATAAATTTCATTCCACATTTTTATGGAGGTAAAACTTGAGGTAAAATAGCATAATTTTTTGATTTATTACAAGTTTAGGAGAATGTCATGAAAAACCATTGAGCATTATTCACTCATATTTTGAACCATTATTTCCCCTTCTTTACCACTTCCCATTTTTCAGAAACACAAAATCTTTCAATTTTGGGGAGTGTTACTTTCATTATCATGAACATGTCATTAAAATTATTTATCATCCATCAATATCCTTATTCATTCCCAAAATATCTCTTATTCTATGTTCATATACACCAAGCAAAGATCTCAACAATGATCATAGCAATAAATTCAACGTGTTTTCTAGTATAGCATGAGGACATGCTAATTTTTCAGTATGGGGGAGAAAGAGTTTCTACGTTTCAAGAAACAAATTTTACCTACAACCATTTTGCTGATATATTGAAATTTTTTCATTGGTTTGCTTTGATTTTTGGTATGGAAATGTATTAAGAACAAACCTGTGAAATTTCATGAAAAACTGATTTAATTTTTTTCAAGAAATTAAACCTCATTACCTACAACTATTTTTTTTATATCTCAATATATGTGCATCCCATATATTCAATTTTTGGATTCAAGGAGCATTGATATAAAAATTTGCTTGCAATATTTCAGAAAAATATCGTTTGTAAATTTTGAGAAAATGGTTAATGAAGTTTGTTCTTACTTGTATCATACTTTGTTGCAACTTCATATACATCTGGTTGAAAATGAAAGTTGTTACAACTCCATTAATTGAACATCTACTATTTTAAGGAATCATTTAGGGAATAACCATTTTTTTCCATCAATATCATGAGTTGAGGTGCACATCTTGATTATTTGAATTACAGTTTGGCTAATACAGAAGCATTGGGTTGTATGAGGATATGCAACATGTTCAGTTTGGTGGAGATGTTGGGCTGCTAAATTGTCATTCTTATTACCATTTCTTAACATATATTTTATCCATTCCTACCATTATTTTATCACATTATTTATCATAATTTATCATTTAATCCCATTTTATAATTATTTATGCTCTTATGGATAATTAATATTTATTCTCCTTTATTTTTAAAAAAATGAATATTATTATGAATTATTTTGTAAATGACGGTTTATTTAATGAATTTTTTATAACTCATGATTTTAGCCTCCAAGATCTCTTTCAGATTGCAAATCCAATCTTCAGTTCATAATTAAATATTCCAACTCAGAAATTCATTGTAATAACAAGAGACATTTTTGCGTTGGACATTTCGGGCAAACAAATCAGAATATTGAAAATCCGAGACATGGATTTTGTGTAGAACAGGCCAAATTAGTTTTTCCATGAACATTTTTCCAAAATTTGGTCTTCATTGGGAGAAACACAAGTTTATTCAAAGGAGATATTCGCAAATTTTCTGTTGTGGCCATTTTCCAAATTTCCTCAATTGCAATAATCAGATTCTACTTGTTACAGCTGAATCATGGTGGAAATATCTCTTAGATTTTGTAATCAGTTGGTTGGAAATTTCCCTTTTGTATCTTGTATTTTTAAATTACACAAATCAGAGAGAGAGGGGAGAGGAGATCATCATCTTGACTCTGTAACTTTCAATCGTCATAATACAGAAATATTGTGTTGTTGTTCCATGCAACATGTGATTTAGTTTTCATTAAAGTTATTTCTCTACCTACGCCCTGCTAGGGAGAAAGGGCCCTCCTCTTTATCAGGGATTGCAGCGGTTAAGGTAGTTGTGTATAGGTATTTCTATTTTTTTTATGTATCAGTGGAATTTTTCTTGCTATTGTTTTAGCTGTGAATAGATCTACTTCAATTCCAATGTTTTATATGCTTTTACACATATGAGATCAGAGATACCAGTTGGGTAATTATTGTGTGGCGTGCTAGGTACAGATTAATTGAGGTGTGATCATAGTCTTGCAGATAATTTTATTTATGCATGAGTGATTTCTTTCCATAATTTACTTCCGCAACAATTTCCTTTATTTGTATTTTATTCTAGTTAGGTGTAATGGCACAGACAGTGTAACTCTCATTGAAATAAAAGACGTCCCTGGATTGATAATTTATTTGTATTGTTTTAGTCATTTAATAGTGATTAATATAGCCCAACACCTATATTGATGGGTTCTAGGCCGAGACTTATGAAAATTAAGTGAGAAGGTGGCCATGGGTGCCATCATGTCCCCAAGCATGGGATACTGCCTCCAATAATATGTGATGGAGGGGAGTGATCTGGTATGAAAAGGTGGGAATGATGCCCCTAGCTAGAGGATTTTGTGGAGCTCCATGGTGTTCCAAGTGCTGAAATAATGGATTCAAGACTTCAGTATCGTAGGCACTAAATCCTCAAGAGTATGATGAGAATCTATAGGGGTATAGGTGCCCCCAAGCATGTTATGGTCATGCCATTTGTATTTAGAAAAGTGGAATCTAAACACATTTTTATGATGTGGTTCGCCATTTTTTTACGTTATGGTTATCTTCAATGGGAATAATGGATAGATGCAGTTCAAGAAAGGGAATGGAGGATTACCAATCTCTTTTGGTACTGCATATATGAAGAAAATGGACTAAATTTCTGGTTTCACATACATGGTTTCACTATCCCAAAGAGTGGATTTGGATATAATGAACTGGTTCTCACTGATAAAATATACAGGTTGGTTAACAACAATGTCTAAGGGACTGGGTTTTTGATGTAAGATGAAGGAATGCTAAAGTGGATCATCCTTAGAGAGATCTGAAGTGATATGGAACTCTAGAGGTTCTTCTAAATGGGGAGGAATAATGGTACTAGAGTTGACACTACCAGATGCATTAGGAGGGTTGTGGAGAATTGCTTCTCCTGGACTCTCAAATATGGATGCCCCCGTACCCAAACATTGGGTGTCAATGTAATGGCCACAAGGTGTATGTGGATCGAATGCATGGATTATATGTAAGGCGGGATAGATAAAGTCAGGGTTGGTAAATGCTTCCATAATGTTGTCATCGTAATAGAAGTTGTGGTGACTAGTGGAAGAAAGACCACCTGACGGGGTGAAGCTA
This sequence comes from Pinus albicaulis, assembly GCA_034641835.2. NCBI lineage: Eukaryota > Viridiplantae > Streptophyta > Pinopsida > Pinales > Pinaceae > Pinus > Pinus albicaulis. The sequence goes on from CM076572.1 coordinate 3,038,259, forward strand.
CCTGACTCATCATCGTGAGAAATGAAGTTCACATGTGCATCGTCATGGACGGTGGTTGAAGAACAAGTAGATGAAGAATCTACCGATGTTGAGCCCAAGGTGATCGTTGAAGGAGGTCAGGTGAAACAGAAGGAGATGCCCCAGAGGGGTCTTCCACCGTGGATCTCATAGATGATGATAGGTAGAGGATAGTGGCCGAAGACTTCGTGTAATATTCCCATTTTAGCACATAGCTAAATGGAATATTAAAGTTTTTTTTAATCACCTAGAAGCTTAATAATTTGGTAAGGAAACCCATTCTCATTGAAGACATGAATAAAATCCCTCTTAATGTGAAATGGATCATCAAAGTAGCTTTATTTTGCACCCTCAAGTGCGAAAAGGGGCAAATGCATGAAGATAAGGTTAGATTTGACCAAGTCAACAGTGTTGCCATAGGAAGAGTGGATCACTTTAGAAGACAACGCAATGTGAATGAGGAAGAGGATATTTGGTGGAGGAAACCCTAATGTGTGGGACCCATGGAGAGAGATATTTCACTTGTTTAAAAGGAGGGCAAGGTAGCCATTGTTATTTGTGAATGGGATTATTGATTTCATTGTCTATTCAGACATTGTGCATTATTTTGTTGTTTAGCAAGAATTACCAGGGAATTCTTATTTAGGATTCCTTCTCCTTCTTGAGAGGCCTCTTGAGGTATTTTTCTTCATGCTCCACATTTCTTGGCTCAAGGCCAAAGCCACCTCCTTCAGTGACAGTGTTATTCCTGAAGCAGGATAACTTTGTGTTGCAGGGTGTTGCAGTGGGAACTCCACAACACCATTTCCTTGGCTCATATTTCAGGGGAGGGAGCTTCTATTCCTCTAGGAGGCTATTGAGGGAGATTCCTGAGCATATTACAGATCATTAGCATCAGGCCCAGCACTTCCCTTCACCAAAAGCACATTCTCTTCTCTAGACTGTGTTATTTCTGAGTGCAATTGCAGTGGGGACTTGCTCCACTCTTTTGGAGGGTGAGATCTTCAGGGATTGGATCAGAATTTCACCTGAGAGATCCTTTGGATGATATTTAGCCATCATTTGCAACATCATCAGCTATCTACATCCATTTCCAGTTTCTGAGTTGCAGCTGCTACCTAGCAACTCTGGGATTTCTGCAGAATTGCCATTTTGTGTATATTTCAACCAATCCTTTTAAGGATTGTGTATTGTAGTTTCCAGGGGTTGATATCTTGCTCCCCTTTATTTATTTTAGCTATAAATTGTTGTATCCATGTATTGACATTATTTTTCAGCAGTTATCCTTCATAGACTGCCCAGTCATAGCTTGGATTATCATATGTAGCAATGTATTACATGATTATTGTACTTGTGTCTTTGATGATGGATTTGACTAAGCTTGAGTGATCATTTACCCAAGATCTTGTACACTTTCTGCTACCATATTATTTATAAGATGGCTATGAGATCTTATTGTATTTTCTGAAGTTGATGTTATTCACTGCTATTTCCAATCATGTTCATGTATTGTTGGATCTCCACATTGGTAATATCTTGAGATATTCCCAATAGTGTAGCTGTGCCTAATTTGGAATATTACAATGGTATTAAAGCATGATATTTGGCTCATCCTATGAGTCTCAGCCAAAGAATATCAAGATGATGAAGAAGATGAGTTTACTCTCATCTATTTTTAGACCCAGAGGAGACCTCTCTAAGGAGGTCAAGAATATTGAAGAAAGAGAAAAAGAAGGACCATGCACTTCCTACTCTCACAAATAAGAAAACCAGAAGCATGAAGGAAACTTGGAATTAGAAATTCTAAGTGAGTACCTTGCTGAATAACGAGCTAAACTTAGATCCTTCCAAGAGACTCTAGCTTTTCCACAATTTATTCAGCAAAAAGAAGGAAGAAGACCCTACAACTATGGGATGATGAGAGGCAATATATTTCTATTGTCCACATTTGATGGATCACTCACATGTGCAGCAAAGGTTTGGGTGAATAATCTAGATGCTTTCTTCCTGCTATATCCTATAGTAGACAGAGAGGCTGTGGAAATTGCAGCGATGCACCTTGAAGGTGAAGCAAATGTTTGGTGGATCAGCCATCTAAGCCATGCAAGGGTTTCAACTCTTGCTGATTTTTGTCAAAGAATCAGAATATTTGGCAAAAGGAGGGAGGATGCCTCACCACCATCTAGTGAGGCATGTACTAGCATTTTTGAGACCATGGAGGAGCAACCTTCATCTTCAATATTTTGGGAGGCCAACACTTATGAGAAGGAGACTCTTGCAGCCCTGCAAGGAGCTTCCACATTTCACCAATGTATGATTAAAAATCCATCTCTTGTCATTCCATCAAACACTTTGGATGGGTCTACATCATTGCATATAGTTGACCTAGAGAAACAAAATAGCATTGCGCTGCACAAGAGCAGTGATGGAGAAAATAGGAGCCATTCCTCATGTAAGCACTCAAAGGACAGCTTCATTCAGGAAGCCATGAAGGAAGCAGTGAGAAGGAGTAGACATCTAGAGATAAGAAACTCTTTCTCCTCTCTAGATGACACTCTCTCAATGAGCATGCCATAGCTCAAAGAAAGACTTCTACTGGAAGCAGATCCAAGGCCTCTTTGGTTTTGGAGGACCAAGCATGAGGAGGAGATCTCAAGGAGAGATTTCAATGGAGGTGCACTCCCACACATCATGGAGTGCAAGATTCTTAAACAGTTTAAGGAGTTTCTTCCCTTCTCACAGGAACATATAGAAGATGGAGGACATCTTCGGATGGATAACATCTCTCATGACTGTGTTGGACATTCCTTTAGCCATAAACATCATGATGGGAGGTTTTTTCCTACCACCTATTTGGATCTTCATAGGGTCAAATTGATCCTCGGGAAGATTTCATTTCAAGGTCCCATGAAATGCAAGAACCTGATTTTGGGATGATGCTAGCCCTCATGGGAGGAGTACCAAGATGAAGGGTGGAAGAAGGAATCCACAATTGGTTGAGTGGATGTGGATAGTGAGCAAGGAACCAGTGAGCTACTTGCATATTTATGATACCGGGCAGTAGGAGGCTTAGCTGCGCTAGTTACTCTTGAAAGAGTTTGGCCATCACTTAGCATACACTCTTTCCAAGGGTATGAGGATGGAGAAGATGTGGCAGGATACTGGCATCATGGAGCATCAAGGAGTATGGGCCCATATTGATGATGCAACATTCATGTCATTCACTATGTCTTCATCACATATTTTTCATGATGAGAGCATGAGGGAGTAGAAAAAGCATTTGTTGTTGGGGTCATTATTTGGAAAGCAAGGGAAAATTTGCTCTCATTTATTGTATGATGTTGTAGGAGTAAGAGATGGCACTATCATTGTGCAAAGGGGATACTCCTTGACCTTTGATGATCAAGAATTATTTCCACCTTGGGAGAGATTCCATATTTGCAGCAACATTATTGGAGGGTTGCTCATCTATGTTAAGGAAGCCAAGGGAAATAGTGTTGTGCCATCTAGGGATTATATAGTGCCTCATGAAGCGGAAGGAGGAGCTCTTGTTCCAGGTAAAGGGATTCTTGCATCTTTGCAAGGAAGTCCCCAGGATCTCATGTATGGAGATTAAGGCACAATTCATGTGCCATTGTTAAGGAGGTGTGGAACCATGGAGACACAAGGAGAAGGTAGGGAGGAGACCCAACATCATGAGATGAGGAGTACACATCTCTATTCATTTATGGAGGTTGATGAACCTAAGAAGGTGATTAGATTGCGCAGTGGAAGCATGGACAGATTTTTTCATTCATATATGCAGTCACCTCTTGATGATGATGTCTCATTGCATGGAGACATTTTGCCAGGGAGACCACTAGATCAGCACCATTAATTGATTTCAAAGAAATGGAGACCTTGGGAGACAAATTTACAGCGCTGAGAGCCTTGGGTAGACCCAAGGAGGAGAAACACATTCTCTCAACATCATTTTTACTCACTCTCATTCCATATTCTGCGTTGTGGCTGAAGTGGTAGGGGAAGTATAGAAACCTTCCAACTTGCATCTTTGTCATGGGAGATGTCAACGAAGAAGATGACCATATGACATATTTCCTTCATGAGTAATCATCATCGCTATCACTATGGAGGATAGATCCATGTTGGAGCTTCAGGTTGTTGGTGGAGTATTCCCAGGATCATCTTGCTTGCATGGTATTGATAGATCCGCATATGAGGAGATGCATAGATCATGTGCATATGGAGGAGATACATAACTCTTTGGAGGAGTTAGCACAACCAACTCTTTTCTCTTGGAGGATGAGAGGAGACTCAATTTTTAGCCACTCCATTTGCATGAGAAGAACTTATGGTAAGGCTATTTTTTATTTGCATGATGATTTGTATATTCATCCCTTAACCATATATGTACAGGATGTTGCTCCAAGGAGAAGCATTCTTTTGTCTAGACCCCATGGTCTACTTGAGGCCATGAGCACTATTGGTGGCCACTCCCTAGGAGGACTTGGGGAGGAAATGTATTTTGGAGGAGAGACTCACCTTGTACAATACATCATTCACTTTCTCCATACATTTGAGGAGAGTATAACAGCAAGCAAGTGGTTGAGAGTCCACATTTTTTGTCATACTCTTTTGCAGTTGAGGGTCAAAGTGCATTGGTTACAATTGAGGGACCATTTTCCTTCTCCCTTGCTACACATAACAGCAAACATGGTTCTCATTATGGTCCATTATGTTGTTGTTGTCTTTATATTTTTTGAGAGCATGATTGGGGGAATGACACATTGGTTGAATGTGTCCCTTGGGGGAGAGACCTCCCACATTATTTGCATTGCATGTTCTAATGGGAGCATGAGAGCACATGTGGCCACTATAGTAAAATATTTGTTTCCATTTGAGGTGATCCATATGATTGATTGGATGCCATATGATGGTGACTTCCAACTCATCACATATGAGATGATTTGGGACAGCATGTTTCATAACGTTGGAGAAGAGATCCTTGGAGGTCTAGTCTTCATCTTTCCACTTGAGGGAAACATTATTGTAGCCCAATATCAGCATGTAATCTGCACTTATCCTATGTGGAGAGGAGGACAGCGTGGGGTAGGATATTTTGTCTACCAAGATCAAATTTTCAACCCACCTATATTGCAAGAGCCAAAGGTGGAAGGTGATTTTCAAGAGTTACCATGTTGGGAGGTAACTCATTTTGTATGGATGATTGCTTGGGGATGGAGGATCCACTTGGGGAAGATTTTCCTCAACATATTTCAAACTCCATGCCTTGAGTGGAGATTTTCCAGTTCTATCCTTGCAGTTGTTTGAGGACAAGAAACATTTGGGAGGGGAGGATTGTAATATTCCTATTTTAGCACACAGCTAAATGGAATATTAAAGTTTTGTTTTATCACCTAGCAGCTTAATAAATGGGTAAGGAAACCAATTCTCATTTAAGACATGAATAAAATCCCTCTTAATTTGAAAGGGATCATTAGAGTAGCTTTATTTTTCACCCTCAAGTGTGAAAAGGGGCAAATGCATGAAGACAAGGTTAGGTTTGACCAAGAGGAGTGGATCACTTTAGAAGACAGCATAGTGTGAATGAGGAAGAGGATATTTGGTGGAGGAAACACTAATGAGTGGGACCCATGGAGAGAGAGCTTTCACTTGTTTAAAAGGAGGGCAAGGCAACCATTGTTATTCATGAATGGGATTATTGATTTCATTGTCTATTCAGACATTGTGCATTCTTTTGTTGTTTAGCAAGAATTGCTGAGGAATTCTTGTTTAGGATTCCTTCTCCTTCTTGAGAGGCCTCTTGAGAGATTTTTCTTCATGCTCTACATTTCTTGGCTCAAGGCCAAAGCCACCTCCTTCAGTGACAGTGTTATTCCTGAAACAGGATAACTTTGTGTTGCAGGGTGTTGCAGTGGGAACTCCACAACACCATTTCCTTGACTCATCTTTCAGGGGAGGGAGCTTATATTCCTATGGGAGGTTAGTGTGGGATATTCCTGAGAATATTGCAAATCATTGGCATCGGGCCCAGCACTCCCTTCACCAACAACGCATTCCCTTCTCTATACTGCATTATTTCCGAGTGCAATTGCAGTGAGGAATTGCTCCACTCTTTTGGAGGGTGAGATCTTCAGGGATTGGATCACCCTTTCACCTGAGAGATCCTTTGGATGAGATTTAGCCATCATTTTCAGCATCATCATCTATCTACATCCATTTCCAGTTTCTGAGTTGCAACCGCTACCCAGCAACTTCGGCATTTCTGCAGAATTGCCATTTTTTGTATATTCCAGCCAATCCTTTTAAGGATTGTGAATTGTAGTTTCCAGGGGTTGAGATATTTCTCCCCCTTATTTATTTGAGCTATAAATTTCTATATCCATGTATTGATATTAGTTTTCAGCAGTTCTCCTTCATAGACTGGACAGTCATAGCTTGGCTTATCATATGTAGTAGTGTATTACATGATTATTGTAATTGTGTCTTTGATGATGGATTTTCCTAAGCTTGAGTGATCATTTCCTCAAGATCTTGTACACTTTCTACTACCATATTATTTATAAGATGGCTATGATATCTTATTGTATTTTCTGAAGTTGATGTTATTCACTGCTATTTCCAGTCATGTTCATGTATTGTTGGATCTCCACATTGGTAATATCTTGAGATATTCCCAATAGTGTAGCTATTCCTAATTTGGAATATTACACTTCGTCATCTGCACATTGGGAGAGGGTATGTCAATGGGATTGGATGTGTCCTCTGCTTTTGCCAAAGAAACACCCGCAAGTAATGGAGAAATGGACTCGTTGTGCTCAGCCTCGAATTGGCGAACCACTTCCAAGGAGGTGTGGAAATAATCGAGGCAGGGACATAGGTGGGTATAGTGGCCATGGAAATCAAACAAAGCACAAGGTTTATTTGTGTGCAAAGTCTTGAGTTTCTTGGTTGAATCCGGTAAAGTGACATGGACTTCTGGGATATCAAACTCAGGAAATTCTTCGTTGACCATGGGTTTGAGATGAGGCAATTCGGGAAAATTGTGGGTAGCATGACCGACAACATCACACAAAGCGCACAGAGGTGTACGCTTTGGAGGCTTAGGAGGAGCAGGTTTTGTCTAGGAAACCTTTTCCTTAGGTGCCTTTTTGCGGGTTTTTCCCCCCTCACCAGAGGCTTTCGCAACAAGAGTAGATTCCTATTGAGGTGGCTGAGGCATAGAAGTGAAGAGAGGGGTCATAGCGACCAGTTGGACCGGGGTCAAAGTAGTGTAAGTTTTGAGCTGACTATGCAGGGTATTGGCTGGGGGATCTATGTACTAGACTGGGATTCCCAGGGTCATGTTCGGAAGGGTCAAGGTAGCCATAACATGTACTAAAAATAATTTGTAAGGGGGAGCAAGAAACGGCATCTGACTGGAGGGATAATGGCCAGGCAGAATTGTTCCTAGATGGTTGAGGCTAGGGGGAATCATTCCATGAGGAAAAAGAGGATCAGGGAGACCAGCTACAGATTAAGGGCCTTGAGGAGGAGGTCCTGAAGGCTAATTCAAAGTACTAGGAGTAGGTTGCAAAGGGCTAGGCTGTTGACTAGTTGAACCAGACCATTTGAGCTTGGACCGAGATGATTGCACCATACAAACATTCGACGACATAGGGTCAGAGATAAGAGGGGGGAGACCAGGGAATGAACCAAGAAAAGAGGAATATTTATAGACTCCATTTGAGACATTGTACAGAGGTTCAACTATTTTTTTATTGGCCACCGAAGAAATAATCGTCTCTCGAGAGGTCTAAGACTTTAGTTCGTAATATGTCAACTGATCGATAGTGACGATATTTTTTTTGTGAGGAAAGAACACCTTACAGTGAACCACAGATGGGACAACATAAATTTCATAAGTGTAGCTACTACCCAATATAATTTTGTATTCTAAGGGGGCATCAATGACTTCAACTTCAACGCAAACATTTTTTCCCCAAAGAGTAATAGAAAAATTTCAGAACATGCCTAAGGGTTGGGAAGAGTGGCCATCCCATGCACGGAGGGTGATAGTGGAAGGGGATAACTTGGGCAATCTAAATTGTTTCCAAATAGAAGCAGACATAATGCAGGTGGATTCCCCCTCGTCAACGATACATCAGGAGACGTTGGCATTTTAGATCTTGACAGGTATTTGGAAGGCGACAGATGCAGGAAAGGGTGGGTGCTCTGACTTGTCAACATCGAAGATAATCAAAATATCATCTGAAGGATCCACAACGCCCATATTAAATAGTATAGATTTTTGTTGTGAAGGGAAAGGCTAGAGGAATTCCATCATTAACATGGCGGCAGGGGATTGCGTCAAGTCATCTACTATGTTGTAGGTGTGGGAAGTTTTACCGGAAGCAGTGTTTCGGTGTAACGGTTCTTTAGGGATCTTGGTATGTACCTCTACCTTAGGCTGAGGGATCTATAAAGGACCATCGAGTGTTGAAATTGGCTCTGTGGGACCTGAATATTGGGGCTCGATTGCGGATGTAGTGGGAGCCTTAGTGTACTAGCATGACCAAGTCTGAAGGTTGAAATCAGCGGTATTGGCATGGTCAAAGTGCATCATGAGGATATAGAAATCAGAGGTACAAGATGGAGGATTTTGAGCGGCAGCCTGACCTTAAGGGGGTTGAGAAACCACATATCCTTGCTAGGGGAAAGGATTGGTAAACATAGTCAGTTGAATAGGCACAACATTAAGAGGAACCGAAGAAGAGGCTTGTTGTCCTTGAGATGTTGCTTGATCTTCCCATAGTTGACGCATTTAAGGTAAAAGGAGACAATAATGGGTATAGTGACCAATAACACCACAACAAGAATAAGGATTATTCGTGCGAAGAGGCATGTTTTGCTTGTGTTGATTACCATGTTGCTGAGTTGCAGTGTTAGATGTATTCCCTTCGGGATTGTTTTCTTGATTACCTAGAGCGAGTTGGTTCTGGTTGCCTTTCCTCTTCTTTTTGGAAGTGGGAGGATTAGTTGCACTCTGCTATGTATACACCTGACCCTAAGGGGGGGTGACTACTACTGCGGAGCTTGAGAAGGCATGGGAGGAATAGGTTTTTGTGCTAGAGGAGCTAGAGAACCTGGCTGCGGATATAAACATAACAAAATTGCACGTAAATCAAGTCATGTTTCAACGCAACTTGGAGGACTTATTTCTCAGTCAGAGGAAAGTAAGACACGAAATATTTACTAATGGAGGGAAAAATGGATCTTAGAAACCAGTCCATGTAGACATGGTCTTTGAAAACTAGAGCTCGACATAAGCTCTTCCTTCTGTGCCATTATTGAACAAGGTCAGATAGGCGAGTGGAAGAAGTTTGACAGAAAGCGGTCTAAAGTTCGGTACCGATGTCATAGCGAAGGGGAAGCTAGAAGTAGGACAGAAACTCCTTTTCAAGATTCACAAAAGTGGCATGAGAGGCAGCGACCTGGTCGACATACCACTTGGAAGTTTCTCTAGTAAGAGTACGTTGGAATAACTGAAGATGGACAGAGTCATCAGTGATAGATTTGGACGAACACCACATGTGGAAAGAATGAACATGTTTGATAGGATCCTCTCTAGAATTTCCTTCAAACTTATGGATGTCTGAAGGAAGCTTGATTTGCATAGCAAGCCAACCTGTATCATGGTTTATAGGGTCATTAATCAACTAGCTAAAATCAGGAAGGCTTAGGCCTACCATATAAGGAAGCAAGGGAGTAGCCAGAATCATTCTTGTTGTGGCTCCACTAGTAGTGGTTCTAGCATTAGAGTAGGGGCCACCACCAGAGGTAGGTCTTGCACCAGAAATGATGAAGGTGAAAGGTGGAGGGAACTGGGGATAGAAACAGAAGGGGAACCCAATGAACAAGAATCAAAGTCGGAATGGGGACTCAGCGAAGGACTAACTTGGACCCTACGAGATGGGGTAAGTCTTTCTAATGGAAACTGAGGATGAATGCCTTGGATTATCTAGGATAAATGCCTCGAGGGCACAATGATGGAAAAGATACATTGAACCCAATAAGGAAGAGAGGTAAACAAGGGCACGAAGGTGCATATAAATTAATTACAATGTTTTATTCTTGGCCTAGCGGTGTAAACCAGACACTATTCTCTTTAGGTGTGTGTGTGATAAGTGTGTTAATTTTAATTAATCCCAGAGATGTGTAGAGAAAAAATAAGAAAGATGATGTATAATTGTAAATAGAATTGAAAGCGACAGTAAAATAAACAGCTAAAGATGCATAAATTTAAACCCAAGGAGGAGGGCTTCCCAACAACTAGTCTATGGGTGGGATAAATATACTAAAAACACACAAAATTTCCAATGGATCTAAGGTAAAGAGGGGCAGGTATCTAAAGGTCAGATCTATTGGAAAGAGGTGCAGAAAACAGCAAGAAACCTGAGGGAAAAATGTTGAAAAATAGGTGGTGAAAGGCTACAACCTAAAGGGAAACTGAGGGGACCCTAAAGGAGGACCAAAAAAAACTTAAAATATATTTTTGGATCGAAAATTAACTGATCTGAAATGGATGTGAAAATGTAGGTTCAGATCTGAAAAATGGATGAAAAACACTGAAATCACAGAAGACCTGCTTCAGCTAAACTCCTCCTAAAATGGTGGATGCATATTAAATCCCTAAGGGACTTGGTTCCTACTTCGATGAGTAAAAATAAGCAACTACAGGTCCCAGGCGGGTAAATAATGAGGTTATACAACCCTGAACAGTGCCATAGACAAACCCTGAAAATTACAGAAAAATCCTGCCAAAAAAAGTAGAGGTCACAAGTTCTAACCTGATTTCTGTTGAGGTCGCAGTTTTGGGGCAGTTATCTACTACCTAAGAGCTGAGGTCATAGGTTTTGGGCAAAAAAGTGTGACCTACACTTTCGACTGTCTCAGGGGCAAGTTTCAGAAAAAATAAATAAATAAATTAATTAATTAAATTAAATTAATAAATAAATAAAATAAAATAAAATAAAATAAATTGTCGTCTCTGTCGCGATTGATACCTTTTACCTGCGTAAATGGCCCAGAAACACACAGAAGTTAGAATTTTTACTATTTTAAGGTAAAAAAGTTTTAGAAAAAACATCAAGGAATGAAAAATAAGAAGCTGAAGAAAAAACCTAGGGATTGAAGCAGCTGGTCATGCAGGGATCTGAAAAACGTCAGCGGTTATAATTAAAAACCCTTTTGGAGTTGCGAGTTGTTAGTGTGAATTCTAATCGTAAGCGTATGAAAAAATATCACTTTATTTGTGCATAAAAAACAACCCTAACATCAAATGTGCCTGTAAATTTCCTTAGATCCACAGTAGGTGATCAGAATAAATGCTACAAAAATCGAGATCTATGTAGTTAAAGAGATTAAATAGAAAAAATAAACAAGAGTTTCTCCATACATCCAATAGACAAGACAAGAAATTATAAAGAAATTTTTTTATTATGACACCTGGGAAGGGAACATAAAAAGATGTTACCAGTCCCCCTCAATGGGATGGGTTCTTATATTTCCTCAGTGCTTCAGATCCAATATCTCTCTCTTGATGGTGCAGAAAACCCATACATGATGGAACTCAAAGGGAGCTCACAAGAAAAAGTATAAAAAATATGACAATGATGGAGGATCAAAGTCAGACCAAAAGTATAGATCAAAAGGTGATCTCAAGGCAGAAAAAGGTAGTGAATGAATGGAAACCCTTCTATTTATAAAAAAATATTGAGTTAGTCTAGATATTGGTGCATAATTAAAATGTTATTAACCAAATCTAGATCTAACTTACTTGGAATATTTTATTATTTTTTTTGGATGGAAAAGGAATTTAAAATTGGTAAAATCCCTTTATTTAGAAATAATAAATAAATATATGATTTATTTATTATTTCAAGGATGATGTTAAGGAATAATTAAATAAATAATCATTTATTCAATTATTTATAAATGATTTAGTCAAATTTAACAAGGAATATTATTAAATAATGATTTAAATAATTATTCCTAGAAAAAAAAATAGGATAAATAATGATTTATCTAATTAAATTTCCTATTTTGGGTTAAATATGACTAGGAATATTAATTAAATAGTGGTTTAGTTAATTATCCCTAGAGTAAAATCAAACAAATAATTATTTATTTAATTATTCCTCATGGGGTTTCTTGTTTAGACCAGAAATAATTTAATAAACTATGGGTTACTAAATTATTTCTCATAGTGAAAGCAATTTTACTATGGTAAAATTGGTCTTACCTGGTGTACTTTAGTCCATCTAATAGTAACAGGTTAGATGACCAAAAATTGGTGTAACACATCCTATCCCTTGGATGGACCTCCAATTCTGGTATTTCTCCTGATTTCGTCTTATACAAAATCGTACCATAAGTGTTCTCAATTTGATAATTTTCCCTTCCATTCACAAAGTCCTGGTAATTATGCCAAGAATTTTGAAGGCCTAAAATATCTAGGCTGACCAGGTCATCTTCTGCAACATTCACACCAACCCATCTAATTTCATCCCAAAATTGTGTAAATCTAGTGAGATATTGTGGAATAGTATCATTTTTCTGCATCATAATCGTTCAAAGTTGATCTTTCAGGGCCAATTTTCTATGGTGATTGTTATTTTTGAATAGCTCAGTAAATCCCTTCCACATGGAACATGGTGTCTCTTTGCCATAAATATTTGAGACAATTTGGTCTCTCACTCCCTATAGGATTATTCTCCTCATCTTGGCTACATATTTCTTCCATTGGGCTACGTTTTGGGCATAACTGATACTAGTTTTGGAATTTTTGTCTTGAAATAATCCAACAATAAATTTTCATAAAGAACTAACTCCTTGCAATCTTTCCAAACAATGAAATTTGAGCTGATTTCCAAGTCATACTCTAATCCTAGTCCATTGAAGGCCATTCTCCCAACTCTGAGGAAATCTTGCTACACTAAAGCTGCAAATTTGCACTTCCTAGGGTAAAACTTCAAAATTATTATTCTAATGTGAATCCTACTTTGATACCATGTATAAATTTTGATATAATTTCAACTGCTCAAGAATTTATTATCCTCCTTCCATTAACTAGCAATTTTTTTACCTGAATCATATTGATCATGGATTTTTTTTCACAAAATTAGTGTTATGTAACACCATTACCTTTTGGAACTTATAATATTTATTGACATCCTTTGAAGAAATATCCCCACATAGTGTTCTTGTTCTTCATTGATTGAATGTTTACCACAATTGATGTGGTTGATGATATATTATAGTGATTCCACATAAGGAAACATTCTGTCGCTTTCTACAACTGAATGGAACCAATATTTTTTAATAATATGGAACACTTTATCATCTATCTCCCTCATAGAAGGGTGAATGTGAGGTGTCAAGTTGGGTTAATCTTCATCCTATAACTTCATAAACAATTTTTTCCCATTTTTTAAGGGGACTTGTGTCTTGATGGTTGGCTTAGTTTCCTTGTATACTCATGGTTTAAAAAACTCCTTCTTCATTGGAAACATGATTATTTAACTCCATGGTATTTATTAGCTCCACTAGATTGTGGAGGCTCTACGTTTTGCAAGAATGAATCCTTGCTAAAATTATATCTCTAAGATCACAATAATTTTACTCTTAGAAATTGATGGTTGATAGCTTTCTCCTTGGTGTATCATGGTCTAGGTAGAGGTTTGGTAGTTATAGAAAGAATCAGTGCAACTGTGACTATGGTTTGGTGGAAAAATGCTCAACCTCAATTGGTTTGATGGATAATTTTCCAATTTTATATAAGTGTTAATTCTATGTTTGGTGATTTACTTAAAGAATTTATTCTGTTGTTTATGATATATATATATATATGGGTGAAATTATGAAGATGGGTTACACGTTCATGAGAAACGCGCTTGGAAATTTCAATCTCCCACAAGTTCGACCGAATTTTTTAAATGTTCGATCAAACTTTTGAAATTAATTCGGCCGAAATTTTTCTGTCATTAATCAAACTTACTCCGTCTTTTACGTTGACAGCAACAGTAACTGGATTTTTGGCCGAAGGCAGAAAAACCAGCCTTAAAAGTTTGGTCGAACTATTTTCTTATAAATATAGCGAACCTCAGACCGCAAGAAGTTTTTGAGCAGTTTTATGTTACGTTACCGTTGGAGAGTACTACGAGATGCATATTTGGAGTGATATTTGGAGAGGGATAGCAGTTCATTTTTCATTGTTTAGGTGTGTTTCACTGATCTTGAACCAACAGGAGGGCAAGAGAAGGTAAAGGTGAGGTTTTGGATCGATTGGATGATCTGCAATTGGTCTTGTTTTTCTATTTGTTTATGCTTGCTTTTCTGGTTTTAATGCTAATTTATTTTTTGCCATGTTTGCAAGATTTTTGCATGATTCATGGGGTCTACTATGCCTCCTCGGTGTGCTCATTATTCCTCCTCCTCATTTTCTCTACGTCCTCATCGTCTGCTCTACTTCCTCAGCGTGCTTTATCTCCTCGTATCGGTTCCAGGTATTCTTCCACTTTGATCATAATGACTACAAATCATAAGAAACCTACGCAGATATCATAAGAAACCCGCACTTCTTCCTGGCATGGGAGTGGGTACCCTCCTATAAATATGAAATTATAGATACCTAAAGATTTTTTATTACTTTCCATTAGTTTGTATTTGGTTTTCTCGTTACCTTCCTTGAGATTGATTTTGGTTTTGCAGTGTGTATTATTGAAGGAATGGTGTCTTTGAGATATATATATTCATCCCTCTGATCTGTGAGTGATTTTTTTGTGTTATTACTACTCTCTTTTGTGTTACCGAAAAAATCACATCATGTTGCCTTATGATTCTGCCTTTGTCTCTGGATTTATTGTTGTGAGCGTTGAATCCTTAAGTTGCCTTATGATCTTGGATTTGTCTTCTTTTTTATCCTTTGTATGTCCACAGGTCCTCCATTATTTGTAGCTACCATTGGTAAACCATGTGCAGTTGTGTACTCAATCAGGTTGCTTAATCATAATACGCTTCAGTTTTTTCAAGATATGTTTCTTCGATCCCTTTTGAAGAGGCAAACTCTATGCCCCCTAGGCTAGATCCAAATCCCTGATGAGTTTCTCCAGTCACCACACCATACTTTTACTGAACCTAAATTCTCTCATAGCCTTACCTATTCCTACAGTAAAAAAAAACTACTCTATTTCATTATAGTAGTCCGACATGCAAGGAAGTCAGACCCATAAGCCAACATACACCTCTTGAATAGAAAATATGAGCCAATTTGTCACCAAATGAGCACATCAATTTAGCCACGTACCCATAATCCTACGACATGCTATTGACATCGAATCCCATTCAATGGCTTTTTTACCATTTATGTAATTACGAAATATGACAGTGATCCAAGAAGTGATTTTCTCTTGATGGCACACATAGTTTGTTCTGGGGCAGTCCAACGGACGGACGGATTGATACCAACCATGAAAATCACTATCTCAAGTACTGAAATTAATTGAAGCAGTGAATCATATAATAAGTATATGACATACTCCTCACCTTGATTCCCTTTGTTCGAGTGATTTCCAAAGCTCGAACCGGCTGGTTGCAGACTTATTGAAATTATATTGAATATTTTTTACTAGGGAAACTTATTTCACCTTCTTCTCAACTAGCTAATGTCCCAACCAACCAAATGTGGGAACTTAGTTCTCATTCCTCTCAGCAAACTTGGATATAAGCTCGTGTTTTCTCATTGTATGGTTTGATTCCAGTCATATAGTAATCTCACATCTTACTCTGATTACTGAATCATTACTGTGTTCATTATCTTGAATACATCACTTGTTATCATCATATTACACATATTTGATTCAACATCTATTGGAGTCTATGGGCCTATTGGCCTAGTTCTCCATTTCTCTACTATGTATGATTAGATAGTTTTTATTTCCATTCATATTCGTCCCAAGAGCTTTCATTTCACGTTTCTCTTCCCTATGATAAAAACCAGAGGGAGAAGATAAATTGGTACCGGATCGACTCAGCATCTTAATATCTCATTTCTTTGTAAACTATGGAAATCCATGGCAATAGAATTCCTTGTAATTACATTTTTGGTTGCAAATATTGCATTCGAGGATCACAAGTCTTCCAGAAGGCATCATTCCTCCTTTGAATACAAGGCATCGATGCCCTCCTTCACTCACCCTTTTCTACATAACCCACTCATTTTTATTACATAATATTACTTATTGTTGTTGTTAGTGGAGGGTGCAGTGTCACCTAGGTGTCAATTGGAGTATTTGAACTACAATAATATCAAGGTGAAGTGACATGGTGAATGATATACTCAGGAATCCAACAATTTCCTGAAGGTAAACTGTAGAAAAATTGGTAGCTGGTAGAACTCAACTAATCTATGGAAACAATGAGTGTTCATGTACTCATTGTAGATTGTAAAGTGTGCCTGTATTGTCAAAAATGGAAAATAATTTATAGCGAGTGAAACTGAATCAAAGAGAAAAATGTTTTTGTGGTGTTGAGAAATGAGATTTGGAGAACTGAGATCTTCAGACTGAGTTTCTAGCTTCTTTTTTCAGAATTTGACCTAAATCGTGGTACTCTATTGATCTTCGAATGGCAGAGAATTAAGGTCTCATCAAAGCCTATTGGATAATTGTGAATTAACATACAGCTCCAGGTCCTAATCGCATTCAAGAGTATAGTGACAGTCTCACTCATTAAATCCAGGTCTATTGAATGATAAGTGATAGTTCTACCAATGCATGCCCACAATCAAGCAATGGAAGGCAAACAACGTCTGCATCAACTCCACCATCATTATTTCATAAGAAAAGAAAAAAACTCATTTACGTTATGTATTGGCGAATTTCATCACAAAATGTATGTATCATTTATAAAATGTCTAACATAGTTTTTCAAAATCCCTATGGGTCCTTATATTTTTGTTTGGGAAATTCAATGGATTATGTAAGATATTCAAATTCAGGATCTAGAATTTCAATTCGTTTTCTACCTATTTTTACATTATAACATCACTTGTAACTCGTCTTTAAATTTTTTTTCACTCAAAAATTGTGTTAGCAAAAATGAACACGATTTTAATCAGAATAAACATAATCTGAGCTTTAATAGCCTTAGAAATCATGGGCTTCATCTTGTTGGGCTTCATCAATGACTTGAGGAACTTGTTCCTCTTCTGTTTTTCCCCCAGTAGGATATCCTGGAGGTGTTTGACATTGTTTACTCACACTTTCCATTTCTTATTCTTCTTCGCCAAATATTCTGATCCACGGTACAAAAAAAATTTCAATTTAGTACCTCCCAAAAAATAAAAAAACGTGGAATATTTATCAATTTACAATAACAGTATCGTTCCTAAGAGACTAAGTGGAGGAACAATGAGAATTAAAATCTTGTCCTGAAGATGGATCCTTGTTGGGATTTGAAACATCAACCATTTTTTTTAACATTGTGGATAATCCGGATATTTCAATAAACGATAACCACATAAGCTTGAAAATCATAGCTAAAATCAAATTGGTTCAATTTGGATCCCTCTGATATAGCGTAGTCTACAAGATTGTAATTAAATTTCTTGATGATTTCACTCTAATATGAGTATTTCTACATGACATGAATCATTGTCACAACATTTTTTGGACTCTAGATTTATGAATTAATAATTAAGCCTTAACTGCAGGCTATTGGTAGGTTTGAACTCTAAATTTTCTAGATTAAGCCTTAACTGCAGGTTGTTAGTAGGTTTGAACTCTGAATTTCCTAACAGTCAAGTTGGTTATAGATGCAGTGTGTCTTTGGGACAGTTATAATACTTTTAAATCAAACACTTAAAAAGCGACAATCTTCCTTTATCAGTCTATCTCAAAAAAAACAAAACCCTTCCTTTATCATTCCATCTCAAATAAAATATGGTCTTTGTGCAAGGTGGAACTTGCATTTCCAACAATAGCATAAACATCATATCAATAATTTTGATTCCAAATCTCGTCTCAGTTCCATGTATACTTCTAATTTTAATTCTACCTACAAATCATTAGTAATGAATCTAAATTGTTTTTCCAATGTTTCTCTCCAATTAAAATATATATATTGATTTTATTTTTATAATATTTTTATATGAGAATAAGATTCTTATCCTCGGAATGTCTTTTATATTAATGAAAAGAACGAGAAAATTAAAAAAAAAAAACTTGCATGGGTTGTTTTGCTTGATTTGATTAAAGTCACAGATTTGTGGGTTTCCTTGCTTGTAATTAAATTCCTTGAGGATTTCACTCTAACATGACTATTTATAAATGACATGAATGATTTTCACAACATGTCTTGGACACTAGCTTTACAACTTCCCAAGTAAGCCTTAACTGCAGGTTGTTGGTAGGTTTGAACTCTGAATTTTTTAAATTAATCTTTAAATGTAGGTCGTTATTAGGTTTGAACTCTGAATTCCCTATCAGTCAAGTTGGTTATATATGCATTATGTCTTTGAGCCAATTATAATGATTTTAAATCAAACACTTAAAAAATGACAATCTTCCTATATCATTCTTTGTCTCAAAAAAACAAAACCCTTCCTTTATCATTCTATCTAGAATAAAATATGGTCTCTGTGCAAGGTGGAACTTGCATTTCCAACAATAGCATAGCCATAATATCAATAATTATGGTTCCAAATTTGATTGTTTATTTAAGTCCCACGAGATGGTGTTTTTGTTTCCCTAATCCATTTTCATATAGTTAAAAATAATCCTAGATAATAAATTTTCTATTTAAATTTTTTGAGCTGAGAAACTAAAATGGTTTTTCCAAGGCAGAGAGGGTGACTTTCCCTCCTTTTTTTATCTTTAGAAACATTTTTGAAATCTTTGGAAAATCTTTGTGCAACTTCCTCTTAGAAAAATACAAAATATTTTGCAACTTATAAGGTGTGCTTGTTAGGAAAGCATAAGTATCTAAACTTAAATTCCTCTCCCTAAATCCAGAAAAGAAGTCTATGTATCATGCAGACCACAAACCACATTATAGTGGAAATATTTACTACAAAATAGAATAATAGTAAAACCCTCGAGGGATTGATTAAGAAACATTGGATATTTCATTTGCAGGCCGAAGTCCTTTTCAAATTTCCATGTATGTGGAAAGGAATATTTCCCTTTCTATTTTTCACTGCAGAGTGATATCGATTTTTTTTTAGAAATGGCTCTTGGATTTTAGGTTCCTGTGGATTGTACCTAGACTAATGGAAATTTAAATTTCACCTAGAGAAACAGGTCACAAAATTCGTCTTGCTATACATTGGTCTTCCTTTTATGCTTCTCAACCTTTGTAAACTTGAAAATTTATAGGTTATTCCTATCTCTCCAACAAAATAATTGGATTAAATATTAAATTTAGAGGAAAACGAGATAGAATCATATTTTTATACTTTCACTTCTACCCACATAGAATTTGAACTACAAATGGACTTCCAAATTCTATTGGACTTAACTTTGACAATTGGACTCGTATCCAGAATATAAAATACAAATAATTTCCTTTTTAATGTAATTAATGTTATCATTTATGAATACAACCATTTTGTGAAGTGTTCCAAAATATGAGACATCTCCTTTAATTGGATTAGAGTGAATATAAATTTCACGTAGCTGTAAAATGGTAATAATGGGAAGTAGAACCAAGGCCATCAACACTAATAGAAAATAAAAACAACATGAGAATCCCACAATCAATACACATCCAATGCATTAGAATCAAGGTAAGTAAATAAAGAGTTTCAAGGTTAAGAAAACTTAAATGATCCATGTAACCCTTAGAAAGAAATGGGAGATAAAGAGAAAATCACAAAGGAAGATAGGAAAGAAAACAAAAACTTTAACTTAGATCCATATGTCCAACTTTTGCATAGGTCCACAATATCTAAATAATATGTCATATGACATAGAAAACTCCAGAAATATTGTATGATCTTTATGGTAGTATAAGATTATTGTATGATATTTATGAAGTACATGATTTCTGATTTTTGTTAAATTTTTAAAATGTAAATTGTTTTAATTGTTATGTTAAATTGCTAAATTACATGTTTAAAATCGAGAATTAAATTTTATTACTCTGCATAAATAATTCACCTATTGTTGTTTAAAATTTTTACCATCAACCAGTGGTATTTTTCTTGTCATATCATCTAGACCATACTTCTTTTTATAATGCCTACGTTTACACAATTGAAGGGCCATCCTTAACTAAGGATCTGATGATGAGCTTGCTTCCTCTGATCTACCTTTGTATTTATGATCTACCTCTGATCTGCCTGTATTTTTCTAAAAGCATAGATACAAAATTATATCCTTAAACAAGTCTCTGATGAAGAGCTTACAATGCCTAAATTTACGCAATTGAAGGCCCATCCTTAACCAAGGCTCTGATGAAGAGCTTTATTCCTCTAATCCACCTTTGTATTTATGATCTGCCTCCTATCTGCCTCTTCTTTTCTGAAAGAACAGATCCAAATTTATATCCTTAACCAAGTCTCTGATGAAGAGCTTGAAATTCCTAAATTTATACTATTGAAGGCCCATCCTTAACCAAGGCTCTATTGAAGAGCTTGCTTCCTCTGATCTACCTTTGTATTTTTTATCACTCAGAAAAAAGAGAAACATTATTTGACATGGTCATAGAGTTCATTCGTTACAAGTTGGCTTAGGAAAATTTAAATTTTTCTATCTTTAACCTATCCTAATGTTCAAACCCACCTCCATATAGATCTCATCATGTCCCATCAGTCACCATTATGTGTTAGATTCCATCTCCAAAGCATTTGATTTCAAAAAGAGCACTTTAGCCTGTTTTCTTCTTTTCGTAGCGTTTTACACTGTAAAATGGCAGTTTTCGCTACGAAACTGCCTAATAGTTTTGTAGCGAAAATGTCATAAAATGAACAAGCCATGCTATGAAAAATGTTTTTCCTATCTGTCTTGTTAAATTTGATTTAATTTTTCAGTCCATGATTAGAAGAGTTAGGGTGGATGTCATTCGATTCAGTGAGGGTTAAATCAAGGTACAAAGGTCATGTATGAGGTCATCATTACTGTTTTTAGCATGCATGAGTCGTGATTAAGGCATGAGCTATCATCGAAACTTTAAAACATTACCCAATTGAGTCTTTTGTCATTCTCCACTTCATCTTTGCATGCTATTGAGTTCTAGATATTTGTTTCACCAAGCCAAGCTGGTTGCTGGCATTTTCAAAAGTTTCAGGTGTCACTAATAAAGTGAGGTTGAGAAGGTATAAAGTCACCATGGCTGCAAGGAAAAATACCAAAAAAGGTGGTCATTGCCTTATATATGAGACCATGGACATGAATTTGTTAAATGAAGACCCAACTACATTGGAAGTGTTTAGAAGAACAAGTTGTTTTCAAATCTGCCAAAGGTTGCAAGGGTGTCATTTGCAGGTTTCAAAGGAGTTTTCCAAGATTTTTGCTGGATTAGCTTCGAAGGTGGGAATGTTAAATCTCATAGTAACACCAAAAACCATTGCATTAGCAACAGGAATACCTAGGGGAGGATAGCAATGGTTTAAAGGCATCAAATTCACCATGCAGGACTACAAAAAATTTATAAAGACAGAGCATAGTGATATTGATCTCACAAATGTTATTCTAAGGAGCTACATAAAGGAAAAATACTCAAAGCTACTGTTGATCATTCAGAAGTACTTCACATGTGAATGGAGGTTTCATATGGTTTATTCATATCACCTTAGACTTCTCCTGCATTTTTTGGGTAATAAGTCTCTTGACTTGCCTTTTTGCTTATACAGAAGCTTAGCTAAAATGTAAGATAAGGTTCAGGTTAAAAAAGAAGGAAATAAAACCTCTTTTTCATCATGGTTTGATTGAGTTATTGGTGTTAGAGTAGTTAAAGAGATTAGGTAGAGACTAGTCATATTTTCTGTTCATTAGTGGTTTTGAAGTAGATGTTTTCACTCCTAAAAGAGTTCCCAAACCTAGAGATGTTTCATCACCTACAGCAGCATAGCAAATTGAGCCAGTGATCATGGAGACAGAGCCTTTGCAGAAGGTTGATACACCCAAAGCTACACCTACAAAATAGAAGCCAACAGTGAGCAAACATGCCAACAAGAGGGTTACAAGGAGCCAAACAGTGGCTAAGCATAACTTAGAGGACATCTTGCATGTCATTTATATTGAAGAAACTCCCATAGTCCAAGCTGAATACATAGATGAAGGAGGAAGGAATCTTAAGAAAGGAAAAATAGCTAAGAAATTAGAATTTGCAGGTGATGATGCAGGATTCATGTTTCAAGCTAGAAAACCAATGACAAGACATGCCAGAAAGTCTTGGAAAGCAGAAAAGAAACTCATAAGGTCAGTGAAACTGTTCAGCCACCACCAAACATCATATACCTCTCCTCACCTGCAAAAGAAGAATTAGTCATCAAACGAAAGAAGGGCAAAGAGAAAATTATTGAAAAGATAGAAGTTTAATCCCTTAAGGAACAGTTGAAAGATGCAAGTGAAGAGATATCAGTCTTGAGGAAAGAGGCAAAGAAACATAGAGCTGGAAAAGTGTAGTTTAAACAGATGAGAAATATTTGGGAGGATCAAGTCACAAGTGTCTCAAAGACCTTGGACAACATAGAAAAAATGATAAAGTGGACTCAGCCACTAAGAAAAGAGGTAAAGAACATCAAAAAGGTAAACATGCACTTACAATCTAAGAACAGGACACTGAAGGACCAATTCAAACACCTTCAAGAACAAGTGGAACTAATTCATGAAGAGTTGGAAAAGAAAGGTTTGAAGATGACTCTGGTTGAGGAGCCCATTGTTCAGATGATCATAAATGAGGAGGAAACACCACGGGAACCATAAGTTGAGGTTGAATATTCTTTAGAGGGTTCATTACATTCAGAGGATCAATTTTTTCCAGCTGGAGGTCACTTTTTGGAGATGGTTTTGAAATGGGAAATTTCTGCACTTTTTCACAGGTTTGTAATGTTTCCTAGGCTTAAAGCCAGGAAAACACTATGAAAAAACCTGTAGCAGCCTTTTTGCCTCTAAAGTCACTTTTTGCAGTTTTCAAGGAGGGAGATTGATAGTGGTGATGTGTCATGACTTGATTGACACCATGGAACAACAAAGGAGCAAAGTTATTTGCTGCAGAATATATTTTTTCAACGCTACCAAAGCTCGCTATGAAACTATCTTGTTTTCATAGCGAGCTATTTTTGAAGGTTTTGGAGCATCTTAATGGAATTTTTGGATAGTTGGACTCCTCCAACATGTCAAGGGATATTATCATCAAATAATTATGACTCGAAGGAAGGGATGTGGAGACAAATCATCAGCCCAAGTAACTTTGAAGATAAGAGTTATGCATTCCTGAAAAATAGGGTTATGTTCCATAAGTCTAGGAGGGTTTTTAATATGTAAAGTGGTGATGAAATGTCATGTGTCTTTCAAGCATGTGATACTTATGTTGTGACCATCATATAACTATTTCAAAGATAAGGTAGAGTTATGTAATAAATAGGAGTTAGAGTCCTATTAGGAGATGATTTATTTAAGGTATAGTTGTGAGTTTTCTGTTATGAGTTATGTCCTTCAGTTATGTGATGTTTCATAGGAGAATTCAATGGTCTAGCCACCAGGCAGATCATCCTTGTTGTAAAGAAGCTCTATTTAAAGACAAAGCATCGAAGTAGTGAAGGGTTGGAGATTTTTTGCACTAAACTATTTCTTTATGTATTTGACTTATATCAGTAATACAGAGTGACTTTCTTCTTTATAGACCTGAGATTCTTATGGGGTTTTTAATATCTTATTGATCTATACCTTTATGTATTTACTATTTGTAGTATATTTCATCTCTATTACTCAGAATTCATACTTTATGCTCTAACTTCCTTTAGTGATGAAATGATTGTGTTGCCTTATGTTTTATGTTTGAATTTCCTCTGTTAAAGACCCATATCTACCCCAGATTCCACGTCAAGAAACTTTTCCATTGAAACTACTGATTGTTGACTCCATAAGCCCAATGGTAGAAAGCCTGCATTCTTTTCAACCTGCAAACATAAAAAAACAAGTTACATTTCCAATAGAGTTAGCCATCTAATACCTTCATTATTCAATATCATAAAACCCCCTTGAGAGAGCCCTCTCAGACTGAAGAGGCTAAGCTTCATTCAAAAGCTTGTTTGAAACAGTTACACTGAGTTGTTTGATAAGTAGTCAATCAAGTACAATTTTGTGATAACATTATTTATGATCTGCCTCTGTTTTGCTGAAAGCACAGATCCAAATTTATATCCTTAATCAAGTCTCTGATGAAGAGTTTACAATGCCTAAATTTACACAATTGAAGGCCCATCCTAAACAATGGCTCTAACGAAGAGATTTCTTCCTCTGATCTACCTTTGTATGTATGATCTGCCTCTGATCTACCTCTATTTTGATGAAAGCACAAATTCAAATTTATATCCTTAACCAAGTCTCCGATGAAGAGCATGATGCCTCTGATCTGCCTCTGATCTGCTGAAAGAACGGATACAAATTTATTTGGGAATCAGGTTTGATGTGGAATTTTTCTTTCATATTTGCAGTACCTTCTTCAACAATTTTAGTAGTGTTGTTCTTCTTGAATTATGGGCATACAAAATCACTTATTGTAGCAGCAACATTATTATCATGATTTGGGATATTATCTTCCACATTGTCTCTTTGATATGGTGCTCCAATGTTCTTAAGGAGGTTGATTGGATGTGTTAGCCTTTGATGTGCTAGTAGTCATAAATTATAACTAGATATTTGGATTTTTCACTCTACATAGTTTTATTATTGAGTCAATCCATTTGCATGTAGCCACACTGTGCTTCCCAAATGGTTTTTCCAAAAAACAAATTATTGAAACATTCCTACAATCTACAAAAGTCCTTGCAAGATTTGGATGCTCTCAGTAAATCACATAAAGAATGGCCCATTTGAGACTTGGCTACAAAGGCACACATAATTCTAGTAGTCATAAATTATAGCTATAATTATAACTAGATATTTGTACTTTTCACTCTTCGTAGTTTGATTATTGAGTCAATCCATTTTCATGTAGCCATAGTGAGCTTCCCAAATGGTTTTTCAAAAGATTTTTTTATTGCAAGATTCCTACAATCTAAAAAATTCCCTGCAAGATTTCGATGCTCTCAGTAAATCACAGAAAGAACTGCCCATTTGAGAGTTCACTACAAATGCACACATAATGCTAGTAGTCATAAATTACAACTAGAATTATAACTATATATTTGGCCTTTTTCACTCTTCATAGTTTGATTATTGAGTTAATCCATTTTCATGTAGCAACACTGTGCTTCCCAAATGGTTTTTCCAAAGATTTTTTTATTGCAACATTCCCACAGTCTACAAAAGTCCTTGCAAAATTTGGATGCTATCAATATTGAGAGTAGCATATTCAAATGTATTGAAAATTTTATACCACATCTAATGATATACTATATAATTTGGACTTTGCGTAGACCCAAAAAAATCATCACTAGCCTAGTCATTACTAATCTATATTCATCAATGAAGAATTGATCAAAATCCATCAATCTAGTTTCATTCCCATGTGGATCATAAATATCATAGAAGGGATAACCCTTAAAATAAACCACCCTTTATTTGGGATGAGTACATGTTAGCTACAATTCAACAAATTAAATATTTTTTCTATCTTTAATTGAAGATGTCCCTGATATTTTTGGTTTTGATGTCACTATTTTGTTTGGATAGAAAGCATGAGAATATGGTCTAAAATTAAGATTATTTTAAACCACACAAGCACTCTACATATGAAGATGGGTTTACCACACAACTACTCTACATATTCATTTGAAAAAATTTCAAATCCTCAATAATATAATTTCCAAAAAATTTCGATTAGCTTCCTTGGCATTGCAACCACAATATTACAAAATATTTTTGGGTTGCACTTGTTGCAGATATGTGGAAATTATTTACTCCAAGATATCCTTCATCTTCTTGGTTTTCAGGTCACTATTTTGTTTGGATAGAAAGCATGAGAATATGGTAATGGGTTTATCCATAAGCATTCTACATATTCATTTGAAATCTATGTTTATACTTTTCGATTACACGCGATACACCTCCAAAAATACTTTTCGATTGTACATGTCATACACCTCATACGTTTCCACTATCACCTCAAAAAATAATTTTCGATTGTACACGTCATACACCTCATAGGTGTCCACTATCACCTCACCAACCATAATAATGGCTAGGATGTATTTTTACTCATTTTCATTGGAAGTAAACTATTATAAAACTTAAATAGCTAAATGCAAGGACAGACCTAGTGCTTTTGGAAACCATGTACATGTCATTTCTCCCATAAGCTAATGCATTTGCAATAAATGTTCATTTAATATTTTATTGAATTGTTTTTTTTCAGGGATAAAAATTCCCACTAAACATGGTTGAAAAATGGCCATTATGCATAGATGTTTCTTGTTATCCCAATCCAGGTAAAGAATTTATTACATATTTTCTATGCAATATTGTGACAAACAAAGTCCTCCAAAGGAAAATGACTATACCTGGAAGAACAACAAACAATGAAGCATATTATATTGCATTGATTAAAGGCTTGGGAACAACTAGTGAGTATGGATCCAATGGAATTGTAGATTTCAACAATTCTGAACTTGTGTGCAACTAGATGAAAGGTGTGTACCAAGTTAAGAAGGAGAGGCTAAAAAAAATTCATGGAAAAGCAAACAATATTGTTATACAATGTCAATCATTTACTATAAGACATTGTGCAAATGTTAATAAAATGTTTGGTGATCTATTGTATGGGAAATGCCAATTCAATATTTTCTGTCAAAGATGAATTAGTATTGAGACGCTCTCCATCAAAATTTATTGATGGAAATTGTAAGATATCTTTGATATGTGTGTGTTTTTTAGTTATAAGTGTGTCATTTTTAATTACCATGTGTTTTTTTCAATTATATACCAAGTGCGCTCCCACTATGTAAGCACAACTTGGTGAACTTCATGTTCTAGAAAAAATTGTATTTAATTTTCAAAATGTGCACACACTATGTAAGCACGACTTGGTGAACTTCATGTTTTGGAAAATTTTGTATTTAATTTTCAAAATGTGCACAACTTCAACAAAAAAAATTTAAATAGTCAAGTGAGTTTTACACATCAATTTGTGCTTCAAATTGTGCTCCAACATTGTGTAAATTACATCAATTATGTAAGCACAACTTAGTGAAATTCATGTTTTAGAAAATTTTGTATTTAATTTTCAAATTTTGCACAACTTCAACAATTTTTTGTTTAAATAGTCAAGTGAGTTTTACTCATAAATTTTTGCTTCAAATTGTGATACAACATTTGTGTAAATTACATCAAATTTTTGAATTCCTTTGAAATAATTTTAAATATTCATTTTAAAAATAATTGTAAATGTACGAGGTAACTTTTTAAACATCATTTATCTATGTATTTTTATATATCCATATATATCATGGATGATTTTCCATGTGATGCTTTGAGGCTTTAAACATCATGTGTATCTATGTATCATGGATGATCATTTTCCACGTTATTCTTAAAGGCTGTAAACATCATGTGTATCTATGTATCTCTTGATATCCATATATATATATATATATATATCATGGAGGATGATCATTTTCCACCCGATTCTTCTAGGCGAACATCAATAGAGTCCCACGCCTCTACAAGAGAGGGGGATCACGGATCAAAGGATGTCCATCATGTTCATGGTATTTATATTAAATGTGAAAGTTTTTAATGATATTTGTATATAAAATATTATCCGCATAAATACATGTATACATATGGAATTGATTTTTTATCAATTTAGTGAGTTAAATTAATTTTTAATAATTTTCATTTTTTAGAAGTTCGGAGGGAAAGAGTATCTACTCAATCAATGGATGGCCATGGTTCACACAATCATGGTATGGTTCATGCAATATACTCTATCATATGTATGTATGTATTTACATGTGTGTATATTTTAATCGATTACAAATTCTATATTTTTTATGAAGCTTCGCTCTCGTCACGTGAGTCTGGTGGTGGTGGTACACATTCCCTTATTGGCCAATCAATAGGTGGTGGCCAATCGCATGAGAGTGGTGGTACACATTCCCCTGGTGACCAATAAATGCATGGTCATGCTGGTTCTCAACCAATGGGTGGTGGCCAATCAATGAGTGGTCATGATGGTTCTTGACCATCTCCGGGTGGGCATGATGGTGCTCAGCCATCTAGAGGTGGCCATCAATCTGAATCTTATTATCATGATTATTAATTTGTTAAATTATTTATATAATTTTTTAATGGTTAAAAAACAAATTTGTATACTTTTTTTCACATGTTTTTTTATTTAATCATAATTTTATATATTGATGTAGAGGGTGAAAATGTTGCTCGAGAAAGATGTAGGCCAGAACGTGTAATTCAAGAAGAAGATTGTATACCAACCATGAATTATCCATATGAAATTCCTGATTATTTAACTTTGGAAACAAACATCCAACAATGCACATTATAAAAGTGCAAACATCTTTATTCAAAAATTGACGAAAGATCTTGGGAGTTTGAAACTCTCTATAGAGAGTCGAGAAAGATTAAAAATAGTTACACACTCTCTAAGAACACTTGTATATGTTTACAAAAATATTGTTCCAAACACTAATACCTTTATAGAAGTGATGAGAAAAATAAAAGAAGCAGTAATGGGCCCCAATACATGGGACAATGTGAAAAACAAGGTTACAAAAGAAATGGAAAAATCTATGTTTAATTTCAAAGAAGGGCCAAAAAGAAAGATGTTGAAGGTGAAATATTCAAGCACCCTAATATATCATGTCATTTGTATGATAGGCACCTTGCAGCCTATGGAATACTACCATGGAATGACAAAGTTCCTGTTTATTTTGAAAAATTATTTTATGCAGAATTATTTTTGGGAATGAAACTCGATTATAATGACCTTCCTTCTTATTTTTTTTGGTCCTGGGAAAGTTCTATTATGTGACCGTAGGAGCGCTAAGTGTGATGATGATTTTCCTCGCCCTGAGCTACCTTTAGTAAGCCTACCTCCTTGTGTGGAAAAAATTTTGTTAGAGATGGATGCCACTTCTTAAATTAGTCAAGAAGCAAGGGATGCCATCATAGACAACGTTCAAATTGGACTTGGTGGAATTGATATTGGTCTCAATCGACAAAGAGCACAAGATAATGCACATGCTGATTTTGTGTATAGTACAAATGATGAGATGGACAACATGAGTATTGAAGAGCTTATAACATATGCAAAGCATTATCACAATGTTTGGCAGAACTTAATTATTCACGAGGAAGAGGGTATGGGATTGGTATGTGTTAATGGTTAGGGTAAATATTTTAATGTAATTTGTAATTTACATATATATATATATATATATATAGATATAGATATAGATATAGATATAGATATAGATATAGATATAGATATAGATATAGATATATATATATATATATATATATATATATATATATATATATATATATATATATTCTGTATGTGTTATTCTAACATAAATGTATCATATGTTCACCATCTTCAGTTTACACGCATTTTGAATTTTGATAATATCATAGTGCAAGGTTCACATTCTATTAATCCAAATGATATTTTGGGAAATGTTAGTGTTTTTAAAAATTCATGATGTTGATGCACAATTATTATTCTATTATTATATCGAACTATCATGATGTGCATATTTTTAAAAGAAATAATTATGTGTAAACATGTATATAATTAAATGTAAACAATTTTTGACTCCATCCGATGTTTTTGAAATGGAGCCACCCTCTTCTTCCCTGTTAGGAGATGTGCCAAATAATCCACCGTCACAAGTATTCAATTTTTCACTTATGTTTCAAGTTATAAATTGAAGTGAAAGTTTCATTAAAAAATGAGATCTAAATCTTGAGTTATTTTACTGTTTTTATTTTTTTCAATTTTAGGTTCGTGGAGATGACTTATGTTCTCCAAGGACTTTTGTGATGGAGTCAATGATGGGGATAGGAACATCCAAACAATTTGAAGTTGTATAACATTTTTTTTAATATTATTGCATTAGTTTATGCATTTTCATTTGAAATATTTTAAAATATATATATATATATATATATATATATATATATATATATATATATATATATATATATATATATATATATATATATATACTTCTCTGTCTTTATTATGCAGGTTTATCCTAGAGGATGCATTGATGCAAGGACAACATGGGACAATGGAAGGGGAACTACATGAGGTATTGCATGAAATTTTATATATTTTTTTTCATTTAGTTTGTTTTATTGAAGTTCTACATTCTCATTCAATTTTAAAACATTAAATTTTAATTTTAATACATGTACATAAATTTCTTATACATGTGTAAATATATGCAATTACACATTGTGTAGGTTCCTCATTCTTCAAATGATAGTACAAGGAGGCTGTAGGAAAATACATTGCAGCCAGATTGTTTATTTAATTGATGCACACAACATTTTATTTGATCTAGTATTTTTATAACTTACATTTTATATTTAATTTTCTATATAACTTGATACTTGTAACACATGATACCTTGCTATATTTACTTTTAATGAATGATATAAATTTTGGACATATTTTGCATTTTGGATAGTTGAACTACATTTAATTTTATTGAATGATTTTAAATTTTGGATAGTTGTTACATTTGGCATGTGATCACATGTTGTTATAATGTTAACTTAGATGATCTTGGATTATGTTTGTTTTTAAAACTTATTGTTTTTTCACTTGTTATTTAAAATGAATCTAGATTGAAATTGAAAATTACAAAACACATGTGGTACATGTTATGCAATTGAACATGTGTGAATGTTATATAATTAGGTGTAAATGTCTATTAAAGGTGATATTTAGGTACATTTTTCATGGTCATGTGTCATTTAAAAAAATCATATATGGTTTTAAATAGTTAACTTCATGAATATGTAACAATGATTGAAGTACATTTGCATTTATTTGTTACATTTTGCATACATGATCACATGTTATAATGTTAAATTAGATTCAATCTTAGACTAAATGTTTTGTTTTTAAAACTCAAGTTGTTTTGTCATTTGTTATTTAAAATGAATCTAGAATGAAAATTTAATTTACAAGACACATGTGGTACATTTTAAATACATTTGAACATGTATGAATGTTATATAATTAGGAAATTTCTATTAAAAATGATATTTAGGTACATTTTGCATGATCATGTGTCATTTAAAACAATCATAAATTATTTTACATATTTAAGTTCATGAATATGTAACAATGATTGAAGTACATTTGAATTTAGTTGTTACATTTTGCATACATTATGACATGTTGTTATAATGTTAACTTATATTCAATCTTAGATTAAATGTTTTGTTTTTAAATCTCAAGTTGTTTTGTCATTTGTTATTTAAAATGAATCTAGATTGAAATTGCAAATTACAAAACACATGTGGTGCATGTTAAATGCATTTGAACATGTATGCATATTATAAAATTAGGACATGTCTATCAAAAGTGATATTTAGGTACATTTTTCATGATCATGTGTCATTTAAAAAAATCATAGATGGTTTTACATATTTAAGTTCATGAATATGTAACAACGATTGAAGCACATTTTCATTTAGTTGTTACATTTTTCATACATGATCACATGTTGTTATAATGTTAACTTAGATGATCTTAGATTAT
The DNA here is from genome assembly GCA_034641835.2 of Pinus albicaulis. NCBI lineage: Eukaryota > Viridiplantae > Streptophyta > Pinopsida > Pinales > Pinaceae > Pinus > Pinus albicaulis. The sequence goes on from CM076572.1 coordinate 3,070,242, forward strand.
GTTTTGTTTTTAAAACTCAAGTTATTTTTTTACTTGTTATTTAAAATGAATCTAGATTGAAATTGAAAATTACAAAACACATGTGGTACATGTTATGAATTTGAACATGTGTGAATGTTATGTAATTAGGATGTCGATTATAGGTGATATTTAGGTACATTTTGGATGATCATGTGTTATTTAAAACAATCATAGATGGTTTTACATATTTAAGTTCATGAATATGTAACAACGATTGAGGTACATTTGCACTTAGTTTTGACATTTTTCAAGTGATCACATGTTGTTATAATGTTAACTTAGATGATATTAGATTATGTTTTATTTTTAAAACTTGTTTTTTTGTTACTTGTTATTTAAAATGAATCTAGATTGAAATTAAAAATTATAAAATATATGTGGTACATGTTATGCAATTGAAAAATGTGTGAATGTTATATAATTATGTGTACAAATTTCTATTAAAGTTGATAGTTAACTTTTAATATAAATTTGTAAATTAACATGTGCATAAGCATATAAGTTATAAAACATGACCATGTACAATTTGCATGGTGTGAGTGTGGTTTGATGCTTTTAAAGGTTAAATACATATATATTTAAGTTCATGAATAGGCAGAAATGAAATCATATTTGCATTTAATTCATACATTTTTCATTTGAAATCATTCTTATAATGTTAATTTACAATACATATAGATACATCTAAAAACAACCATAAAATTCTAGGTGTACATAGATGTGTCAAAATATCATAAAATTTAAAATTGCATTAAAATATGGTATACAACATTTTGCATTAATGTACATAGAAAGGCTACTATTGATGTTAGTTGATAGTAAACTTTAATATAATAAAACCGGAAATGACAAAACACGCTACACATTTTTCATTTGAATGAATATTATAATTTTATTTAGATGTCTAAAAAATATCATAACTTAAAATTTTAATTATATCAAATATGCTAGATACGTTCATTTTTCAATAATGACATAAATTAACTAACTTATACTAGAGAATGGATGAAATCATTTAAGACCGGAGAATGTATGTATGTGTACATGTATAAATTACTTGTTGTGTGGATGTGAAAACACAATTTATCAACATAATCAAATCCTCAATACGCTTTTACATAACAGAAAATATACATATAACTTCAAGTATCTTAATACATTATTAAGAATGTACAACCTAAGAATCCACAAATTTGTACTTGACTTCTGTAAGTTCTCAAATATGAATCCAAGGAGAAGAAATTGTTGTGAAGTTCAATAAAAAAATTACAATGGAATTCCATCCTCAATGATACTTTCATGATCATCTTTTGACATTTTCCATTTCTTAACTTTCAAATTTTTATTTTATTGAACTTCTATAAACTTTATGCACGCCACACACACCAAGTGACTATATTGACAACTTATGCCATCAAGTTCATAGTATTGAAAGTAAACAATATTCTGACTTTCATGAGTTTGTTGGAAAAAATAACCTTTCAGTATAATAGACCCTCTATCATATATAAACCCCTTATCATTATATTCTTCCAATAATTTCATCTTTCGTTCAGTGGAACACATCGAAAAATACTTGACATTTTCTATGTTGTTAAAATGTGCAACTACAAAAAAAACATCTCCTGCACAATAAAAAAAGTACATAAATTTAGATCATAATTAACATGAAAAATTAACTTTAAAATTAACATGTGTACTTGATTTTATTACCTATCTCTTGATCTCTATCATTTGAAAGAAATTGAAATGTTACCTTCTCTAACAAGATCATAAACTTGATCACCTTCAAATGATACTGTAGTATCCTCCGATTGCATCTCTTTAAAGTTTGCAACAGAAATTTTCCCCTTCGTATTTATTTATGCATGTTTCCAATATTTTACATACATATTGTTTTCAAAAACATCATTGGATTCTGTTTCGTTTATACAAACATGAAAAAAAAAGAATATTTTATTTTATCAAATGCAAACACATTTTGGTATTCCTTTGTTTTAATTGAATGTAATTTTCGAGTCACTATTATTGTTTCAACGTAATTTCCAATCGATCTATCTACATCTTGGACCCCAATATGCCAAGAAAACCTATATGGAAAATTAAAACAAGATTATAAATATGTTATTTAAAATACAATTTATATATGATCAAAGATAATCACTGTGATAAATAATGTTTAAAATTAGAAAATTAATAAAAATTAGATCATGTATATTAAAGTTCTATAGATATATATATATATATATATATATATATATATATATATATATATATATAGATATATGCAATTAAATTTTAATATATGTACATGTACCTTCGTACTTACCTTGACAGGTTAGTCTCATGGCTTAGTGCAACGATGCACCATTGAAAAAATTATTTAGCTGAGGCAAGTCGATCTACAGAGTGGTCCATTTGATATCTTTGAACTACTCATTTTATACATGCCCCTGCACCACCATGTTCTCCTTTTCTATGAACAGTCTCAAATAAATTCCAACAATGTTTAATGTTGGTTTTCATATGAAGACGACACAACCAAAATAATGATCGTGAAGATTTTAACTGACATGCGCATCCATCTAAGAAAATCCAATGTTCATTGAATTTTATTCCATGACCTTTCAATGAGTCATAAATCTAATCAAAACAATGTTGTACAAAATTTTGTATCATGTGTACGATCATCGTTGATATAAAGTGACTCTTTAATAACATGTCGATTTTTGCTAGTGCTTTCTATATGATCAACATTATGTTCAGCATGTCTATATAGAATATTGACAAGCATAGAGACCTGGTCAAAATGATAGTATTCACTATGTATTTCATTTTGTTCAACAAATGTGTAATTCTCTACAAAATCAGTTATTGACAAATGGTCCTTGGTGGAACAAATTCACTGGATATTTTGAATTGCAAGTCCTGCCATCGAGCTCTATGGGGATGCTTGGTGTATTTATAAATTTCTTCCTTAAACTTTCTCAAAAACTCTATCAAAAACAATTATTCTTCTTGTAAAGAAATATTTTTAGCATTGTAATACTACTTGAACCAATCGATGTATTAATATATTCATACTTCTTCCATTTCACTTTTATGTTTGAAAAATATTGATCATTTATATCAATAGGATATTTGTTTTGAAATAAAGTCAAATTTCCAAAATGATCATATTTTTTACCACCAACACATTTCTTTTAGTAAAATAATTCATTTATTTCTTTTGCACATATAATTTGAGATATGAAATCATGGATAGTGAAAGGAGGAGGTGAATTTTTCCACAATGTTTTACCAAAATTAAGGAACATGTCATAATATAACTAAAATTCTACATGATAACAACAACAACAAGTGTCATATAAAATGATATGTTTAACATGTTGGTGTCTGGGTCTGAACAATATTCAAACCCTTTTTCCACATAAATTATCAACTCGAGGGCATTAGTTATTTCAAGACCAAGGGCACAGTATATGTAGAGCAATCACATGACTTAGTGTAGGTCACAGGCTTAAATCTATAAACACACAGACTACTGTAACAGTAATTAAAATAGATTGCATAGTTAAAAAGACATTCACAGCAATTAAACATTATACTGGAACACCAGTAACAAAACCAAACCAAAACATGAAATCAATGGAAAGAAAGGTAACGCAACACCTAATCAGAAGAGTGGGCCCAACTCTCTGATTAGGGTTGCGGCAAAATAAAAAATTACATGTGAAACAGCAAGATGTTGTGCATTCAATTACTTGTTGAATATACTATTACAAAATCTATATGTAATGCACTTAACCCCGATTCATAGCCCACAAACCCTCTTTATACAAATGTTCCAGAAATCATAGATTCCCTTCAGCAACTGAATATTTACAAAAATATACTTTGTTACAACAGCAACCTAGTTGCCCAGTAGGAAACCATGAAAAAGCCTGAAATAACGTTGGTGTGAAACAAAGTCTGTTGTGTTGTAGCAGAAAATGAAGATAGCACTAGAAATTATGGGATGTTCCACGACTTCACAAATTTAACCTTCCCGCTTTGGCTGAATCTGTAAAAATATCGGAGTTAATATTGCAAAAATGTAAAACCTCCATGAAAATTACTTCATTAATCAAATATCTCATGAAATATAAAAGAAAGGGGCTTACCTCATGCGTTTAAGAACAATAATGGTACAAATAGATAGAAAAATGGGATAAAATGGGAAAGAAAAGTATACAAATCTGGTACCCAACATCTCCCCCAAACTGGTCTATCTGCATGTCCTCATGCAGCTCGTCGTCTCCTTAGATCAGGGTTGGACTGACTGTGTCTGGCAAGAAGTTGTGTGAGATCATATTCTCCAGCCATTTTCATCCCAAGGGGTTTATAACCTTCCATCACAACAACATCATTCCACCAATCTGGGTCAACGTTGTATGCAGAAGTATATTGCTCAGCTGGAAACAAAATAAGGGGAAACTGAAACCTCAGCCCCATCCATCTGACCCCATAGTTCGAAATGCATGCTACAAAATGTGGCATCATCTCTAGAGCCCGTGCAAAGTTAGGTGCCCCAAATGGTTCTCGTTCTCTAACGGTTGAGGATGACAACATCCACCTTCTCTGACAACTTTCCAACACTTCCTCACTGAACAGTGTAATCTGTCTGACACATAGTTCAGCACACCATTTCTGGGTTTCCAACATTTCTCTATGCCCCTCAATCTGTAGAAATGTGTAATGCTTGTTATAAATGTTTGATGACTGGCCATGCTCCTTCCTCATCATTAGCGGCCTTATGACTTGGCTCTCTTCGAACGTATCACGGGCCTTTCTCCACTTAATCTGATTGATGGTATAGGAGGTAAAAGCTCTTAAATGAATGTCCCCCATGAATGGAACGGGGTTAAAATACTGATCCTGCCTTAAGAAGTACCCATACATGTAGAGCTCACACATTAAGTGTTGTCCTATGATATCGTGAATTTTTAATATACAAAGAAATTAAATAGGGTCCTCAATCTCATGCCAAATCTCCTTATATATACTTTCAAGACAAAAGAAAAGAAATTTCTCGTGAAGGAATAAGGCGTAGCTATGTGCAGGAGGTCTGTAGGCCATTACCTATTGTGCCAGAGAGAACATCTTCTCCTTATCTAATTGCAGCAGCTGCACTTGTTCTTCCAATTCTTCTATTCTTGCCTTCTGTTTAGCTTGCTTCAGCCACACCTTATCTAACTGGTCTATGTATCCTTTGACAAATCTAGTAGCTTGTTCTCGAACCTGAACTGTTTCTTTCTTATGGTCACTCGCAGCAGATTGCCACTTTTGGATCTCAATGGCCAAGGAAAAATTTCGGCTTTCAAACAACTCTTCAATCAGGCCAGTCTGTGTAGCTGTGGAGAAGACCTCAATTTTTGGCTTTACTACCCTCCATTTGTAGATCTTTACCTTATTTTTCAACTGGGAGACTTTCCTTTTCAACTCCCGAACCTCCCTTTTCAATCTCATGGTTTCACTGAACTGCAGTTGACACCTCTTCTTGAGAAGTAATCTTCTTTTCTCACACTTTTCAATCCATTCTTGTTTGACAATAAATTCAGTTTCTGGGTCTACGATAGACTCAAGAGGCGGCGGAATGCTGCCAGTATTATCAGCTGGTTATTTTGTTAAGCCTTTCTGGATGGTCTCTCTATCTTTAGGGGCTTCTTCCTCTATATTCACTTCAGGGACTCCTGCCATTTGGTCAGCATTTCTGTCGACCATTATGTGTTCCGGTGTTTCCATAGGAACCCTATCTTCTTTTCAAGCCTGTGAGTGCTCCAATAGATATTCAGAAATGACTGGCCCGATATTGGCCATGTCAACAAATTTAAGCACTGGTGGAACAGCTATTTCTTTCATTAATCATTAGGGTGAGCGGAATCTCCTCGCCCCTCTAGGCATCATAGACTGGAACGGAGAATGGGGGACAGCTTCATCACCCTCATTTCCGGCTCGAGCCGAAGTTTCATGCATTACTACCTCAGTCAGAGTCGATGTTGGTTCTTGTGGGGCAGCATCAATCTCGAAGCTTGTTTCCCTTTTTTCCTCTCACTCTTTGTTCATCATTTCTTCTTATAAGGTCAATATAGGTTCTTGTGGGACAATATCGACCCCTTGGATTATTCCTCCTCTATCCTCTTGTTCTTTATGGATTGTTTCTTTTTCCTCAGTCCATACTAGTCCTTGAGGGATAACATCGATTTTGCAGGTTGACTCGTCCCTATTTCCCTATTCTAGCCGAATCAGGGGTGGTTCTTGTGTAGCACCCCCACTTGTTTCAACATCCATATATTCTTGGGTAGGTGATTTTTTTTCTTGCAAAATAGCATCACTTTCCATTCCTCTGTCTGCCATTTCACTTTCCCGTTCTTTATTAACAAAAGTTGACGATTGTATGGCAGTCTCGACTTCATGCATGATATCTATAATTCCTTCATCTGTGGGCTTCTCAGGCGAGGCTGGTTCTTGTGTGGCATCCTCGAATGTTTCACCAATTATCTCCTCTATTCTCATTTCTTCATGCTCTTCCTGATCAACCTCCATTTCCACCTCTTCGGGTTCCTCCTGATAAACCTCCATTTCCATTTCCTCAGGTTCCTCTTGATCAATTCCCTCTGAATGTTCTCCTTCTACTAAACAAGTCGGAGGGAATGGTTCCTCTTCTCTGGCAGCAATAACAGTTGTTATCTCTTCTTTTGAGGATCCACATAGTTTCACCCAGGAGATACGAACTCTATTTATTACATGCATGACCAGTAAGCACACCAATCCATGTTTGGAGAGCACTGTCAGCATTCGGCGCGAATGCCGAGTGGACTATGCCATGTGCTACAACTGTTTCAATAGGAATAAGGGCATGTTTAAGGCATGCACCTGAACCTATGGAAATCTAAGGTGTGTTAGAAATTTAAAATGATATTTAAATAGAGTTGTGGCTCGGCCTTCGCAAGTTATTTATTTCATTACAAAACCTGCGACTTCGTTCCAAGGATACAGCACAGTCTTGCGCTTATATCCTTTGCCCAATTTAACGAAACTTTCCTCTGCCTACAAGAATAATTCGGGAAACTCCGGAAGAGAAACTCTCCGACTAAACCATTGCTTCCCTTGTTGTCTCAGCCCGCGAACTTCTGCAATTACCTCTTCTATGACAGGAAATTCTAGTCCTCTGACCCGCGAGTGATTCTCGTCTAAATTAAGTGAAAAATCCATTGTGATTCCCCTGTCAAACCCCTGCAATCTGTCAAAGTAGGTATCCCACCCTACATTAACAAATATTTTCCATAGCTCTGGATTACTGTGGACCGAAGCTGTGTTTTCCGGCTCATGCCGCACAACCAGTCTGCCCATACTGTGGGGACTTGTAGCAGTATTTCTTGGAATAGCAGGCTGTTGGGGAAGTGGTGGATACCAAACTCAGAAGAACATCATGGTGAAAATGAAAAGTGGTAACGGTAAATACGGATGGTAATTCTCAGAAACCAAGAAAAATCATAAAAGAACATGGTTAGTGTAATGTATAAAAGTAATAATTATTTTGTATGGAGTGGAAAAGACGTATTATGGATCCCAATATGTATTGAATGATTATGTGAAATATTGATATGGATCATAAGGTGTACCACACATGGACTGTCATAATGATTTATGAGGTCATTATTACGCCGTCATTGAATTATGACGGCACCCCCCCCCCCCCCAACTTAAATTTTTGTTGTCCACGGCATTAATGTTTTCACATGGGATATTTAATTAAATCGGTAAAAGTCACGTGGAGGCGTACCTGGCAGCCTACCTGGATGAAGTGATGGTTGGTAGGATGACGGCACAGTAATGATGCAAATGGAGTAACAGCAGTATGAGTAGCATCATCTAGTGTAACAACATCCGGTGTAACAGCATCCGGAGTATTAGCAGTGCAAGTAACAACATCTGGTGTAACAGCATTTGGAGTAATTGCAGTGAAAGTAACAACATCCAATGTGATAGCATGGCGAGTAACAGCATCTGGTGTAACAAAATCTGGAGTAACAGCAATGCGAGTAGTAGCATCCAGATTATTAGCAGTGCGAGTAACAGTATCCAATGTAACAACATCTGGAGTAATAGCAATGCAAGTAGCAGCATCCGGTGTAATAGCATTGCGAGTAACAGCAGCAATACTTCGAAAAAATTTCTTTAATTTTTACTCCTTAATAGTAATTCCTGCAAAAAGACAACAAGATAAATAATAACAATATAATTCTTTATTTTATATATATATATTATTTAATTTTTTTATTTGTTTATTTATTTATTTTTATTTTTAATGGCAAGGATGCAGAGGAAGAGTTCTTTGCACTGATAACCTTCAAACCATATTTCTCATAGAGGTGTTTGATGAAAGCATCCTTAGAGGTTGGGTGGTGATATAATCTCAGGCGATGTCCATTGGCTATGAATGAAGCACGAGTATCATCAATTGTGACTAGCCTGATTGTTCCATTATCAAATACAACATCTGGTGTAACAGCATTTGGAGTAATTGCAGTGCAAGTAACAACATCCAGTGTGATAGCATGGCGAGTAACAGCATCTGGTGTAACAACATGCGGAATGCCCGGCAATGCAAGTAGCGACGCATCCGGATTATTAGTCACGGTAACAATATCCGGTGTAACAAAGGATGCGAGAGGAAGAGTTCTCTGTGTTGATAAAATTCAAACTATATTTCTCATAGAGGTGTTTGATGAAAGCATCCTTAGAGTTTGGGTGGTGATATAATCTCAGGCGATGTCCATTGGCTATGAATGAAGCACGAGTATCATCAATTGTGACTAGCCTGATTGTTCCATTATCAAATACAACATCTGGTGTAACAGCATTTGGAGTAATTGCAGTGCAAGTAACAACATCCAGTGTGATAGCATGGCGAGTAACAGCATCTGGTGTAACAACATCTGGAGTAACAGCAATGCGAGTAGCAGCATCCAGAGTATTAGCGATGCGAGTAACAACATCTGGTGTAACAGCATTTGGAGTAATTGCAGTGCAAGTAACAACATCCAGTGTGATAGCATGGCGAGTAACAGCATCTGGTGTAACAACATCTGGAGTAACAGCAATGCGAGTAGCAGCATCCAGAGTATTAGCAGTGCGAGTAACAGTATCCAGTGTAACAACATCTGGAGTAATAGCAATGCAAGTAGCAGCATCCGGTGTAATAGCATTGCGAGTAACAGCAGCAATACTTCGAAAAAATTTCTTTAATTTTTACTCCTTAATAGTAATTCCTGCAAAAAGACAACAAGATAAATAATAACAATATAATTCTTTATTTTATATATATATATTATTTAATTTTTTTATTTTTTTATTTATTTGTTTTTATTTTTAATGGCAAGGATGCAGAGGAAGAGTTCTTTGCACTGATAACCTTCAAACCATATTTCTCATAGAGGTGTTTGATGAAAGCATCCTTAGAGTTTGGGTGGTGATATAATCTCAGGCGATGTCCATTGGCTATGAATGAAGCACGAGTATCATCAATTGTGACTAGCCTGATTGTTCCATTATCAAATACAACATCCACCTCGTAAGGTCCCACCCAGTGAATACAAATCTTTCCCTTAAAATCCTTAAAGCGGGAGTCATAGAGTAGTGCCTAATCTCCCTTCTGAAACACCTTATTCTTAATAAACTTATCGTGTCATTTCATTCTCTACTGCTAAATAGCATTATTTCTCTGGAAATCCATTGAACGGATTTCATCTAGTTCATTGAGTTGGTCCAGTTGGTGTTTCTAGGCATCTGACAGAGCCAAACCAACTTCAAGAGTTGTTCTAAGCATATTGATTTCAAATTATATTGGAAACAATGGGGATTTCCCATAAACCAAATCGAATGGTGAAAACCCGGCTGTGTTTCGCGATGTTGTTCTGTATGCCCAGAGAGCTCCAGGAAGCTTCTGAGCCCAATCTCGATGATGGTATGCCACAGTTTTTGTCAAGATATTTCCCAATGTCTTGTTTGTGCTTTCCACTTGTCCATTTTCCTGGGGGTGGTATAGATACATCACCCTATGCTTGATGCCATATTTCTGCATAAGATTTTCTATCATGTGTGATGTGAATTGTGCTCCTCCATCTCAAACAATCTCTCTTGGAGTATCGTAACGAGCAAAAATTTCTTCAAATAGAAAATCTGAGACCACTTTCTCTGTTGCTTTTGCAATAGCTTTGGCTTCTACCCACTTAGCCATGTAATAAGTACATACCAAGATGTGGAAATTTTTCTGGGAGGGTGGGTTAAAGGGTCCAACAAAGTTAATAGCCCATTTCTCAAAAGGCTTGAGGACTACCTGTGCCTGCAAGGGCATTTCATCAACTCGACCGGGCTGCCCCATACGTTGGCAACTATCACACCTCCTGACATAATTCCTTTCATCGTGAAAGACATAAGGCCAATAATATCCCATTTGTAGCACCTTATGGCCTATTCTTTTGTCTACAAAATTTCTTCCATAAGGGCCATCATGGGTAGCTTTTAATACTTCATAAATATCATCCTCAGACACACAGTGTTGAATCTGCTTATTTTCTCCTGTATGAAAAAGGTACCCTACCATCCGAGAATATCAGGCACTGTGATGAATAATTTTTTGATGTTCCCTATATGAAAAATGAGGAGGGACTTTCCCTGTATAAATATAGTTAGCAATATCTACATACCACGGCGGTTTAGTAGAAACTGCAAAAATATGTCCATTGTAAAACTTTCTATAGGTGTGCATTCGTCATTGTTATACATTCTAGATAGGAAATCAACGACTACATTATCTTTTCCTGGTTTTTCTACTATTGTAATATCAAATTCTTGAAGCAATAGCAACCACCTTGTAACATGGCCAAGAGTAATAGGTTTATTCATCAAATACTTGATTGTTGCATAATCAGTATGTACAAAAGTAGGATACCAGGTGATCTAGTTGTTACACCATTTTTTGGTCATCTAATCCATTGTTATTAGATGGACCCAAGTACACCAAGTAAGACCAATTTTACCCCAGGTAAAATCGCATTCACTATGAAAAATAACTTAGTAAACCACCTTTATTAAGTTGTTTATGGTCTAAACAGGAAACCCCATAAGGAAATATTAAATAAATATACATTTGTTTGATTTTCCTCAAGAAATAATTAGTTAAACAGTAGTTTAATTAATATTTTTGGTTATATTTAACCCAAAACAAGGAAATTAATTAGATAAATCATTATTTATCTTGTTATTTTCTAAGAGTTATTGTTTAAATCTTATTTAAATAATATTCTTTGTTAAATATGACTAATTCACCCTTAAATAATTAAATAAATCATTATTTATTTGATTATTACTCAACCATATCCTTAAAATAATAAATAAATCATTTATTTACTTATTATTACTTAATTACATCCTTAAAATGATAAATAAATCATTTATTTATTTATTATTTACAAATAAGGGGATTTGACTCAAGTCAAATTTCTTTTCCCTCCAACAAATATAATAAAATATTCCATAAAAGTTGGATCTAGATTTGGTTAATAATATTTTAATTATGCATCAATCTCTAGACTAACTCAATATTTTGTTATAAATAGAAAGGTTTTCCCATTCATTTGTCACATTTTGTTGCCTAAATATCACTCTGGATCTCAACTCTTGGTCTAGCTATTGATCCATTATCATAGCCATATTTTTCCATTTTTGTCTGGGTTTTCTACACCATCAAGAGAGAGGAATTCTAAATCTAAAGTGCTGAGGAATTACAAGAACCCATCCCATTGAGGGGAACAGGGAACACCCTCTTGTGTTTTCCTCCCAGGTACCATTAATAAAAATTTAATTGGATATATTCTTTTCTTGTCTATTGGATCTATGGAGTAAATCTTATTTTTCTACTGTTTAATGTCTTCTAATGCATAGAACTAGATTTTTGCAGCATTTGTCTTGATCATCTAACTACAGATCTAAAGATATTAGCAGTCATTTATGTTGTTAGGGTTGTTTGTTATGTGTAGCTAAAGTGGTCTTTTTTCATACACCTCGAATCAAGATTCATACTAACAACTGGTGACTCCACACGGGTTTACCATTACGACCGCTATCGTTTTTCTGATCCTTGCATATCCAGCTGCTTCAAACCCTAGGATTTCTCTTCAGCCCCTTGTTTTTATTATTCTTGATGTTGTTTTTAACCCATAAAACCCTAAAACGATAAAAATTCTAACTTTCGTGTGTTTTCGGACCCATTGCACAGGTAACAGACATCAATCGCAACTGAGACAACAAATTTTTCTAAAACCTACCACCGAGAGTGCCAGAAGTGTAGGTCACACTTTTCTACCCAAAACCTGCAACCTGGACCTCAAGGGCGCACTTTACAGCCCAAAAAGTGCGACCTTTGCTAAAAACAGGCCAAAAACTGCGACTTGGACTTTCTGCAGGGATTTTTCTGAAAGTTTTCTAGGTTTGTCTGAGCTTCTATTCAAGGTTGTTTGACCTCTGTCTCCGTCCATTTTGGACCTATACTTGTTCTGTTTCACTCAACTAAGTGGGAACCTAGCCCCCTATGGCTTCAGTACCCTCAGGTCGTCTGAAATTTCAGGTACCCTGGGAAGAGTTTTTGGTGTTGCAGGTCGTCTGAAATTTCAGAGTCTTCAGCCATTTTTTCAGATCTGATACCTCACCTTCAGATCCGCTTTAGATCAGCTTTTTATCCACCCAAATCACCTCATCTAGATTTTTTTTGGTTTTCCTCTAGGGTTCACTATGTTTCCCTTCAGGAGATGGCCTTTCGCCACCATTTTTTACAGCAATTTTCCTCTGATTTGTTGTTGTTTTCTGCACCACTTTCTAGCAGATTTTGTCTTTTAGATCTCTGTACCTCTTAACCCTAGATCTATTAGCCTTTTTTAGTGTGTTTAGAATAGTTTCCTTAACTCACCTATAGACTATTTTTTGAGAGACCCGCCTCCTTGGGTTTGGAATAGTGCATTATCAGCTGTTTATTTTCTATTTTTCAGGCCTATATACTGACATTTGCAGGTTTATTTACAGCTATACAAAACACTTTTTATTTTTTCTCTACAAATGTCTGGGTTTAAAAATTAAAATTTCACACTTTTACACACACACCCTAAGTGAAAAGGGGCTTGGTTAACACTGCCAAGCAAAGACTCTAAAACATTGAAATCATTTGATCATGCACCTCTTTGCCTTTGTTTTGACATTGTAATCATTTGATCCTGCACCTTCCTACCCTTGTTGGTCTCTTTTTCCCTTGCGCCGTGTTTTTTTCATCACCATTGCGCCACCAAGGCATTTATCCCTGAGACTTCTTGGCCTTCATCCTCAGTTTTCGGTAGGGAGACTTACTCCTCCGCATAGGATTCGAGTTAGTCCTCAACTGAGTCCACACTCCGAATCTTCTTCTGGTCCTTTGGGTTCTCCTTCTCATTCCACCTTCGGTTCTCCCCCTATCACCTTCACCATGTATGGTGAAGGACCTGATACTGGTGGTAACCCCAGCCCTCCCACTGGGAATACCACTAGTGGGGTCACAACGGACACTACACTGGTTGCACCCTTGCTCCCTTTCATGGCAGGCCTTAGCCTCCCCGACTTTGACCAGTTGATAAACAACCCTATCAATGATGATGCTAGTTGGCCTGCTATGCCAACAAAGATCCCTTCAAACATCCCAAAGTTTGAAGTTCTTGTTGGACAAGATCCCTCAAATCATGTTAGATCTTTCCACATGTGGTGTTCATCTAATTCCATTACCGATGACTCTGTCCATCTTCGGTTGTTCCAACGAATTCTTACTGGTGAAGCTTCTAAGTGGTATGTTGATCAGGCCATTTCCTCTCATACCACCTTTGCGACTCTTTCCCGGGCTTTATCATACTTCCAGCTTCCCCTTCGTTATGACACTGGTATCGAAATTTTGACTTATTTTTGTCAATCATCTGCGATCCACCTATCCGATCATGTCCAGGAATGGAAAATAAGAAATAGCCTATGTAAATCCCCTACCTTCAAATACCATGCCTGCATGGAATGGTTCCTTAGATCTCTCTTGCCTCCTATTGGGAAAGATGTCGCATTGCATTTTCCTCAAACTGAATAAGCCACCCTCCAAATGGCATTAAAATATGACCCGATCTATGCTCAGATGGGTTATGTTTATACCGTTCTACCTGATCTCCCCAGACCTAGTGGTGCCAATGCACTGCGGGCACCTCATGCCACCGACAGTATCGTTGGAGCTCTCTCTCATCCATACACTCAATCTCCCATGGGTTATGGTTTTCCTGGGGGGGCAACACCTCCCGCACTTTTCCCCCTCCTGCTAGCATGTATCCAGGATATGGCATGCCTCCTCTTTTGGCCCAACCTCCTATTTACCACATTGTTACCCAACCCCCTTATTATCTGTATCCACAGCTTGGCGCTCCAGCTCCTCCAGCATCACCACCTCCGCCTCCCTCGCCTTCTCAACCCCCACAACAGCATTCATCGCCCCCCTAGGCGCAGGTGGATGCACAGCAGGGATTTGTGGCTACCCATCCATCTAAAGGTCAAGTGGCCACTCAACCTCTTCCATCTGGTTCCCCTGATTACCATATTCTCATGATTTCCTCTGATTAGCCTTCTGAACCTTCTTCTCTTGGCCCTTCACCTTCAGCTAGTACTCATGACCCCCTATACCCTCCTGGAATGGTTCCTCACCATCTTGGAGCCATCCTTCCTGGTCATTACCCCTCTAGTCAGATACCATTCCTAGCTCCCCCACTAGGAGTGTACATAGTACCTATTATGGCCACCCTCCCTCTTGCTAACCTGACCCTTGGGATTCCCATCTGGTACCTCAATCCTCCAGCCACTACCCCACCTGGTCAACCAAAACCTTATCTTGCTTTGACCCCGGTCCAACTAGTCCCTATGACTTCTCCCACTGCAACAGTGCCTCATTCACCTCAATAGGAACCACCTCCCGTTGCGACCACTTCGCATAAGAAGGGCAAAGCTCGCAAGGGGGCATCAAAGGACAAGGCTGCCCCGACAAACCCTGCCCCTTTTCGGCCTCCAAAGTGTACCATCCACTTTTCTTTGTGTGATGTCGCCAACCACACCACCCATACTTGTCTAGAGCTGTCTCACCTTAAGTCCACGGTCAATGAGACGTTTCTGGAGTCTGATATCCCAGAGGTATATGTCACTATACCGGATTCAGTCTCGAAACTCAAGTCTTTGCGCACAAATCACCCTTGCACTTTGTGTGATTTCCATGGACACTATACTCACCTCTGTCCCCACCTTGAAAAGTACCATTCCTCCTTGGAAGCGGTTCGCCAATTCGAGGTAAAGCGCAACGAGTCCACCACTCCCGTATTTGCGCATTTTGCTTCGGCAAAACCAGAGGACACGAATGCTCCCATTGAAATTCCCCCTCCTGATGTTCAGATGACAGAGCCTTTGCCCACCATTTTCTACCTATCATCATGCATGAGACCCTGAGTAGAAGTCCCCTTGGATACTTCCCCTGATGTTTCGCTTGACATCCCTTCAGCAATCACCCTGGGCTCAACATCGACAGATCCTTTATCTGATTATTCGTCTGTCAACATTTGTGACAATGTGCATGTGAACCTCTCTTCTCAAGATGATGAGTCAAGTAGCTTCACCATGTCAGATGGTATTTCTTTCACCAGTCACCCCATCCTCTATTACGATGATGACATTGTGGAAGAGGTCACCACCCCCGACTTTATCTATCCCCCCTTACATCGAACTCATGCATTCAAACCACATGAACCTTGTGGTCATTACATTGACACCCAATATTTGGGTAAGGGGACACCCATATTTCAGAGACCAGGAGAAGCAATTCCCCACAAATCTCCTAGTGAATCTAGTCGTGTCGACTCTAGTCCCATTATTCTTCCACATTTAGAAGAATCTCTAGAGTCCCATATCACTTCAGATCACTCTAGGGATGATACCCCTCATCATTCCTTCATATTACATCAGCAACCCAATCTCATAGACATTGTGGTTGACCAAACTATGAGTTTTCTGGGTGAACATCAGTTCATTATCCTTAAGCCCTACCTTTGGGATAGCAACACCATGTATGCCAACCCAGAAAATTAAAGTCCATTTGATTCATATATGCAGTACCAAAAGAGATTGGTACTCGTCTATTTCCTTTCTCAAACTGCATAACCATACCAAAAACAAGTGGCACACCACATCATTAAAATGTGTTTAGATATCCCTTTTTCTAAATACATTTTGGCATGTCCATAACATGCCTGGGGGCACCCATTCCCCTCAACCATAAAATCCCAGATCTCAACCCATAACAGCACTGAAAATCCCTTTCTATGACAGGTCACACTTTCCAGGTCATTCCCTGGGACAAGTAGCAACTTTCTACCTAGTACCTCCTACCCAGGTCACAGAACAGACCCCAAGAAAGTGTGACCTAACCTATTCATGAGTTCTGGGTACCTAAGCTGAACTTTCAATCCACTGAAATGAAAGAGTAGGATTAGGCCTCTTACCTACAACTGATAGATCTCAAATTCCAATGGTCGGTTTATCCGCTAGAGCTGCTGCAATATTTAAGTCCTCCTCTCCTCATGACATTCACCACAGCTCCACCAGAAAATAAGTGAATCTAGAAGGAAAATGCCTTATTAAAAGAAAACCCTTGATTTCTATTTCACTTACTATGACCAAACTATTGCTCAGTTTGACGAACCGTATATACCATTGGAAATATCTCACCAAGCCCTCAAATGGGTATCTATTAGCTTTTTTTATTTGATAATTCACCAGGACACTTTTTTTCCAAGAAGCGCCACTTCACCCCCCCTCAAAACCAAATTTCTTCACTTGAAACACTCGTACCAGGGGCATAATGTTGCCTCCATACTTTTCCATGCTCGTGTCGACTTTCGTCATGAGCTACCATCTTGTACTCATGCTTTTAGGGTCCTCATTGGACCCCTTTTCTGTGTGGAAGCACCATCGAGTCACCCTTGTTTAGAGCATCCGAGTTGAGTCATCATAGCTTTCATGGAGTCTATCCCGCTATAGTCCTTCATCCTTCATTGCCTGGTCCCTCTCTCATGTTGCACATTATAACCTCCAGTTCCACTGTCCCCTATCCCTCATAATATTGTGTCAGTCGATGTCGGGTCATCCATGCCATTTATGCTCTAACAAGGGAAGTCGTCTGTTCACTCCTCAATCTCCCCCATTTCATCATCATTATTGGTGTTAGTCTTTCAGTCACTCTACTATTTTCTCTCGTGCCTTAGTTGAGGATCCCTTATTGCCTCACCTATGGCGGATCTCCTTCTGTCAACATCAGCTCATTCATTCCAGAAGACAGGTCTAAAGGGTGGTGTACCTGGTTCCAGCTTCCACTCTTGTTCGGTGCCTCAAATCAGGCAATGGGACTCCCTCTTGCCCTTTGACTTGATTGTTTCTCAGCTCCAACGCTTTTTCAGCATGATCGAGATCTGTATACTCGATGGTTCAGTGATCCAGCAGCTGACATCGATGATTCTCGGGTGTGTGTGAGATGTCTCAGCCCTCATGAGGGGATGGCCCTACAGGTAGCCCCCACACACTCGGATGACCTCTTCATTTCAACCTTCGATGCAGCTCCATACATTTGATGATGTCGGCCTTCAGCTGCTTGAAACGCCTTTTTGTTTGCATGTATCAGTCAGATTTTTCAGAGCCATCTCCTTTGTTCAGGGGCATCTGGGTTGTATTTATATCTCATGTACTCAGATATTATTGTACAAGACGTGGCTGTTATCCCAGGCACAATATGTATGTGGGATTCATTATCATGTTATTTATCTAGCTCATGTTTATGCTAGCATATTCTTTATTATTGCGTTCAGTGGTTTTCCAGGTGCCTTATTGTTTGTACTATTGCCTCGACAGGCATAGCTATGTCTCCCCCGCCGTCTATAGCAGGTACTCACTCATAAAAAATACTTGTCGCACCTGCAAGTCAGCTCCTCGAGGTCTAGTTCTTTCAACACTTTGGTCTACCTGACAATCATCTCTCTTTGACTTCCCCTTAGTTGTCTAGTGATTGAGCTCTTACAACGTACTTCAGTCATACGATTAGCTCTTAACGCTCGCACGCTGGGGGGCAATCTGTTACACCATTTTTTGGTCATCTAATCCATTGTTATTAGATAGAACCAAGTGCAATCACTATGAAAAATAACTTATTAAACCACCTTTATTAAGTTGTTTATGGTCTAAACAGGAAACCCCATAAGGAAATATTAAATAAATATACATTTGTTTGATTTTCCTCAAGAAATAATTAGTTAAACAGTAGTTTAATTAATCTTTCTGGTTATATTTAAACCAAAACAAGGAAATTAATTAGATAAATCATTATTTATCTTATTATTTTCTAAGAATAATTGTTTAAATCTTATTTAAATAATATTCTTTGTTAAATATGACTAATTCACCCTTAAATAATTAAATAAATCATTATTTATTTGATTATTACTCATCCATATCCTTAAAATAATAAATAAATCATTTATTTATTTATTATTACTTAATCACATCCTTAAAATGATAAATAAATCATTTATTTATTTATTATTTACAAATAAGGGGACTTGACTCAAGTCAAATTCCTTTTCCCTCCAACAAATATAATAAAATATTCCATAAAAATTGGATCTAGATTTGGTTAATAATGTTTTAATTATGCACCAATCTCTAGACTAACTCAATATTTTGTTATAAATAGAAGGGTTTTCACATTCATTTGTCACCTTTTGTTGCTTAAAGATCACTCTGGATCTCAACTCTTGGTCTGGCTATTGATCCATTATCATAGCCATATTTTTTCCATTTTTTTCTGGGTTTTCTACACCATCAAGAGAGAGGAATTCTGAATCTGAAGTGCTGAGGACTTACAAGAACCCATCCAATTGAGGAGAAAAGGGAACACCCTCTTGTGTTTTCCTCCCAGGTGCCATTAATAAAAATTTCGTTGGATATATTCTTGTCTTGTCTATTGGATGTATGGAGTAAATCTTATTTTTCTACTATTTAATGTCTTCTAATGCATAGATCTAGATTGTTGCAGCATTTGTCTTGATCATCTAACTGCATATCTGAAGATATTAGTTGTCATTTCTGTTATTAGGGTTGTTTGTTATGCGCAGATAAAGTGGTATTTTTTCATACACCTCGAATCAAGATTCATACTTACGGTTCCCAAGGAAATTATTGACAACATAAATGACAACCAGGAATTATTTTTCCATCATTGTGTAATTCAGTTTAGCAGGAATTAATTTCTTGTTGACATAATAAATTGCATACAATGTTTTATCCACCGGCTGTCATAAAACAACTCCTACTACTATCTGAGAAGCATCAACATGTATGTGAAATGGTAATGCCCAATCAGGTCCTTGGCGGATTGGAGCCTTGCAAACCAACCCCTTAATTTTCATGAAAGTTGTCTCACAGTCTTCAGTCCACAAGAATTCTGCATCTTTTGTTAGCAATTGAAAAAGTGGAGGTGCTATTTTAGTAAAATTCTCTATAAAGCGTCTGTAATAACCAGCACAACCAATAAAGCTACGTACTTGTGTGTGTGTTTTGGGTACCGGGAAGTGTAATATTACCTCTACTTTAGCCGGATCAACTCGAATTCTAGTACTTGAGAGAAAATGTCCCAATACTATTCCTTCTTCCCTCATCATATGGCATTTTATTGTACTTATAGATACATGGGTATGCTTACATATTTTGGGTACTTTTTCTAGATTTTCCAATCCTTCCTCAAATGAGTTTCCATATGGAGTAAAATCATCCATATAGATTTCAACGTTATCATCGACCAAATCAAAAAATATTATCAGAATTTCCCTCTGGAAGGTGGCAGGAGCATTACACAGATCAAATGGGAGGACCCTGTATGCAAAGGTTCCCCATGGGCATGTGAAATTTGTTTTATCTTGGTCTTCTGGGGCTATCTGGATCTGGTTATATCCACTGAATCTGTCTAGGAAGGAAAAGAACTTCTTCCCAGCCAAGGTATCTAGGACTTGGTAAATGAATGGCAAAGGGAAATGGTATTTTTGAGTTGCCTTATTTAGTTCCTTGTAATCTACGTAGATCTTCCATTTACCATTATTTTTGGGATCAATCACTAGCAGAGATATCCATTGGCTATCTAAGATGGGGTAAATGAATGCTAAATCCAATAATATTTGTAATTCTTCTTTGACAATGTTCTTGAGAGCAGGGTTCATTCTTAGTTGGGGATGTCTTACATGGCGACAATATTCCTTAATATAAATATGCTAAGTACATAAGTTAGCAGGGATCCCCTTCATGTCGGTATAATCCCAAACAAAAGCTTCTTGATGATCTGGAAGGGATTTCAAAAGCTGTTTTGTCTAGGATTCAGACAGATTTGGGTTGATATTAAGTGTTTTCCCTGGTTCAATCTCAATTGGAATACTACCATGAGATGAGGTTACAGGAATGTGTTCAATCTCATCTCCTGGTTCAATTTTTTCCCATGTTTCACAGCTCATAGCAGATTCTAAAATTTGATGAGTTGAATTGGAAACATAACTAGAATCATTAATAAAAGCATTAATGACATCGTCCTTGGTTTTTGTTTTAAATTGAAGGACCTGCCCAATAGTAAGGACTGGTCTAACTTCTTCATTTTCAGGTTCAGGCTCTTCTATTGGTAGAGATTTTTGACTGGTTAATAATTTTTCAGATGGGCTAGGTTCCACACGAGGGTAAAGAGTAAGATTCATTGTAACTGTCCCATTTGATATGATCATATGCCCAGATCGGCACCCTATTTAGGTGTCTGCAGTTGCGAGCCAAGGTCTTCCTAGTATCAATGGATGACCACCAACTGAAGATCGAGTCTGTAATACAAGGAGGTCCACAAGATAATGCCATGAATCTACTGAAATAATCACATCTTCCAATTTCCCTATCGGTTGAATTGTAGACCTATCTGCTAGTTCCAGGATAGTAGGGGTTGGTTTAATATCTCCAAGACCTAATGTGTTCATTGTTTCAGAGGTGATAATTTTGATGGCAACTCCAAAATCTACCAGTACATATGGGATTTCAACCCCATTGATCTATACTATTAGAATCGGGTTTCCTAGGTTTCCATATTTTATAGGCATGATCTTTCCTAACATGATGTCGGATAATCTTCCCATCACATGAATGGTTAATGGACCCTTAGGTTTCTTCCCTGGTTTCTTAGAGCAGTAATACTTGAGATTTTTTGCATATATAGGTACGTCCCTCATGATGGTTACTCACGATGAAAATCGACACAAGCATGGACAAGTATGAAGGAAAAGGGCTGCCCCCAAGTGCAAGTGTTGCAAGTGAAGAAATTTGATTTTGGGGAGTAGTGAAGTGATGCTTCATGGACAAAATGTGTCCTGGTGAAGTATCAAATCACAAAAAACTAAGAGATACCCATTTGAGGACTTGGTGAGAGCTTTCCAACGGTGTAGACGGTTTGTCAAACTGAGCTACGGTTTGGTTGCATCTCGTGAAAGAAAAATCATGGGTTTCTCTTTTAATAAGGCATTTTCCCTCCAAATTCACTCATTTACATGTGGAGCTATGGTGAATGTAGAGAGGAGAGAAGGCCCTAAATCTTGCAGCGATCATAGTAGATAAATCGACCATTGGAATCGAGATTCGTCAGCTGCAGTTAAGAGGCCTAACCCTACTCTTTCATTTTAGTGGATTGAAAGTTCAGTTTAGGTCCCTAGAGCTTAGGAGTAGACCCCTGCTCCTCTTCACGGCTGGGTCACACTTTTTGGGGCAAAAAATGTGACCTGGGTAGCAGGTTTTGGGCAGAAAATTGCGACCTGTCCCAGGATTGGGCCTGAAAAGTGCGACCTGACAGGGAGGGGTTTTTCTATGCTGTTTTCTGGTTGAGAACTGGGTTTTTTGTGTTAGGATACAGTCTTTCCTATCTGTATACTGACAAGTATGATGGTTTTGTGAAAATATGGCAGAATTACGGATCAATTGGAGAGAGAGAGACCTGGGCACATTACAGTCGGAGATCCGGGAGGATCAGGGTGCTCGCAGTGCATTGACTAGGTTTGGGGTTCTGAAGTTTGTGGAGAACCCCTTGATGAGAGCTAGAGAGCCCTTATTGGCCCGAATTGTCAGCTATTTGGACCCAAAGCATGAGGTATTTATAGTGCAGGGGCACCGGATCGAGTTGACGGTCTAGGATATATATTTCCTGACTGGTCTTCCACCACTTGTTATAGCTGGGAATACACAGCCAGTGTTACCGTGAGGGCAGAACATCATGGAGTTTGTAGAGCACCATTGTTGTCTAGGTCTCCATGTCAAAGGGACACGGATACCCATCAGGGATCTAGAGAGGTTAGAGACCCGTGTTGTGGCTGCAACGGTGTTGCGGATCCTGGGAAACTAGGCACTCCACCACATCACCAGAGGGCAGATGATTCTTGTGGAGAGTGTATTGGGTGGGACCTACTATGGGCGGGCCCAGATGATGCTGTCTTCATTGAAACGACAGTTGTTGCTATGCAGGTGGCAAGTGAACCATGATTGTGCATATGGGACAGTTTTGTGCTCACTCTTATTTGAGAAGATCCCGACACTTCAACCTTGTATACAGCTCCAGGATGGGGACCCGAGAGAGCCCAGCATGTGTCGGTGGGGGTGACTACTATGTAGAGGAGGAGGTGGGGCAATCAGATAGGTGTTCCGACTTGAGTTCTTTGCGCATTGGGATTAGATGCCATTGTACAGAGACGATTATCCCTATAGTGGGATGAGTTATTTTGGGGACCCGGATTTGCCACTGTCTCCTGGTCGAGTATGGGGGGCCGATGGTAAGTGACAAATTGCTAATCTTTTTATGTGCATTGTAAAGTTTCAGAATATTGTATATGGTACTGATTCTTCCACTTTTGGTATGCAGATACAGCACCGGTAAAACTGGCCGGGTATATGGGACGACCTGTAGTATCAGGAGCTGTAGGACCTAGTGGATCGAGGGCGCCACAAAATGAGGATGCAGCAGCCCTCCTGGAGGACATCCGTCGTAGATGTGAGAGGCTTTTGACCGATGTTTCAGAGTGCGGTTGGCAAGACTTAGAGGACCAGTACATAGAGCCATGTATTGGTCTACCCTCAGAGTGGCGAGGGGTCATGCAGCGCATGGAGATGGCCGGACAGGGGATGCGTGATCTACGAGCTGTGGAAGCAGAGCCATTGGCTCAAGATCCTCCAGATAGTGATTAGTGTGTATGGGCAAGTGGTGCCCCAAGTTTTGAGTTTTTGTAACATGCTATGGGAATGTCATATGTATTAGATTTGATGAACTCTAAAACATTTTATACGACACATATTATGGATATGCATCGTTTTGATATTTTTGTGTTATTGTCTTATGTTAAATGCGTGTGCTAAATGCCAATCTAGAATATGGTTTTCAATGTTATGTACATAGGGATTTTGTGCTCTAGGTACATGACTGAATGTAATGATTTCAAATTCACGCATCAAAAGCTTCACTCGTAAATATCTTCTAAAAAGTATAGGATTATGCACACGATAGACACCATTCAGTTGCATAACAAGAAGTAGGGAATCTAAACAAACATGAAGGAGTAGGATGCAATGCGAAAGGGAATCGGCTAATAAACCTCGCACTGCATCATATTCAGCCTGGTTCTTGGTAGCAGTACCAATGCATACACCGTTCGAGAGAACAAGTGAATGCAAGGGGGTAAAGACGTCCATCTAAAAGGTGCCACAAGAAAATAAATGGGAGGATGATGAACAATGTTGGAAACCTAAGGGAAAAGTAGAAATTGAACGCACTCCGCAGGAGGGAGTGATCTAGGTAGGATGTCTACTACTCACACGCCGATGGTGAGGTGGAGTGTGGGAGCTACTGGGGGTGTATCTTGTGCTCAGGCCATAAAAGTCACCATAGGCATGGATGGTTCCATCCCGTTTATGGGTGAGAAAGATGAAGTTAGGGGTGGACATGGCTTCCATGATGTCATCATCACAATAGCAGATGGAGGGACTACAGGAAGGGAGACCACGTGATGCGGCGAAGCTACCTGACTCATCATCATGAGAAGAAAGGTTCACATGCGCATCGTCACGGGGAATGATGTAAGAACAAGTAGATAAGAGATCTATTGATGTTGAGCCCAAGGTGATCGTTGAAGGGAGTTCAAGCGAAACAACAGGGGAAGGTTCAGAGGGAGCTTCCACCGAGGGTCTCATGGATGATGATAGGTAGAGGATGGTGGCCGTAGGCTCCGTCATCTCGAAATTAGGAGGGAGAATGTCAATGGCAGTGGGTAAATGCTCAGTCTAACCTGCAGCATACTGCACAAGTACGGGAGAGGCGAATTGGTTATGTTCAATCTTGTACTCTCGAACTACCTCTAAAGAGGTGCGGTAATCCATAAGGCAGGGAAAATGGTGGAATAATGGCCATGGAGATCACACAAAGCACAAGGTTGGTTGGTGTGAATATTTTTAGGATTCTTGGCTACAGTCGAGAAAGAAATAGAGGCTTTAGGGACCATAGACTCAAGGAACGTAAATTTAACCATGGGCTTGATACGGGGTAGTTCAGGACAGTTATGGGTCGCATGGTCGACGACATCACACAAATCACAGGGCTTTGCGGGTGGGGGACGTGTAGGGTCTGTCGAGGCAGCCTTGTCCTTGGAGGCCCTCTTACGAGCTTTTCCCTTCTTAACCAAAGTAGTTGCAACAGGAGGTGGTTCTTGTTGAGGTCGTTGAGGCACTGTTGCAATGGGATAAGTCATGGGGACCAGTTGAACTGGGGTCAAAGCAAGATAAGGTTTGGTTGACCAAGTAGGGTAGTGACTGGAGGATCAACATACTAGACTAAAATCCTAAGGGTTAGGTTTGTAAGAGAGAGGGTGGCCATGACAGGTTCCGTGTACAGTCCTAGGGGAGGAGCTAGGAACGGTATCTAACCAGAGGGGTAATGGCCAAGCGGGATGGCTCCTAAATGGTTAAGGCCTGGAGGAACCTTTCCAAGAGGGTAAAGAGACTCATGGATACTAGCTATAGGTCCAGGAGGAGGAGGTCCAAAAGCTTGAATCGAAGGGCTAGGAGTAGGTTGTGGAGGGCGAGGAGGTTGCTAACTAGTCGAGGCAGGTTGCTTGAGGGCAGCTCGAGACTATTGCATCATGCAAACATTTGATGAGCTGGGATCAGAGACAGGAGGAGGAAGACCAAGGAATGTACCAAGTAATGAGGAATCTTTGTAGACTCTGGGTGAGAAACTGGTCACAGGACTAACATTTTTCTTATTGGCCACCGAAGAGATGGTGGACTCAAGGGAGGTCTAAGACTTCGGTTCGTAATATGTCAACTGGTCAATGGTGACTATATTTCCGTTATGAGGGAATGACATCTTGCGGTGAACCGTAGATGGGACAGCATACATCGCATAGGTTTAGCGATGACCCAATAGAATTTTGTAATCTAAGGGGGCATCTATGACTTCTACGTCATCACAAACAATCTTTCTCGCAAGAGTAATAGGACAATTGTGGAATAAGCCAATGGGCTGGGAGGCATGGCCATCCCATGCTTGGAGAGTGATCATGGAAGGAGCCAGCTCTGGTGATCCGAGTTACTTCCAAACTGAAGCGGACATCACACAGGTGGATGCCCCCTCATCAATGATGCACCGGAAAACATTGGCGTTCTAGATCTTGACTGGGATTTGGAAGGTGACGGAAGCAGGGAGAGGAGGATGTTCTGACCAGTCAACATCAAATACAATCATTCGATCATCGGAAGGATCTACAATGCCTATGGAGGATAGTAGATATTTTCATTATGAAGGGCACGACTGGAGGAGTTCCAGCGTTGAAATGGCAGCAGGGGATTGTGCCAAATCATCTACTATGTTATACGAATCAGCAGCTTTGCCAAAAGAAGAATTTCAGTGTAGTGGTCCCTTAGAGATCTCGGTATGAACCTCTGCCTTAGGCTGAGGAATCTACAAGGGACGATTAGGTGTCAAAATAGGCTCTATAGAGACCGAAGGAGGCAACTCGAGGAAAGACATAATGGGAGGCTTGTTGTACTGATGGGACCGAGTCTGAAGATTGATGTCTATGGTTAGAGATTGATCAAATTTCATCATGAGAATCTGGTAATCAGAGGTACTAGATGGAAGAGGTTGAGTGGCCACCTGACCTTCAGGTGGTTGGGTAGCCACAAATCCTTGCTGAGGGAAAGGATTAGTAAGCACAACCCGCTGACTAAGCACAGCACTAGGAGGGATGGAAGGGGAGTCTTGTTGTCCTCACAATGTTACTAGAGACTCCCACATCTACCGCATCTATGGTAAAAGAGGAAAATCATGTGTGTAATGACCATAAACACCACAACAAGAACAGGGCATGTTCATGCGAACAGGCCTGTCCTGCTTGGGTTAAGTGCCCTGTTGCTGGTTCTTAGTGTTATGAGAATCACCTTGATTAGGTCCAGGATTACCAGAGTCAGATTGATTTTGAGTGTCTTTCCTCTTCTTTTTGGAAGGAGGAGAATTAGTCGTGCCCTGTTGTGCATATACCTGCTCCTGAGGGGGTGGTGGCTGCTGTTGCAGGGGTTGAGAAGGAAAGGGAGGTGGAGGTGCTAATGTTGGAGGAGCTGGAGCACCAGGCTATGGATACAGATAATAAGGAGGTTGGGTAACAGTGTGGTAAACAGGAGGTTGGGAAAAAATAAGAGGTATGTCGTATCCTGGATACGTGCTACCAGGAGAGAGAAAAGTGAAAGATGTGCTAGCCCCCCCTGAGGAAAGTCATAGCCCATGGGAGGTTGAGCGTATGGATTAGAGAGAGCTCCAATGATACCATCGGCAGCATGAGATTCCCCCAGTGTGTTGGCACCACCGGGTCTAGGAAGATTAGGTATAACGATATAAACATAACCCAACTGAGCATAGATCAGGTCATATTTTAACGCAATTTGGAGAGCGGCTTCTTCGGTTTGAGGAAAGTGTGATGCGACATCTTTCCCGATAGGTGGCAAGAGAGATCTAAGGAACTAGTCCATGTAGACACGGTCTTCGAAGGTAGGGGCTCGACATAGGTTCTTTCTTCTCCGCCATTCCTGGACATGGTCGGATAGGTGGGTCGCAGACGATTGATGGAAAGAAGTCAAGAATTCGGTACCAGTGTCATAACGAAGGGGAAGCTGGAAGTAAGACAGAAAATCCTGGGCAAGAGTCGCAAAGGTGGTATGAGAGGAAGGGGCCTAATCAACATACCACTTAGAAGCTTCACCAGTAAGCGTACGTTGTAACAACCGAAGACGGATAGAGTCATCGATAATGGAGTTAGATGAACACCACATGTGGAAGGATCAAACATGATTTGTAGGATCTTCTCCAGAAAGGCCTTCAAACTTAGGGATGTCAGAAGGGAGCTTAGTCGGCATAGTAGGCCAACTAGCGTCATGGTGTATAGGGTCATTTATCAACTAGTTAAAATCAGGAAGCCTGAGGCCTACCATGAAGGGGAGCAGGGGCGCAGCCAGGGTAGTTTCTATTGCGATCCCACTAGTGGTATTCCCAGCATGAGGTCCAGGGTTACCACCAGCATTAGGTCCTGCACCAGACATGGTGAAGGTAACATGGGGAGAACCAAAGGTGGAACAAGAAGGAGAACCCAATGAACCAGAAGAAGAGTCAGAGTGTGGACTCGGTGGAGGACTAACTCGAATCCTACGCATAGAAGTAAGTCTTCCAACCGGAAACTGAGGATGAAGGCCAAGAAGTCTCCTGGATGAACACCTTGGTGGTGCAATGATGATGACACAAGCACGGCACAAAGGAAAAAGAGATTGACAAGGGTAGGGAGGTGCAGGATCAACTGACTACAATGTCGAAACAAGGGTAGAGAGGTGCAGGATCAATTGATTTCAATGTTTTAGAGTCTTTTCTTGGCAGTGTTAACCAAGCCCTTTTTTGCTTAGGGTGTGTGTGCAAAGTGTGTAAATTTTAATTTTTAAACCCAGACATTTGTAGAGAAAAATAAAAAGTGCGTTGTGTAACTAAAAATAAACCTGCAGATAACAGTATATGAAACTGAAATAACAGAAAAATAAACAACTAATAATGCAATAATCTAAACCCAAGGAGGCGGGCCTCTCAACAACTATTCTGTAGGCGGGTAAAAAAACTAATGAAAACACACTAAAATAGCCAATATATCTAAGGTCAGGGAGGGACAGGGATCTAAAGGTAAAAATCTACTGGAAAGTGGCACAGAAACAACAACAAAACAGAGGAAAATTTGTTGTAAATGAGGTGGCAAAAGGCTATCTCCTGGAGGGAAATGGACTGAACCCTAGAGGAAAACCCAAAAAAATCTAAATGAGATGATTTGGATGGATAACAAGCCTATCTGAAGAGGATCTAAAGGTGAGGTATCAGATCTAAAAAATGGCTGAACACTCTGAAAATTTTAGACAACCTGTAGCAGCTAAAACTCTTCCACAAAGTGTGGAGGGTACCGAAGCCCTAGGGGGCTAGGTTCCAACTTATTTGAGTAAAAAATAACAAGTATAGGTCCAAAATGGGTAGAGACGGAGGTCATACAACCCTGAACAGAGGCCCAGACAAACCCATAAAACTTTCAGAAAAACTCCCGCAAAAAGTCCAAGTCACAGTTTCTGACCTATTTTTTGCAGAGGTTGCAGTTTTTGGGTTGATTCCCACTTCCTAAAGCTCCAAGTCGTAGGTTTTGGTCCAAAAGGTGTAACCTGCACTTCCGGCACTTTCAGCGGCATATTTCAAAAAAAAGTGTCGTCTCAGCTGCGACTGATGTTTGTCACCTACGCAATAGGCCTGAAAACACGCGGAAGTTAGAATTTTTATCATTTTCGAGTTTTATAAGTTAAAAAAAACATCAAGAAAAGAAAAAAAAGAGGCTGAAGATAAATCCTAGGGTTTGAAGAAGTTGGATATGCAAGGATCAGAAAAATGACAGCGGTCGTAATCATAAACCCGTGTGGAGTCGCCACTTGTTAGTATGAATCTTGATTCCAAGAGTACGGAAAAATACCACTTTAGCTATGCATAACAAGCAGCCCTAACAGAAAATATGGCTGTTAATATCCTCAGATCTGTAGTTAGGTGATCAAGATAAATGCTACAAAAATCTAGATCTATGCATCAAAAGACATTAAGCAGTAGAAAAAACAAGATTTACTCCATGCATCCAATAGACAAGACAAGAATATGTTGAATGAATTTTGTATTAATGGCACCTGGGAGGAAAACACAGAAGGGTGTTACCAGTTCTCCTCAATGGGATGGGTTCTTGTAAGTCCTCGGCACTTCAGATCTAAAATTCCTCTCTCTTGATGGTGTAGAAAACCCAGACAAAAATGGTAGCAAAATATGACTATGATGGTGGATCAAAGTCAGACCAAAAGTATAGATCCAGAGTGATCTTTAGGAAACAAAAGGTGATGAATGAATGGAAAAACCCTTCTATTTATAACAAAATATTGAGTTAGTCTAGATATTGGTGCATAATTAAAATATTATTAACCAAATCAAGATCCAACTTTTATGGAATATTTTATTATATTTGTTGGAGGGAAAAGGGAATTTGACTTGGGTCAAATCCCTTTATTTGTAAATAATAAATAAATAAATGATTTATTTATCATTTTAAGGATGTGGTTGAGTAATAATCAAATAAATAATGATTTATTTAATTATTTAAGGGTGATTTAGTCATATTTAACAAAGAATATATTATAAATAAGGTTTAAATAATTATTCTTAGAAAATAATGATTTATCTAATTAATTTCCTTGTTTTGGGTTAAATATAACCAGGAATATTAATTAAACTGTTGTTTAACTAATTTTTCCTTGAGAAAAATCAAACAAATGTAGATTTATTTAATATTTCCTCATGGGGTTTCCTATTTAGACCATAAACAACTTAATAAAGGTGGTTTACTAAGTTATTTTCATAGTGAAAGCAATTTTACTTAGGGTAAAATTGGTCTTACATGGTGTAATTAGGTCCATCTAATGATAATAGGTTAGATGACCAAAAAATGGTGTAACACCAACTATCCTCTATTCAGGTTCTGCATCTTCACTGTCAATTTGTTCCATAATAATAGGTGAAGTGGGAGCATTTACTACACGCCCAGATCGTAGATTTATCTCATTGAGTCCTACGGTAGAAATGCTATAATATGGAAGGTTAAGAGTATATGTTTGTTAGACCCCTTTATTATTAGGATTCAGATTAGGCTGGATAGGAAGCTGGGGTCTAAGGGCTCGGTTTCCTGGAGGTACATTGGAGGGAAACTGAAGTTGTTTTTGAGGCATAGATTGAGGAAACTGACCAGTAGGAGAGGGTCCATGCTAGTTCTAATTCCATGAAGGATTCGGACTAGCCTGGGGAACCCATTGTTGCCAAGGGGGATACTGATATTGAGACCACATAGCTGAAAAAGGTGCAGATTGGGGACCCATATTAAAATTATTAAAATATTGAGATGGTTCTTGAAACATACCTGGATTCATAGCTAGTGGTCGAGGTTGCCATGGCTTCTTCTGCCCCATGAAGTACAGCTGGTCCACCACATTTTCTTCACTTGCCCCTTGAAAAACTGCCTTCAGTCCAGGCAAGGAAAGACACGAGCTGGTCACATCAGTATGTTCACAGATTGCACAGAATTCCATTGTGTTTAATGGGCATTTCTTTAAAGGATGCTTCTTTCTACATTGTGTGAAAAATATAGCCATAGTCTTTTCCAACTCCATTTTTTTCTCTTTTGCTTGCAGAGTGTCCATCTCGGTGGACAATGTACTCAGAATATCAGTCCTCAGGTTGTCGAGTAGGTTTCCAATTTTTGTCTTTGCAACCCCTCCACAGGAAACCCTTGATGACCGAATTCCTTGTCCACTCCTTACAGCCCCCCATGAACAGTTGATGCAATAGTCACAGATAGTATCGAAGTATTATTTCAAAATATCCCCTTTTCCTAATATATTCAAAAGTTGCAGGGAGTCTTCCCTAAGTGCCCAGAGAAGAATGATCTTTAGAATGTCCTTGTCCAGGTCACTATGGCCAGACCTCTGCAATATGTATTTGAATCGTTCCACATAGTCCTCCATGTTTTCATCCTCTTTCTGTGCAAACTTAAAGATTTCCTCCTTAATGTCACAGAATTTATAGTAATATTGGTATTTCTCCAAGAATGCTTCTTTCATCCCTTCCCATGAGGTAATTGTGCTCCCTCCTAAACCCATGAACCATCTCAGGGCTATCCCTTTTAAGGTAGCAGGAAATATTTTTAATTTCTGAGCATCAGCAATATAATCATATCCTTGAAAAATAATGTCAAATTCGAAGAGGAACGTATCAGGGTCTTTAGAAGAGAGCCCGTGGAAACTAGGCAGAGCTATTAAATGGATGGGTCTCATCGGTGCATATTCTGCAACGTTTCTGATTGGAAAATCAATAGAATAACTTACAGGTACCATAAATACCCTCCAATACTCACTTGGGATTTCAAATGGTTCTGTAGTTGGTACTTGGAGTGATTCAACTGTAGGAGGTTTCACCACACTCCGCTGGTCCCTTGGTGACGCAAAATCCTTCAGGAATTCTCTCTCCAAATTGGAATTTCTTATTTCGATAGCAGGAGGTTTTACAGCACTCCGTTGGTCTCATGGTGATGAAAACCCCTTTGGAGGTTCTCCTTCCCAATTAAAATTGCTCATTTCTTCTAACCCTCTATTTTCTATCTCTTCCCCTTCTTCTAATGGTAAGGATGTCTCCTCCACTGATATGCTATTTATTAAGTCTTCCATCGTCGAAAGAATTCCTTCTAGTACTGTGGATGGCACTGGTTTCTCCACAAACTGCCCTTCGGACTTCGTCTGAACTCTTACCCTGACAGCAGCATGGGATGATGCCTCAGATCTATATTTTTCAATGATCTCCTGAATATATGTCTTCCTTCTGAGATCCTTTCCTTTCTTTGGGGGTCTTCCTCTGCCCCTCTTGTTCAAATACTTGTTCATACAATTTGTGAAGAGGGTTCATCAAAGTATAAAAAGCGCTCCAGACCCGGAGTAGGATAGATGCCTTCCTCCCCGGGACAAGAGAGTAGGTTCAAACAATCAATAAACTTAAAAGAAGAAAATCAAAGTTTAGGACCTGAAGTAGGGTAATCGAATACCCTCCTCAAGACGAGAAGTTGGCCCTTCAGAAAAGAATCAAAAAGCAGAAAGCTTAAAACTATGCCCAGGACTTAGGGAAGGGTAACAAAATTCCCTCCCCAAGTTGAGAGATAAATTCTAAAATAAAATATTAAAAATAAAGAAAGAAAACACAGATCACTACGCTTAGGACTCGAAGTAGGGCAATAAATTCCCTCCCTAAGACGAGAGATAAATTCTAAAATAAAACAGTAAAAGGTAGGAAAGAACACATAGAGCACTATGCTCAGGACTCGAAGTAGGGCAATAAATTCCCTCTCCAAGACAAGGGA
Source organism: Pinus albicaulis (assembly GCA_034641835.2). Taxonomy (NCBI): domain Eukaryota; kingdom Viridiplantae; phylum Streptophyta; class Pinopsida; order Pinales; family Pinaceae; genus Pinus; species Pinus albicaulis. Next base: position 3,102,995 of record CM076572.1, read on the forward strand.
TCGACCCTTAGATCAATTGCAGATCATGTTCTTGCACCTATTAGCCTTCCCCGGCAATGGCGCCAAAATGTTGGTTTCCGGGTGTGAACAATATTCAAACCCTTTTTCCACATAAATTATCAACCCGAGGGAGTTATTTATTTCAAGACCAATGGAAAAGTATATGTAGAGAAATCACATGACTTACTGTAGGTCACAGGCTTAAATCCATAAACACACAGAATATTGTAACAACAATTAAAATAGATTGCAGAATTAAAAATACATTCACGGCAATTAAAGATTATACTAGAACAGAAGTAACAAAACCAAACCAAAACATGAAATCAATGGAAATAAAGGTAACGTAGCACCTGATCAAAAGAGTGGGGCCAACTCTCTGATTAGGGCTACGGCAATCTCACAAATTACAAGTGAAACAGCAAGAATATATTGTTACAAAATCTGTATGTAATGGGCTTAACCTCGATTCACAGCCCACAGGCCCTCTTTATACAAATGTTCTGGAAATCGTCGATTTCCTTCAGCAACTAAATATTTACAAAAACATACTTTGTTACAACAGCAACCTAGTTTCCCAGAATGAAACCATGAAAAATCCTAAAATAACGGTGGTGTGAAACAAATTATGTTGCATTGTAGCAGCAAATGAAGATAGCGGTGGAAATTATGGGTTGTTCCACGACTTCACAGCTGTAACCTTCCCACTTTGGCCGAATCTGTAAAAATATCAGAGTTAATATTGCAAAAAGGTAAAACCTCCATGACAATTACTTCATTAATCAAATATCTCATGAAAGATAAAAGAAAGGGGTTTACCTCATGCATTTAAGAACAATAATGGTACAAAGAGATAGAAAGATGGGATAAAATGAGAGCGAAAAGTATACCAATCTAGTACCCAACATAACATACCATAGTTTTTGTTACACAAAGGCACTGATTGAAACATTAATTCCATGATTCTCTTATATGAACTTGTTGAACAACTCTATCTGAGTGGTGTCCAAGATATTTTGTGCATGTTCTTCGTACTGATTTCATGCTATTCTTCATCACATCACATCCCTCTATTTTGGTGAAACACGTGAATTTTTCGTTCAATATTCATATATTATTTTTTTAACATCTTCTCCAAGTCTATCTTTATATGGTCGACTACAAATAACTGTCCAAAAAGCGAGTTCATCATTTACATCTATTTGCAATCAAAATTTCCGATGTTTGTGCATTTTTTTTCGTGAGATCCCTAATGCTTGTGCCATATATTTTACCAAACAATTCTCTTTAGTAATTTATGAAACCATTTCCATTTGTATTCGTCTACGTGCATCTAAACACCTTTTCTTTCTAGATCTTCCAATTGACTTCAGAGCACTATTTATATTTTGTATCACATTTTCCTTCATTTTTTAATCTTTTGTTGATTTTTGAAAACCTAATAGAGTCGTATCTTCTTTTAATTTCTTTGATGTTAAGAGACTTCTCAAAATTTGGGCTTGAATTGCCCCATTTTCATCTTTGAAGAACATATCAGTAATGTGCTTAACACGAAATCATATAACATGGTCAACTTTTTTATCTCCATATCTTTCAATGTCAACATTTTATAACATCTCATCATCGATATTGATTTCATCTATACATATGAGAATTAAATGTACAAAATGAGTTTAAATAATCAATAAATAATTAAATTAAAAAATAGTGTTTGAATGAAATTGAAAAATTAATAAATATGTATAATTTCAATAATACACATTCAACATATATATATATATATACCTGGTGATTCAATTTATTCACTTGAATTTCTTTCAACATTTTCAACATCTAATCATTGGTTCAATATATTTTTCACTTTCTCTTTCAACATTTTTATCTCATTGTCAATGTTATGAGGAATATATCTCTCTGTTTACATTGCAAAATATTTTTCAAATTATTTCATCAAATAAAAATTAAGTTTCACAATACACTAGTTAAATTTTAAATATCATTTATAATATTTACATTTACATACCTGCTTCAACTTCTAGTTGAGTTTGATTTTCCCTTTCAATATTTGAGCGTTATTCTCTCATTTTTTTGTGATATTCTCTCTTGTATTCTCTACGAGCCTCAGGGTTTCTTGTTCGATCATATTTTATCTTGCAATTTATTTGGTTTCCCATGATAATTCAGTATGAAGCTCAAAAATTTTCCTTCAAAATCCTGCAAAAAAAAACTCACTATCCAAATTTAGACAAAAAAATCATCACAAAATATTTAATTTAAAAAAAAAAATTCACTTTAAAAATTCTGCAAAAAAGACATACTTCAACCAAAAACACTTACTTTAAAAAAAATCACTTTAAAAATTCCACCAAAAAAATGTCTTTCAAAAATGAAGCTCAAAATATTTCTTTCAAAGTCCTGCGAAAAAATCTCACTTCAAAAATTTAGAAAAAAAATCACTTTAAAAAATCATTATAAAAGATTTACTTAAACTCAAAACACTTACTCTAAAAAAATGTCACTATAAAAAATACCCCCAAAACATGTCCTTTGAAAATTAAGCCCAAAAAACCTTTGAACATTTATCCCAAAAAACCTTTGAAAATTGAACCCAAAACGTTTCCTTTGAAAATTCAGCCCAAAAAACTTCCTTTGTGAATTCAACCCCAAAAATTTCCTTTGAAAATTTAGTCCAAAAAATTTCCTTTAAATTTCAACCAAAAAATTTCCTTTAATTCAGTCCAAATGAATAAATGTGCAAAAATAATGTTTCCATTTGTTTTTTCTTTAAAATTAATGGGACGGGGCAGTGAAAAAAAATTTGGCCAAATTACTACAAAATTTCGGCCGAACTAAAACGTCTGCAACTATGGTGTAGCTCGGCTCTAAACACATTTCTTCAACTTTGGAATGGTTAAACTCCATTAAATTTTATGAAATAACTTTGAGAACCAAAACTAGAATTTACAAAATTCAATCTACTTTGAAGAGATATAAATTTTATGGAATTCCATAGATATTTACTAATTTTAATTAATTTTTTAATAAAATGGGTGTAAAAAAGTTCTGAAGGTCATTATGATTCAGTGAAATCAAAATTATGTATCTCCCAAAATACACTGTAAAAAAAATTGAAAATTTTATGGTGCATTACATTGGTTTGTCTTTTGTAATTGGTAGTTTTTAGATTTTTAATTTATAACTAGAATGTTGAGAAACTTGACCCGGATTGAAACATATTAAAAATATGCAGTTTTTTCATATTGTTTCAGTTTAAAAAATTCTAGTAATTATGATATGCTTCAGTTAGTTTCATAAATATAACGATGCCAAAGTAGAATCGGTCTAGATTTTTGCAACACATTTTTTTCTCAAAAACACAAAGTTATCAATGAATACACCAACGCTTCTCAACATGACTTTTTATGAATCCCTTTATTGTTAAATAACATACACTCAAAGAATTGTAAGTTGACATATCAAATGTGAATAAAATTTTGCAACTATATAAATCGCTGAAAATGGAATCATTATTTTCACACATTTATTCATTTGGGTTGAATTTTCAAAGGACTTTTTTTGGGCTTAATTTTCGGAGGACATTTTTTGGAGGTATTTTTTAAAGTGACATTTTTTAGAGGTTTTTTGGGCTCAATTTTCAAAGGACATTTTTTGGAGGTATTTTATAAAGTGATATTTTTTCCCAGGTTTTTTGGGCTTAATTTTCAAAGGAAATTTTTTGGAGGTATTTGTTAAAGTGACATTTTTTTAGAGGTTTTTGGGTTTAATTTTCAAAGGACATTTTTTTAGAGGATTTTTGGGCTTAATTTTAAAAGGACATTTTTTAGAGGTATTTTTTAAAGTGACATTTTTTTAGAGTAAGTTTTTTGGGTTGAAGTAAATCTTTTATAATGATTTTTTAAAGTGAGTTTTTGTGTAATTTTTTAAATGAATTATTTTTGCAGGACTTGGAAGGAAATATTTTGAGCTTGATTTCATTTTTAAAATACATTTTTTTAGCGAAATTTTTAAAGTAAGTGTTTTTGGTTGAAGTATGTCTTTTGTGAAAAAATTTTAAAATGAGTTTTTTAAATTAAATCTTTGTTGATGCTTTTTTTAATGGAGTTTTTGTCTAAATTTTGATAGTGAGTTTTTTTACACGATTTTGAAGGAAATTATTTGAGCTTCATACTAAATTATTATGGGAAATCAAAGGAATTACAAGATAAAATATGGTCAAATAAGAGAACCTGAGGCTCGTAGAGAACAAGGGAGAGAATATCGAAAAAAAAAAAAAAAAAAAAGAGAGAAGAATGCTCAAATATTGAAAGGGAAAATCAACCTCAACTAGAAGTTGAAGTAGGTATGTAAATGTAAATATTATAAATTTGATATTTAAAATTTGAGTAGTTTATTGTGAAACTTAATTTTTATTTAATGAACTAATTTGAAAAATGTTTTGCAATGTAAACAAAGAGAGATATTCCTCAAAACATTTATGATGTGATAGAAAATTTTGAAAGAGAAAATGAAAGATATATTGAACCAATGATTGAAGATGTTGAAAATTTTGAAAGAAATTCAAGTGAAGAAATTGAATCACCAGCTATGTATATATATGTTGAATGTGTATTATTGAAACTATACATATTTATTAATTTAAATTATACATATTTATTAATTTAGTTATTTATTGAATATGTAACCTCATTCTCTACATTTAATTCTAATATGTACATATGAAATCAATATAGATGATGAGATGTTAGAAAATGTTGACACTGACACATATGGAGACAAAAAATTTGACCATGTTATACAATATCATGTTAAGCACATTATTGATACGTTCTTCAAAGATGAAAATGTGGCAGTTCAAGCCCAAATGTCGAAAAGTCTCTTAACATCAGAGAAATTAAAAGAAACTATGACTTTATTGGGTATTCGAAAACCAACAAAAGATAAAAAAAAAAATGAAGGAAAATGTGATACAAAATATAAATAGTGCTCTAAAGTCAATTGGAATGTCTATAAATAAAAGTGATTTAGACGCACGTAGATAAATGCAAATGGAAGTGGTTTCATCAAGTGCTAAAAAGAATCTCTTGGTAAAATCTATGGCATAAGCATTAGGAATCGCACGAAAAAATTTGCACAAACATCAGAAATTTCGATTGAAAATGGATGTAAATGATGAACGCGCTTGTTGAACAATTATTTGTAGGCAACCATGCAAAGATAGACTTGGAGAATATGTTAAAAAATAATATATGAATATTGGATGAAAAAATCATGTATTTCACCAAAAGCAAGGGATGTGATGCGAAGAAGAATAGCACGAAATTAGTATGAAAAACATGAAAAACATTTCTTGGACACCACTCAGATAGAGTTGTTTAAAAAGTTCATAGAAGAGAATCGTGAAATTAATTTCTCAATCAGTGCTTTTGTGTGACAAAAACCATGGTATGTTAAACCTATCACTGTATGCGACACTTGTTGTTGTCGTTATCAAGTGGAATTTTAGTTATATTATGACACATTCCTTAATTTTGGTAAAATATCTTGGAAATATTCACCTCCTCCTTCCACTATCCATGATTTCATATCTCAAATTCTGTGGAAGAGAAAGCCATGAATTATTTTACCAAAAGAAATTTGTTGGTGTTAAAAAATGTGATGATCATGGAAATTTGACTTTATTTCAAAACAAATATCGTACTGATATAAATGATCAATCATTGTCCAACAATGTATACTCATGTTGTCTATCTCATCATCTGTATGATACACAAAATTAGCATGTATATTCTCTCGTGCTCTTTGTCGATTCAAACAAACATAAATTCCACCAAGTCCACTCTGAAAATTTTCTATGTTGACATCCCTTAATTATCGACTAATTTTAGAAGTGGCATTCATCTTTGACCGTAAAATTTCCACACGAAGAGGTCAGCTTACAAATGGTGGCTCAGGGCAAGGAAACTTAGCATCATGCTTAGTGCCCCTACGGTCACATAATCGACCTTTCCTGGGACCAAAAATTTCAGAGGGAAGGTCATCATAATTGGGTTTCATTCTCGAAAATAATTATGCATAACATACTTTGGAAAGATAAAGAGGAACCTCGTCGTTCCACAGTAGTATTCCATAGGCAGCAAGGTGCCTATCATACAAATGGAAAACTATATCATGGTGCTTGAAATATTGCACCTTTAGCATCTTTATTTTCAACCCTTCTTTGAAATTAAATATAGATTTTTTCATTTATTTTGTAACTTTGTGTTTAACATCCTCCCATATATTGGTACCCATCACTGTTTATTTTATTTTCCTCATCACTTCTACAAAAGTATCATTGGTTGGTCCCATGGTTTTTGTAAACATATACAAGTGTGCTTAAAGAGTACGTAATTATTTCTAAGCTTTCGTGAATCTCAGCAGGGAGTTTCAAAGCCAGAAGATCTTTCTTCAATTTTGAATAAATATGTTCACACCATTGTAATGTGCATTTTTGGATGTTTTTTTCCCAAGGTAAATTAGAAATGTCATAAGGATAAGTCATAGTTGGTGTACAACCTTCTTCTAGAATAACGCAGTCTGGCCTACGTCTTTTTCGAGCAACATTTTCACCCTCTACATCAATATATAAAATTACATGTATTAAAAAAAATATTTGTGAACAATTTTTTACGAATTTTCTTTTTAACCATAAAAAAATTATATAAATAATTTAAAACAAAATAATAATTGAATGAAAATAAAATTCATATTGATAGCCACCTCGAGATGGCTGGGTAACATCAAGCCCACCCTGAGATCGTTGAGAACCAGCATGACCACCCATTATTTTTCCACCACCCATTGGTTGAGAGCCAACATGACCACCCATTGATTGGCCATCGGGGGAATGCATACCACCACCCTCATTGATTGGCCACCACCTATTAATTGGCCACTAGGGGATGTGTACCACCACCACCCTCACGCGATGAGAGGGAAGCTTCATAAGAAAATATGAATTTATAATCAATTCAAAAATACATACATACATATAAATACATACATATGACTTTTTATATTGCGTGAACCATGCCACGATTGCGTGAACCATGGTGAGGCTCCATTGATGGAGTATATATTATTTTCCTCTGAACTCCTAACAAATAAAAAATGAAATTTATTAAAAACTAATTTAACTCACAAAACTGATAAAAAATCAATTCCATATGTATACATGTATGTTCATGGGGATAAAATAATATAATTCAATAAAAATATCAATTCCACATGTATACATGTATGTATGGGGATAATATTATATTCAAATGTCATTTAAAAACATGCACATTTAATATAAATACCATGAACATCCCTCGATTTATGATCCCCCTCTCTCGTAGAGGCATGTGATTCTATTGATGTTCCCCTTTCATCCTCCATGATAGATATATGGATATCTACAATGGATATTTAAAATTATTTTTAAAATTACTATTTAAAATAAATTCAAAAAATTGGTGTAATTTAGTACACAAACGTTGATCACAAACACAAATTATGTAAAACACAAAAATTCCAAAGAAAATTTTGATTTGTAAAACTCACTTTAAACAAAAATTTGTTGAAGTCCTGCACATTTTAATTTTACAAAACATGAAGTTCACCAAGTTGTGCTTAGATGGTAGGAGAAAACTTGGTATATAATTGAAAAAAACACATGGTCATTAAAAATGGCACATTTATAAGTAAAAAACACACACATATCAAAGAGATGTTACAATGTCCAATGTCAATAAATTTTGAAAGAGAGTGTCTTAACATTAATTCATCTTTGAGAGATGAATATTGAATTGGCATTGCCCCATACAATACTAATTCATCTTTGACAGACGAATCTTGAATTGGCATTGCCCCACATAATAGATCACTAGACATATTATTAACATTTTCACAATGTCTTATACTAAAAAATTGAAATTGTCTAACAATATTGTTTGCTTTTCCATGCAGTTGTTTTAGCCTCATCTTCTTAACTTGGTACGTTCCTTTCATCTCATTGCACACAAGTTCAGAATTGGTGAAAACTACAATTCCATTCGATCCATACTCCCTAGTTGTTCCCAAGCCTTATATTGATGCAATATAATATGCTTAATTGTTTATTGTTCTTCCTGTTATATTCATTTTTCTTTGGAGGACCTTGTTAGTTGTAATTTTTCAAATCACATATGTAATTACTACTTTCCCTAGATTGGTATAGCAAGAAACATCTTGAATAATGTCCATTTTTCAACCAATTTTAGTGGGCTTTTTTATCCCTGAAAAAAAAAAAAAAACAAACAAACAAACAAACAAATTCAATAGAATATATTAAATGAACATTTATTGCAAATGCTTTAAATTTTATGGGAGAAATTACATATACATGGTTTTCCTTAAATTTTATGGGAGAAATGACATGTACATGGTTCCCAAAAACACTAGAAAATGCCTTAAATTTTATGGGAGAAATAACATGTACATGGTTTCTAAAAACACTAGCATTTTCCTTAAAAATATATTAAATTAAATTTTATGGGAGAAATGACATGTACATGGTTTTCCTTAAAGCTTATGGTAGAAATGACATGTACATGGTTTGCCTTAAACTTTATGGGAGAAATTACATGTACATGGTTTGTCTTAAAGATTATGGTAGAAATGACAAGTACATAGTTCCCAAAAACACTAGAAAATGCTTTAAAGTTTATGGGAGAAATGACATGGACATGGTTTCCCAAAACACTAGAATGTTCCTTAAAAATGTATTAAATTAAATTTTATGGGAGAAATGACATGTACATGTTTTGCCTTAAATTTTAAGGGAGAAATGACATTTACATGGTTTGCCTTAAATTTTATGGGAGGAATTACATGTACATGATTTTCCTTAAAGTTTATGGGAGAAATTACATGTACATGGTTCCCAAAAACAATAGCATTTTCCTTAAAAATATATTAAATTAAATTTTATGGGAAAAATGACATGTATATGGTTTTCCTTAAATTTTATGGAAGAAATGACATGTACATGGTTCCCAAAAACACTAGCAAATTCCTTAAAGTTTATGGGAGAAATGACATGTACATGGTTTCCAAAAACACTATCATTTTCCTTAAAAATATATTAAATGAGCATTTATTGCAAATGCCTTGATGTTTATTGAAAATGCCTTAAAATTTATGGGAGAAATGACATGTACATGGTTTTCCCTAAATTTTATGGGAGAAATGACATCTACATGGTTTTCCTTAATGTTTATGTGAGAAATGACATGTACATGGTTCCCAAAAACACTATAAAATGCCTTAAAGTTTATGGGAGAAATGACATGTACATGGTTTCCAAAAACACTAGAATTTTACTTAAAGTTTATGGGAGAAATGGCATGTACATGGTTTCCAAAAATATTAGTGAATGCCTTAATGTTTATGGGAGAAATAACACATTTACATGGTTAATTTTACAAGATAAATGACATGTACATGGTTTCCAAAACACTAGCAAATGCCTTAAATTTTATGGGATAAATGACATGTACATGGTTACGTTTATGGTAGAAATGACATGTACATGGTTAAGTTTATGGGAGAAATTACATGTACATGGTTTCCAAAAATACTAGCAAATTAACCATGTCCTTGCATTTAGCTATAAGTTTTATAAAGGTGATAGACATGTGATTTTGAAAGCATCCTTGTTGTTAAATGAGTAACAACACATCGTAGCCATTATGGTTGTTTGGTTAGGTGACATTGGACCCCTATGAGGTGATAGACACATTTAGATAAAAGTTTTATAAACATGATAGACATGTGATTTTGAAAGAATCTGTTGTAGCATAATTTGACTCAGCTAAAAGTCAAGAGAGGTTCTGAGCAATTCAAGGTTGTTGAGGAACAATTATTACAAATTTAAGAAGAACAGGAACATGTTCAAGAATATAACCACAAGCTCAACATATGTTGCTCAATGATTCTCCTCGTTTCATGTATTGGATTTGTTCCATGGCTCAATGTATCAGCAAATTAAAAGGTACAAGCATGAAAGTCTAAATCTTCATGGAGGTGGAAAAAGTCCGAGGTAGGGAGATGCTTTATTGAAGAAATTTTAGTTGCTTAAAACTATAAATTCCCTAGTTGAGGATGGGTTACCTTTCCTTCAGTCAAAAATTGATCCATCCCCTTGCATTTTCTATGAACGATACTTATCAACGAAGCTGGAAGGAATATTATTCCTTATCATATTTTGGAGAATGTTGTTCTGCAGCATATCAATAAAAACATGCCTAGAAAAACAAAGGAATTTGCTCGAAATAAATGATATTGGAAAAGTTCCTTGAAAGAATGAAAATATGCCTATCTAATTCTACATATGAAGTCATAGTTGAGATAAACAAAATGTTTTAAAGGCATTTGAAGAATTGTGTCTGAGAAATCTGTTATTAGGTGATTTAAGTAAATTGCAAGGGTAAGACTAATTTTTGAATTATGAAAGCTTATGAAGGTGTTGGTGTTCATTTAATCCTCAGTGATTAGAGAGTTGAGTAGGTTGTTTTGGATTGATTCAGTGGAAATTGGAATTTTTGGAGACCTAGTGGGTTGTTTTATATCGTTTGGTTCATAAGGTATTTGAAAAAGTTGCAGAAGGTTTTGAAATAGTCAATGTTAAGGTAATAACTTGTTTGGAATTTATTCATTGGATATTTGGAGCAGTCATTCCTGATTTGAATTAGGTGTTGGAATTTTGGGAAACCCAAATAGATATTTTGGATTAATTAACTGGGCATTGAAACAGTCACTATCGAATAATCTGGGTTTTGAGATTTCTTATAAAAAAACTAAAAAAACGTTGACATTCCGAGCACGGGATTTTCGATTTCAACTTTCGGTCAAATGGATGACAATTTCAAGAATCCACAACATGGGTTTTTTGCAGAGTAACCCCAATTGACTTGAGTATGGGAATTGTTCAAAAACTCAAATTTTTTTAAGAGATTTCGCCAGTTCTTCAAAGGATATTTTTTCAGAAATGTCCTGCAAAACTGGGTTTGATTCATTCCGTGGGAATTCGATTTGCATAATGAAAATTTCATTCTCAGATGATAACTTGGCTTTCAGATGATATTTAAATAAAACCCAGTACAGTTTATATTTTAATTTGAGTTCATGCAATCCCAAAGCTCAATGAGACTTTGCGTGAGAAAGAAGAGAAACAAACAGGTCAAAGTTCTACCGTATCTCATAGAAATTTGATATTTAGATAATTCGGCCCAGATCCAATGGTAATGCGGAAGCACAAGTTGCATGAAACTTATGAGATGTAGTGCCCCCGTAGAATGGTTTTATCTAAACCAATGTTCGCTAATTGACAGCTACAATGCAATGTGGCATCACTCAGCCCCTTCTCAAGAAATTGCTACAGGTGCTTCCATAGGTAGTAATTGGTTTTCAAAAACCATGTGTGATTTTGTCAATAATGCATACAAATATAACGGTGGGACCCAAAATTTACTATTAGTCCTTCTTTAAATTTCAGTAGGGTGAGATTCTATTTTTTTTTATGTTATATATTATATATATAATATTAAAACAACTATTTTGTAAATTTAATTAATTCCAAAATTTCCTAAACTACTTTAAGAATCAGTTTTAAAACTGATCATAGTAGTTAGGAAGTCAGATTAGATGGCAGATATAAAAGCAGAGACAAGAAGAGGGGTAGGGGTTCTGAGTTTTGGACCTTTGGAGGACTGCAATTTTGTACTGAATTTTCTAAAAATTAATGAAAGAAGATCAAGTTTCTAGCACTTGTTGATGTTGATGTGTTTTTCCAGTTTCATTATGTGTTTATTCTTCTGTGAATGAAGTGAATTAATGTAGTTGACGGTCACTTTTTACAGTTTGTAAGAGTTAAATGTCCTTAATGTGTGCTCCTTCACTCCAACTATTTTCTCTCTATAAAGTTCTTTCCGAGATTTATAATGATAGATTCTGTTATACAGCATATCATTTTAAGTTTCCATTCCATTTTCTTCCTTCCATTTCAAGTTATATCAGCAGATAATGGCATTGTGAAATCTTTCATTATATCGGATCATTGAGGGTTATAAATAATTAATATCCAAAGGTGCTTAACGAAGACTATCTGATATCTTAATATTGTGACATACATTGATAAATGTCTCGAGCACTGATTCCTTACCACAGCAAAGGGATTGTTTCTTGGGGTACAACATTTTTTGGCGTTGTTTTCGGGGATCAAAGAACCGAAGTTCATTTCCCTGGGTTTTTCCTTCAATTTCCTCTGGTTTTTCAGTGAAGAGGAAATATTCGGCTGTGTTTACTTTTTACAGAATTCTCATTTTCAAAAAGCCACACATTAGGTCAAATACCTTGCAGCAGAAGGTCTCATAATCCCTTATTCTTGATGGTGAACAAGATTTAGATTTGAAGTTTGGTTGTTTATTATTCACCTGGCGACTCCACTTATGAAGGTTTCATTAGATGAATAATTTTGTTGGCAAGAAAATGAGAAAGCATCATGGAAAAAACATGTATCATAATTTCAGTTTTTTAAAGGAGGTTCTATTTTTTACTATCAGTTTAGTGGTCTATTTTCCCTTATATATCAAGAATATTGTTTCTTACTTTATATTCTCAGAAGATTGTAAAGTCTGAAAAGTACATTCTTTATTGGAAAAGGATGATTTTTCTTCTTCTTGTATTATAGATCTTGACACAACTTTATCTCCTAAATATGAGAGGAGAGATTATTGTTGTATTACAATTTCGAAAGATAATTAGTCACTGTCTGGGCATCAAGGTGATGATTCATCATATTTGGATGATAATATTTTGCTTCACAAGAAATTGACTGATTTTCAACTCAAAAACAAAGAAATCTTTAAACCCCTGAAGCTGCCCATGATTCTCCATCAATATCCTTCAAAAGGATTCAAATCATTGCCAAGTTTCTCCAGAAAGGAGGAGGATATTTCAATTGAACTACATATCTTGGAATTTGAGTAATTTCTGGACAAATTTCAAATTATTTATGAATACGTGGCTTTAAGGATGTTTTCTCATTCATTAAAGCATGATGCTTAACAATGGTTCCAGTGTTTGGAAGCAAGTTCAATTATTTCATGGCAAGGTTTTCAAGATATCTTTCTTAGATATTGGGGCGAGCGTAATTCATATGAAAAACACCTTTTGGAATTATATTCTATCTAGAGGTAGAGTAATGAATCAATCGTTGAGTTGAATAGGAGGTTTCAAAAAAATTATTTCAGCATGCCAAAAGAAATTCAACCTCCTAAAGAAGCAGTTATGGTTTACTATTTGAGGGCTCTTTCTATAGTCTTGGATTTTTATCTCAAAGAAAGAAAGCCATGCACTCTGAAACTAATGTTTCTTTATGCACAAGAAATCGAATATAATGTGTGGGCTTGTAGGAATTTTTCTTATCATGTTGAAAGAACAAGATTTGTTGAAGACAAGAGGTTCTGTCAAGAAAAAATTGGAATTTCTTTACAAGAGAATGCAAAATCAGAGGTGAATAAGGATTTTCAAAAGGTGTCAGAAGATTCTTGTATTGCTGAAACACAAGAATCTAAGCATTCTGAAGATTCTGGTCAAAAATTTGTTGCAACAGCTGAACAACACGATGAAAGCCTGGAAGATCATTACAATTTTTCTAATTTCAATGATTTTGTGAATAGAGAGGAAACTAGCGGACCTTCTCAGGCATGTTTGCAGGAGGAGGAAGATTTTTGTCAAGAATTGGCATTATACAAAGAAAATCAGCATTATGGGGAACAAACCTTGGATTTTTCTTTTCAACCTAAATGCTTGCCTACAGAAAATGGCAATCAAGTTCCTCGCACAAAATTCCAAACTGAGGAGTCAAAAAATGAAGGAAGTTGCCATGATCAATGTTAGGTCCCTATATTACTAGTATAGTCCCTTATTGTTATTAGTGTAACCCCCTTATTTTTATTATTGTACCCTTGTAACCCCATTTTTTTATTATTGTGCCCTTAAATTATTATTGTTAGGTCGGCTAGGATTACATTGTGGCCCACTAGGATTACATTATGGCCAAATGGACTCCTATATATAGAAAGGAGGTTTTGTAAATTGTATCATCGAAGAATTGTTCATTTATGTAATGTATTGGAGGTTTCCCCCTCGAAGTGTCTTATTTCTAAGGCATTGATATCTCTTTTCTTCTATTTTTGGAGCTGGTTACACAACATTTGGTATCAGAGCTTTGGATTCTAGGGTTTCGCTGCTCCAAACAGGTCATCGTGAAATTTTCGCTATAACTTTTTTTCTACGAAGTTTCAAAAGCTAAAATTTTTAGGGTTCGAAGCCAAAATCCTGAGGAAGATCGTCTAAAAATTTCAGAGCTTGGTTCGCAATTTTTTGGAGATATGATCTGTGGATGTTAGGTCTTTTTTCAGGCTCCTAAACAGGTCATCGTGGAATTTGCGCTATAACTTTTTTTCTACGAAGGTTCAGAATCTGAAATGTTTAGGGTGCGAAGCTGAAATCCTGAGGAAACTCGTCACAAAATTTCAGAGCTTCTTTTGCAATATTTTTGGAGATATGATTTGTGGAAGGTAGTGCTTTTTCAGGCTCCCAAATTTCATCTCAACGAGGTGATCGTGGGAAAAGTTCAATAACTCTCTCTCTCTGAGCAACGGATTGCAGTGATGTAAAAAGTGGTCGCAAGTACATAGATTTTAGTTTCTTGTCTATCAATTTTAGAGGCGAAGGATGAAACAGTGACACGTGGCAAGTCGTACAAGCTCGCTCTACTGAACCAGTCCATAACTAGGTCATTGTGGGAGATTAGACATAATGTTTTCTTGGAGAATCCAAATCAGGTCAGACCTGTGGAATTCAAAAGAGAATTTAGAGGGCTACTTTAGTGCTGAATTTTAGATATTGAAGAGCCACAATCACAAAGATAATCCAATTTCAATATCGAGCTCCTCAAAAGCAAGAAAAAGGTGTGTATTTTTTTTTTCCAAATTGCATAAGTCTTGTTTGAAAAATCAATTTGAATTGATTCCAAGGGCATATTGTAGAATAAATATTAGTATTGGGTTCTAAAAAATGCCCCATAAAAATAATTCAACACCCATAATTTAAGCCTTCATAAGGCTCTACTATGACTCATGAAGATGAAGAATTGCAACATGATCTATCAAAATTACAAGAGCAAGTGCACCAAATTTCGCTCTTGCAAAGATCAGAAAAAAATGAAATGGAAGTTTTGAAGAAAGGCGTGGAAGCAAAGATGGATGGTGTGAAGAATAATATTGATGGTTTGAAGAAAGGTGTGGAATCTAAGATAGATGGCATGGAAGCTGGCATGGAATCTAAGATGAATGACATGGAAGCTAAAATGGAAAACATGAAGAATGATCTAAAAGAAGACATAGAAGGTTTGACAAAGTTGATACAAGAAATTTTTCCTAATGGTGAAAAGATAGTAGAGGAAACTCATGATGAGAACAAAATAAATTTTAATCGTGATTTCATAAACTCTAATGTTGGCGGGAAGAACCACCATATTCCAAAAATGGATATGAGGAAGTTTGATGGAAAGGATTTGGTAACATGGATACTACAGATGGAGCAATATTTTGATCTCCATAATGTGAAAACACACAAAAGCTACGCATTGCAACTTTATATTTAGAACAAAATACATTTCTATGGTATCAATGGCTTTACTCTCGTAAAACAATTCTCACTTGGTTAATTTTTGTGGAGGAAATGATAGCACATTTTGAGGACACAAAGAGCAACACCTTCTTTAGCCAATTGATAAATCTCAATCAAAAGGGTTCAATGGTGGAGCACATTGAGGACTTCCAAAAATTGAATATAAGGGTAATTGATATTCCATGGGGGCTCTGGAGATTGAAAAGATCTCTTCATAAACCCTTTCAGAGATGTATCCAATATGAAGTTCGCGTTTGGAACTGATTCATTGGAGAAGGCATTCGAGTTGGCAAGAAAAATTGAATGTAAAATTATGGCGACAAGGAAGCCTACCACTCAATTCTATAAGGAAGGAAGTGTTTCTATGCCTAGATTTCCACAACCTACAAGGTTGACACCACAATAATTGGAAGAAAAAGAGCAAAAGGGCTTTGCTACAGTTGTGATAGCAAATACACTAAAGGTCATAAGTGTGCTGAAAAGAAATTATTTTACATAGATTGTGAAGAAGAAGAAGAAAATGAACAAGAAGAGGATATACACGAAGAACCAGCCATAGAAGAGGAAGAAATGAATCCGACCATATCATGTAATGCACTGGCAGGAATTACCACTCCTCAAACTCTCAAGATAGAAGGACATATCAAGAAGAAAAAGGTAATAATGTTGATTGACTCAAGTAGTACCCATAATTTTATTCATTGTAAGGTAGCCAAGAAATTGAATTGCTTCATATGCCTAGCACCATAATGTCAAGTGATGGTTGCAAATGGAGGAACTATAAATTGCTCTGAAAAATGCCATAATATCAAGGTAACCATGGGGGAATATGTATTGAATAGTCCAATGCTTTCCATTCTAATGGGAGGTGTTGATGTTGTACTAGAAGTACAATGGTTACAATCTTTGGGGACGGTGGCTTTCAATTTTAAAGAACACCTGAAGAAATTTAGGAAGGAAAGGAAGTCGAATTACAGGGTATTGCAGGGAAGCCGGGAAAGATAATAAGCTCTAATGTCATGAAAAAAATTCTAAAGAAATAACAACGAGGTGTAATTGCACAATTATGCTCACTAGAGGTTCCAACATCAAAATCATCTATTTTTGTAGATCTCCAACAAGTCTTGGACAATTATTCCAAGGTGTTTGAAACTCCCAAAGGACTCCCACCTATTCGTGATCATGATCATGCTATTCATTTGATTCCAGGATTTTTTCCTCCAAACATCAGGCCTTATATATATCCTTACGTCCAAAAGAGAGAAATTGAACGTATGATTGCAGAAATGTTAGAGGCGGGTATAATTCAACCTAGTCAAAGTTCTTTCTCTGCTCCTGTAGTATTGGTACACAAGAAGGATGGATCATGGCGAATGTGTCCGGATTATAGGGAGCTCGATAAGCTCACCATTAAAGACAAATTTCCCATTCCTGTGATTGATGAATTATTGGATGAATTACATGGAGCAATTTATTTTACCAAGTTGGATCTTCGTTCTGGATATCATCAAATTAGAACGAAGACTGAAGATATTCCAAAAACAGCATTTCGAACTCATGAGGGTCATTATGAATTTTTGGTCATGCCTTTTGGCCTTACCAATGCACCTTCTACATTTCAAGGGATGATGAATTCCATTTTCAAACCCTTCCTTAGAAAATTTGTGCTAGTATTTTTTGATGATATACTAATCTACAGTAGGTCTTGGAAGGATCATGTTCAACATGTTGACAGGGTGCTCAAACTATTGCGGGAGAAACAATTATATGCAAAAACATCCAAATGTTTCTTTGGAGTACAAGAGGTGGAATATCTGGGTCATATTGTATCTCATGAGGGTGTTAAGGTAGACCCTAACAAAATTAAAGCCATTAAGGAATGGAAAGTCCCCACAAACATAAAGCAGTTGCGAGGATTTCTCGGGTTAACAGGGTATTATCGAAAGTTTGTTAAGAATTATGGGAGAATAGCAGCACCTATAACAACATTATTGAAGAAAGATGCATTTCATGGACTCCTGAAGCAACTAAGGCCTTTGAACATCTTAAAGAGGCAATGTGCCTAGCACCAGTCTTAGCTACGCCAGACTTCACAAAAACCTTTATTGCGGAATGTGATGCCTCAGGAAATGGAATTGGTGCTGTTTTAATGCAGGAAGGAAGACCCATTGCTTTTGAAAGTCGTCCAATCAAAGGAAAGTATTTACAGAAACCTATTTATGAGAAGGAAATGTTAGCAATACTGCATGCACTAAAGAAATGTAGAACTTACCTAATGGGAAGACACTTCAAGGTAAAAACTGATCATGATAGTCTTAAACACTTTTTGGAACAAAGACTATCTTCAGAAGAGAAAAAAAAATGGGTCACAAAGATGTTGGGTTATGACTTTTAAATAATCTACAAAAAGGAAAGCTTAATGTTGTTGCAGATGCACTCTCAAGAAAGAATGAAGAGGTGGAAGCATTGCTTTGTGCCATTTCTATTATCCAACCAGATTGGATAACTGAAGCAAGAGATGAATGGAAGAAGGACAAAGATTTATGGACACTCATTCAAAAGTTGCAGCAAGATCCTAGTACATCTGATACATTTAGTTGGAAAAATTATTCCTTATGGTACAAAGATCGTTTATATCTTTGTAATAATTCCCAACTAAAACAAAAGATTCTTCTGGAATTGCACACTTCTCCTTTAGGAGGACACTCAGGATTTTTAAAAACTTACCACGGGGTGAAGAAAGAATTTTTTTGGGATGGCCTTAAATCTGATATTCAAAAGTTTGTGGCGGAATGTTTGGTTTGCCAGCAGAATAAAGTGGAAACAATTAAGACCCCAGGACTTCTACAACCTTTATCCATTCCAAGTCAACGTTGGGAGGAGATTTCAATGGATTTTATCACGGGTTTACCTAAGTCCAAAGGAAAGAGTGTCATCATGGTGGTAGTTGATAGACTTACCAAGTATGCACACTTTTGTGCATTATCTCATCCATTTAAAGCAAGTACGGTTGCTACTAAATTTATGGACAGAATTCAAAAGCTACATGGAAGCCCAAGGGTTATTGTGAGCGACAGAGATCCCATTTTTACTGGAAATTTTTGGACGGAGTTATTTTCTTGTTTGGGTACTCAATTAGCTCATAGCTCATATTATCATCCTCAATCTGATGGTCAAACTGAGTTAGTAAATAAATGTTTGAAAGGATATCTTTGTTTTTTTGTATCTGATAAATAAACACAATGGGTCAAGTGGTTACCTCTCGCTGAATGGTGGTATAACACTTCCTTCCATACTGTAGCAAAAATGACCCCATTTATGGAACTTTATGGATATCATCCACCATCCATCACATCATATTTAAGGGAAAATTCGAAGGTTCAAGTAGTGGAATTTCACATCGACCATCAGCAAGAAGTTCTCCAACTCTTAAAGGATAACCTGAATTTGGCACAAAATCAAATGAAACAACAGGCAGATCAACATCGCAGCGAGATAAGTTTTGATGTAAGAGATTGGGTATTTTTAGGGCTACAACCATACAAACAAATGTCCCTCAATCAAGCTAAGAAGGATAATAAATTATCGCCAAAGTACTATGGTCCTTACAAGGTGTTGCAAAAGATTGGTACTATGGCATACAAAATGGAGCTTCCTGATTCTTCGCAAGTGCATCCAGTTTTCCATGTTTCATGCTTAAAGAAGGTTATAGGTGAAAATCTTCCAATTCAAACAATATTTCCAGAACTTGATGAGGAAGGAACAATCATATTGGAACCTGAAGCTTTCACGGAAACAAAAACTCGACAGCTACGGAATCGATCAATTTCAGAGTATCTCATCAAGTGGAAGAACTTACCCACTGAAGATTCTACATGGGAGGATGAGAATTTTATACGGAAGCACCCAGAGCTACTCAAGTGTTGAGGACAACACTTTTTTGAAGGAGAGGGGCATGTTAGGTCCCTATATTACTAGTATAGTCCCTTATTGTTGTTAGTGTAACCCCATTATTGTTATTATTGTACCCTTGTAACCCCATTTTGTTATTATTGTGCCCTTAAATTATTATTGTTAGGTCGGCTAGGATTACATTGTGGCCCACTAGGATTACATTATGGCCACATGGACTCCTATATATAGAAAGGAGGTTTTGTAAATTGTATCATCAAAGAATTGTTCATTTATGTAATGTATTGGAGGTTTCCCCCTCGAAATGGCTTATTTCTAAGGCGTTGATATCTCTTTTATTCTATTTTTGGAGCTGGTTACACAACAATCAAAGAATTCTACATCAGAAAAAATTTCAAGAAAAGGAGGCAGCCGAAATTGTCTCATGATTGATATGATCCAGTGGCTGAGTATATGACAAATTTCTTTGGTCAACAACAAGCTTTTGTAAAAGGGTATGTACAAAGTTTTGTATATGGAAAATTTTCATGGTACTTTTTTAAATTTCAACAGTATGAAGGTATTAAATCTAACAAGCAGATGTTAGGTTGGTGCCATTGGAAGGTTGAATTTACTTGATTAAGTTCAGCCATGCATATATATATAGGATTTGTACATAAATAAGCTCAGGAGCTGAGCATTCCCAGCTGCAGTATTTCTAGTTTATCATTTTCAGTTCAAGAAAAATATCCTAGAAGAGAATGGTTTCAGAGAAGTTTGAAATTTTCAGAGATTTTGGATTGGGGGAAAATTCAGTCAGCTTGACTTGACTACATGCCCAATAAAGGCTACTGATCTACAACTTTGATTTGACTCCATGCCCAATAAAATATACTGGTCTACAAGTTCTCAGCACTTTTCTACCAAAGTGTTGACCCCAATTGGAGCCAGATGTTGTAGCACAATTTGACTCAGCTAAAAGTCAAGAGAGGTTCTGAGCAATTCAAGGTTGTTGAGGAACAATTATTACAAATTTAAGAATAACTGGAACATGTTCAAGAAGATAACCACAAGCTCAACATATGTTGCTCAACGATTCTGCTCGTTTCATGTCTTGGATTTGTTTCATGGCTCAATGTATCAGCAAATTAAAAGGCACAAGCATGAAAGTCTGAATCTTCATGGAGGTGGAAAAAGGCCGAGGTAGGGAGATGCTTCATTGAAGAAATTTTAGTTGCTTAAAAATACAAATTCCCTAGTTGAGGATGGGTTACCTTTTCTTCAGTCACAAATTGATCTAGCCCCTTGTATTTTCTATGAAGGATACTTGTCAACGAAGCTGGAAGGAATATTATGCCTTATCATATTTTGGAGAATGTTGTTTTGCAACATATCAATAAAAAGATGCCTAGAAAAACAAAGGAATTTCTCGAAATAAATGATATTGGAAAAGTTCCTTGAAAGAATGAAAATATGCTTATCCAATTCTACATGTGAATTCATAGTTGAAATAAACAAAATGTTTTAAAGGTATTTGAAGAACTGTGCTTGAGAAATCTGTTATTAGGTGATTTAAGTACATTGCAAGGGTAAGACTAATTTTTGAACTATGAAAGCTTATGCAGGTGTTGGTGTTCATTTAATCCTCAATGATTAGAGAGTTGAGTAGGTTGTTTTGGATTGATTCAGTGGCAATTGGAATTTTGGGAGACCTAGTGGGTTGTTTTATATCATTTGGTTCATAAGGTATTTGAAACAGTTGTAGAAGGTTTTGAAATAGTCAATGTTAAGGTAATAACTTGTTTGGAATTTATTCAATGGATATTTGGAGCAGTCATTCCAGATTTGAATTAGCTGTTTTCATTTTGGGAAACCCAAATATCTATTTTGGATTAATGAACTGGGCATTAAAACAATCACTGTCGAATAATCTGGGTTTTGATATTTCTTATAAAAAATATCAGAAAACCTTAACATTCCCAGCACAGGATTTTCGATTTCAAATTTCGGTCAAACGAAGGACAATTTCAAGAATCTGCGACATGGTTTTTTGCAGAGTAACCCCAATTGACTTGAACGTGGGAATTTTTCAAAAATCAAAGCGATTTAAGAGATTTCGCCAGTTCTTCAAAGGAGATTTTTTCAGAAATGTCCTTCAAAACTGGGTTTGATTCATTCCATGGGAATTCGATTTGCATAATGACAATTTCATTCTCAGATGATCACTTGGCTTTCAGATGATATTTAAATAAAACCAATTACAGTTTATATTTTAATTTGATTTCATGAAATCCCAAAGCTCAATAAGACTCTGCGTGAGAAAGAAGAGAAACAAACAGGTCAAAGTTCTATCGTATCTCATAGAAATTTGATATTTGGATCATTCGGCCCAGATCCAACGGTAATGCGAAAGCACAAGTTGCATGAAACTTATGAGATGTAGTGCCCTCGTAGAATAGTTTGATCTAAACCAATTTTCGCTAATTGACAGCTACGATTCAATGCGGCATCACTCAACCACTTCTCAAGAAACTGCTATAGGTGCTTTCGTAGGTAGTAATTGGTTTCCAAAAACCATGTGTGATTTTGTCAATAATACATACGAATATAATGGTGCGACCCAAAATGTACTATTTGTACTTCTTTAAATTGCAGTCGGGTGAGGTTATATTTTGGTTTTATATTATATATTATATATATAATATTAAAACAACTATTTTGTGAATTTAATTAATTCCAAAATTTCCTAAACTACTTCAAGAATCATTTTTAAAATTGATCATAGTAGTTAGAATTCAAATTAGATGGCAGATATAAAAGCAGAGGCAAGAACAGGGGTAAGGGTTCTAAGTTTTGGAACTTTGGAGAACTATAATTTTGTATTGAATTTTCTGAAAATTAATGGAAGAAGATCAAGTTTCTAGCACCTGTTGATGTTGATGTGTTTTTCCAGTTTCATTATGTGTTTATTCTTCTGTGAATGAAGTGAAGTAATGTAGTTGCGGGTCCCTTTTTAAAGTTTGTAAGTAAGAGTTAAATGTCCTTAATGTGCGCTCCTTCACTCCAACTATTTTCTCTCTATAAAGTTCTTTCCGAGATTTATAATGATAGGTTTTGTTATACATCATATCATTTTAAGTTTCCATTCCATTTTCTTCCTTCCATTTCAAATTATATCAACAGATAATGGCATTGTGAAATCTTTCATTATATCGAATCATTGAGGGTGATAAATAATTAATTTCCAAAGGTGCTTAACGAATACTATCTGATATCTTAATATTGTGATATACATTGATAAATGTCTCGAGCACTAATTCCTTACCATAGCCAAGCGATTGTTTCTCGAGGTACAACATTTTTTGACACTATTGTCGGGGATCGAAGAAGCGAAGTTCATTTCCCTGGGTTTTTCCTTCAATTTTCTCTGGTTGTTCAGTGAGGAGGAAATATTCGGCTGTGTTTACTTTTTACAGAATTCTCATTTTCAAAAAGCCACACACGAGGTCAAATACCTTGCAGCAGAAGGTCTCATAATCCCTTATTCTTGATGGTGAACAAGATTTAGATTTGAAGTTTGGTTGTTTATTATTCACCTGGTGACTCCACTTATGAAGGTTTCATTAGACGAAGAATTTTTCTGGCAAGAAAATGAGAAAGCATTGTGGAAAAAACATGTATCAGAATTTTAGTTTTTTAAAGGAGGTTCTATTTTTTACTATCAGTATAGTGGTCTATTTTCCCTTATATATCAAGAATATTGTTTCGTACTTTATATTCTCAGAATATTGTAAAGTCTGAAAAGTAAATTCTTTATTGGAAAAGGATTATTTTTCTTCTTCTTGTATTATAGATCTTGACACAACTTTATCTCCTAAATATGAGAGGAGAGATGATTGTTTTATTACAATTCCGAAAGATAATCAGTCACAGTCTGGGCATAAAGGTGATTATTCATCATCTTTGGATGATAATATTTTTCTTCACAAGAAATTGATTGATTTTCAACTCAAAAACAAAGAAATCTTTAAACCCCTGAAGCTGCCCACAATTCTCCATCAATATCCTTCAAAAGGATTCAAATCATTGGCGAGTTTCTCCAGAAAAGAGGAGGATATTTTAGCTGAACTACATATCTTGGAATTTGAGTACTTTCTGGACAAATTTCAAATTATTTATGAAGACGTGGCTTTAAGGATGTTTTCTCATTCATTAAAGCATGATGCTCAACAATGGTTCCAGTGTTTGGAAGCAAGTTCAATTAGTTCATGGCAAGGTTTTCAAGATATCTTTCTTAGATATTGGGGCGAGCATAAGTCATATGAAAAACACCTTTTGGAATTATATTCTATCCAGAGGCAGAGAAATGAATCAATCGTTGAGTTTAATAGGAGGTTTCAAAAAAATTATTTCAGCATGCCAAAAGAAATTCAACCTCCTAAAGCAGCAGTTATGGTTTACTATTTGAGGGCTCTTTCTATAGTCTTGGCTATTTATCTCAAAGAAAGAAAGCCATGCACACTAAAAGTGATGTTTCTTTATGCATGGGAAATCGAAGATAATGTGTGGGCTTGTAGGAATTTTTCCCATGTTGAAAGAACAAGTTTTGTTGAAGACAAGAGCGCCTATCAAGAAAACATTGGAATTTACTAATGTAGAAATTATATAACTAATGTGTTATAAATCCAAGATTCTCCTTATCACACACTTTTTCAACTTCATGCACAATATAGAATCTCTTCTACTATTGATCATCACATGCATAAATTAAATCAATTGCATGAGCACATTGAAACCATAAAAATTCACACATATGAACACAGTGTTTTAACGGGAAAGCCTGAAGCTAAAAACCCAATTATTTGTATATAATATATTTCATAGAGATCATGTAACAATCCTCATACAAAGCTGATCATATCAAGCT